>OZ038384.1:96537473-96979233 GCA_964036045.1 Eutreptiella sp. 'Long Island Sound 2002'
ATTGAATGAGGTTGTTCCAACCTCCGAACTCGGTTTTTCACCATCCTGATCTGTTGATGTCCTCCATCGATTCCCAGAGCACACCGCAGGCCCCTGATGGAGAACTCGCCCTTTGTGTTTCAGGCCCATTCCCGCGTTGTTATCATCATGCATTTGGTTTCCAATTTGGCTCTGAATGTCCTCAATTTAGTCTGGTGGAAAGGCATCCTTGTCCTCGCCGGTCGCAGGCTGGGGTTCACCTATGGTGAAACAAAGGTCGACTGACCACTGGCCAATTATCTATCACCTGTCCACCATGGCCACTCTACGGTGCCAATCCCAACCTACTGCCTGCCCCTCAGCCGTATCTTGTTGTGGATTGCGGGTGCCTTCCCCTGTGAGTTCCAGGTCATGATCCCCAACGGTTATATATTCTATCTGCACTGGGATCGCAGTGTCGCGAGCCTGCCCAGGGTCCCGTGTATAGGTCACATGGTTGGGCACTGTTAGAGCATGCATATGTGTGTGTGTGTCTGTGTGTACGTCGACACTCGATGTCTTCGGTTTATTCTGGTTTCCCTCACAATTTTGTATGTGTGTGGGTGGGTGGGTGGGTGGGTGGGTGTGGGTGGGTGGGTGGGTGTAAAGGGCCCAGCTGTGCAATACTTTCTGTTTGCAGCCTGAGAACCTTGGCTCAACCATCTTTTTGCTTGTTTGTCGAAAGGCATCTGTGTACCTGTGCCTTCGGTTTCTATACCACTACAGCGAGTACCACCACTACACTGGTGTTCTACCTCAGTAGTTGCCTGCTGCAGGCTGTACTCATTGTTGGGGTCTGTTGTGTTTCCAGTGATAACTGTGGCTGGCGGTCATAGACTGGCTGGTATGCTTCTTCCTCTGAAGTAGTCCAATTCAATGCCTCTTATCCGTAAGCCCAGCAGGGAGGGGGGGGGTCATGCCCTGCCATTTGTGGACAATCGCAATAAAGTGGTGGCATTGGTGCCTTTCTGTATGGGGAGGCGCAGGATGGCAGGAAGATACACGAGCGCCCTGTGGACAGGAGCATGCCCAGGATGAATGAATCAGCAGCTTCTGCCCCTGCTGTGCCCCGCTCTGATGAAAATGCACTGATGTCCACCTAGCAATCCCCCCATTTTCTATTCTGTTTTGGCATTTGGTACTGACAAGAGTACCCAGACCCAACTGCATAGATTTCATCATCTGCTCCATTGAGTGGTGCCTGTGGGCTTGGGGTCTTTGCATTTGTTCGTGTATGCGTGTTCGTCATGTCCAGAGATTTCGAAATGGCAATGACCTGCATGCATGGAATGATGAGAGTTTTCATTGCATTTTCCTGACTGCTTTTGTTCTGTGTTTGTGTCTGTGTTGCTGCATGCACACATGCATGCGTGTGGGTGCCGACATGCAGGGAAACCAATTTTCACTGCCCGTAAAATGACAGATACAACATGCTGCTTGCACGTTCTGTCGGCGTGGTGCCGCAGTGGCACATTCAGTTCAAGGCTGGGTGAACATTTTCCTCAGGCTGTCCGCTTTTTGGGAGTGAGAGGTTGACTGGGGATGAAACACAGAGGTTGGGGATCTAATTCAGTAAGAATGAATCGTTGACGTCATTCCAGGACAGCCTCAGCTTGTAATAAGCTTGCCATTGGACTTGTCCTCACCCTCTCCTTTGGCTAGTATTACGGAGACACGCAGCAGTTGATTCGTCATTTGAGGTGAAATGCATCCGAGAAAACCTTAAATCACCGCGATCGAGTGCTGTAGCTGACGATTTGTGAAGGAAAAATGGCTCTCAAACCGAGAAATATAGCCATACAATCAAATCAAATCGTGCTGAAGTCGATCTCGCAATTCCCGCTGCATTCTCGGAACATTGATTTCATTTCACTGGTTTGGAATCTATGGTTAGTGAGAGTGTTGATGAAGTGTATTGTGAATGCATCACCAATTGACCCTGAATAGACCGTACTAATACAGCTGCAAATCTCCGGCAAGACAATTTTTTTCAGAACGTTGTAGTAGAGGTCCAATTGTTCCGGTTGTCACCCATTTCAGCGTGGAGGTCAGATGTTGTTAAAACAAGTGTAGAGTCTACGCATCAATGAGTATCCAAAAGAAAGCACACTAGCATCAAAGCAATCCCACATTTACAAAAATAAACACAAGTCATTGGTGTTGCAGCCTCACTCTTGCAATTCTATTATGATTTATTCTGCTTTGATTTCTCATGGGTTCTGACTCCCGTCTTGACACTAAGGTTCGGAATTGGTTTCATGCAAAAATAACCAATTGTTTTCAATTATTTCTATAAAAATAACCAATTATTCCGACTATGTAACATAAAAACAATCGGTCATTTTCGATTGTTGTCTCTACAAAATGCAACTATTGCCGAAAAGCCGTGAACTTTTACCTAAGGGATAGTAAACAGGAAAATAGAGGTGAAAGACATGCTAAACCTTTGACATTTATCCCAAATTGCCTGTGATTTTGCAAAATCTTCTGGTTTTTGATAAGAAACATTTCATGGTGTATCAACAAAATATTTCTTTTTCATGCATAAGTTGTCCAATTAATTGGTTTATACCAGTTTTCAAAATAATCAGTTTTACCGATTATTTGTCACATTAGACTCAATTAATCCAATTAATCCGATTATCCGATTAATTGGTAAAACCGATTCCGAACCTTACTTGACACTGGTCTGGCTTGTTGGAAAGTTTTCCAATTTGAGAAAGGAGAAGGAGAAAAGGAAACATATATACAGACAAGAAGAGGGAAGGACGAGCGGAATCGCCATAAAGCACACAATTGATTGGATTTGGATTGCGATATATCAAAGTATGAGCAGTCAAAATCAGAATCTTTGCAAACCAAAACGACCGACCGCCGATGGAGTGTTTTCCGCATTAATTCAATATTTTTATATGTCACTTTTCACCATCATCCAAAGTAAGCTGGTTAAGTTATTAATGAGGTGTAAGATAGTGGGTCATGGCTGATTGTGTTTTGTCCGTGGTGTGTAAGGACAACCCGTGAGGCATCAAGGTAGGCGCACATCACACGGATACAAAAATGGGATTCACCGCACCACTTGCCCACCTATTCTCCGCTGGCAAAATCCCTCAACGACCGTAAATGCCAGAGGGCCATCACTAGCAACAGGAAAAAAGCCAAGGCGGACTGAGTGAAAAGCATCTCATCCGGTAGTGTGTCCCACAAAAGCCGTAACCCTCAATTTCCCAATTCGATCTCGGCTACCGCTGATGATAGGAAGTCTTCAAAGACGAAGCCATTTGGTGCTCACACAACAGCCACCGGATTTGATCAGGTTAGCTAGCGCGGCGTGACAAGCACCAATAGAGCCCCCGCACGCCTTGGAGAGGCTTCATACATGCCCGGCTCCGTTACCAACTTCTCTTTCATCGGCGGCCACATGTTGTGTGAGTTTGCAGATACCCTCTGATCTTCATATGTTACTGAGTAGAGAGCTGTAGGCAGCAATTTGAGGGTCCCGGGGCCGGGGGCCGTGGGGCACATACCGCAAAGGTCAATGCGAAGCAGTGGGCTCATAGGTGCTCATCTGCGGGCAACATGAATCTGGTATGAATTGTAGGAGGCTTGGGACGTGCCAGGCTAGAAGATGCCGTTGTGGACCAAGCTGAGGTACATACAACTTGTAAGATGGGAGAGAGGTGCAAAATGAAGAATGGGAAGATGGTGGCTGAGCACAAAGAGGAGGCCACGGGCCTTGGGCTTGGCTGCAGATGACAGTGCCATACAAAAAACGGAATGGAAGCCGCAAGTCCTGGGATGTGATGGCAGTTTGCAGTGCCTTGTAACACATGGTTGGTGGCCGGAGGCCCTAGAATATTACTACAGCTTGCAGCGACTACAGTTTGTAGTGCCCAATGCCACACAGTTAGAGTTTGCAAGCCCTACGACATGGCTGTAGTTTGCACTGCCCTGCATCACATGGTTGGAGGCCGCAGTCCCTGAAATATGACCGCAGCTTGTACCGCCTTGCGGCGCACAGTTGGAGTCCGCAAGCCTTGGCAAGTGGCTGCAGCTTGTGGTGCTTAGCAACACACGGTTGGAAGCCACAAGCCTCAGAGCGTGATTGTAGTCTGCAGTGGGTAACAGTGACGGGGGCGACTAGTAGGGGGGTAGTGCTAGCGGAGACCGGGACCGGTGTCTAGAGGACTCAGAGCAGAGCATGGTGCCCGCAAGTCTTGTCCATGAAGGTGGTTATGCAGTTGGGTGTAGCAACCAGTAGAGCGAGGCATTGCGCCTATGTAGCTTGGTATTGTGCCCAAGAAGCAAGATATTGCACCCATGGGGCCGAGGAGGATGAGCATTGCGCCGAAAAAACCGGGTATTGCATCCATGACGCAGAGTTTTGGGCCTATGAAGCAGGGCATAGCTCCCATGAAGCAGAGCATTCGGCCCATGGAGTTGGGCGTTGTGCCCATGAGGCACGCATAGCACCCATGGAGCTGGGCATAGCGCGCATGGAGCTGAGTATTGCGCCCATGGAGTGATCGTGTCTGTAGAAGCAACAAGCAAGCAAGGAAGCATAAAGCCCGAAACCGAGCAAGTCGTTGTAACATATAATTTTTTCAACCCACCATGTCAAAATCAAACCAATGTTTTCTAATGGAGATAAACAATGTGAAAAAATAATTTTCCTTTCTAGGCTTCCCAAACCAAGCCATTGTTCTTTCCCGGATGTACGTCGCGATACGTGTAGCGGAACATTATAATGTTACATCTGGTACGGTTATAATATTCCGCTAGACGTAACACTTATTCCGCTAGACGTAAGCAGAATTTTGTACGTCTACCGGAACATTATAGGGTGCCATTAGACGTAAGTAACAGTGCTGGATGTTCCAGTAGACGTAAGTATCCACACCATCCTATTTGTTGCATAGAAACCTCAAAATCAAATGTTTCTTCATGTCGTTGGGCCAAATGATAGCACATCCCCTAAATTACCCAATAAATCCAAATTTGGCATTCCAATCATCCTATGCTTCTTTTAGGTGCCTTGTGAAAAAACCACAAAATCTACCTTGATCTTTGCCATCACGGCACACATGCAACAGTGAAGTTTGAATGTCGTTAACACTCTTCGACAAACAATGCGCATATGCGAGCCACCTTATCAATATTTTTCATCTTGGATTGGGAAGACACCTCCTCTCAAATGATGATCTTAAAGTTTTCTTTACCCCAATGCTTCTTCGGAACACTCACAAATCCAAGAAAACGTGGACCACAACAACACGATAATCCCATTTAGGGAGAAAATGTGCCACTGTTCGCCAACGAATTTTTAGGTTGTTTGTGTTATTTGCCCTAATGCATTCATGTGCACATTTAGTGCTATATTTTTATGGCGTATTTGCTGATGGTCGGTGAATGCAACAAAAGGGAAAAAAATGATACACTGCTTCGATGTTTGGTCAACAAGTGTTTTGATGGCTACCAACCGGTAAGTGACCATTCATGGAAAAAAAAAGAAAGCATGGAATTAGCAAAACTACATTCTCCATTCAAAAACCCCTCATTTTCAAAACAAATGAACAAAAGAATTATGAAACAGGAAAACACTACTTTATCAAAAACCTTGTTTTGCATTTTAAGCAAATAGGACACAATTTGAAACGATGTCGGAAAAAAAGGTTTTTCTAATTCGATTATCGGAATCACAATTGTCACAAAAACTTCCGCCAATTCATTGCAACCGATTCCTTTGACTTTCACTTTCAAAAATGGTGAATTAGGAATATTTGACGAAATGGAAAACTTGTTCCAAAATGCATAAAACATTGAAATAGGTGTATGTCACACACCTGAAGCACAAAGTGGGAAAACAATGCCTATGCGACACGAGATCCCCAAATGAAAATGAAACATATTGGGGTAGAAAAAACTGAAAACAAATGATTTGAATCTAAACGCAGCGACAACACAGCACCCATACAAACCATTCTAGTGGTGCACCCCAAAATGAGAAAAAAGTGGCCAACAAAACACAAAAAATTATCATTTGTGGCGGCACAGAATTTGGTTAAACATGTGAGGCATGGAAATTTGTGACTACATGTATGTAACAATGTAGAAATCCTTGTACTATTTCCTCTTTGATGTCCATTCATGCATTAGCCCAGAAAATCCGTTCTCTCTTTACAAAAATGTAGCTCGTCCTCTCAAAAAAACATGTCAAAATTCCCCCAATAATTCTTTGCAAATTATCCATCGCCCAATGCACCCATCCACCTTGCACACGTCAAAGGCGAACAATGAGCCATTCACCTTTTGCGTCATTGCAAATTATCCATCGCCCAATGCACCCATCCACCTTGCACACGTCAAAGGCGAACAATGAGCCATTCACCTTTTGCGATGTCTTCCTGGGGCACCTGCCCATAACCCATCCTTCTATTCGCTTCTACATCATTGTTTTATTCATACACTGTTGTTGTGCATTGAACCATCTAGCATGTTGCCAAACTACCAAACCGCCTGAAAATCGCATACGCCCCTGACAATGGGCGCTCATTTTCATTTCGATTTTGCCACCTCAACCATTGGGGGTCCAGATATCCTGCAACCAACAGAGCTCCCTGATTTTTTTTTGAGGGGGGAGGGGGGCAGAGGAGGGTCACCCCTTGGTAAGCTGGCAAAACCCTCACACCAGACAGGACTCAAGAGAATTCTCGGAATCAGGAATCAGAGCAGTCCACAGCTCAGTATGTGGTGGTGTGGTAGCAAACACGAGAGTAGGTAGGATGAGCCAAATCTGAAACCAGAAGATGCAGCAGGAACTGCCACGCCTGCAGGCATCCCAAGGTGCTACTGAAGCACATAAAAAGCTGAAGGCTGAGAGAAACCAGCTGGTTGCATTGCATACAATAAAAGCATCAGAGGGGGCGTTCTCGCACAGGGCGCACACAGTGCAGGCACAGCGCGCGCACAGCGCCAGTTATCATGTTGTTTATCTTGAAAAAACCACTGAAAACCACCAACCTACATAAGCGTGCATGATCCATTCAAAACAGCATTGGGCGTGCAGAATTCAGGACCCTGGGACCCGTGGCAAGCATCAGACTAGAACAAAAAATCCCTGGTGTACCAGCAGGGGCTGTAGGGTGCAGAATTCAGGGGCTGTAGGGTGCAGAATTCAGGACGCTGGGACCCGTGGCTACAGGTGGTGAAAAATAGCCAACTTTTCGCACAGCACGCGCACAGCCCAGGCATAGCGCGCACACAACGCATGGTGCGCCCCCAGAGACGGATAGGGAGACAACTTTCAGCCCTAGTTGGTCACTGTGGACTATGGGACTGGGAACACTGCTGTCTCAGTTCTGGCTCAGGGCAATGAGGGGCTATGTTCGGTGCACAGTGTTATTTTGATGAAGAGGTCTGGGAGTCACAAGGCTTGGTGAGAGCATCTCTTGAGGCCATGCTCGGTGCATGGTGCTGGAGAAAACCTCTCTCCACAGACATGGGCCCACCTGCCGCAGGCTTGGCTGCCACCATAGCTACAGACACCACCAGCGTGGGTCAGCCTCAAGCTGCGGAGGGGGCCCAGATATCTTCCCACCACCATAGCTCCCTGATTTTTATTTGGGGGGGGGGGGGGGGTCACCCCTTGGTAAGCTGGCAAAACCCTCACGCCAGACAGGACTCAAGAGAATTCTCGGAATCAGGAATCAGAGCAGTCCACAGCTCAGTATGTGGTAGCAGACACAAGAGTAGGTAGGATGAGCCAAATCTGAAACCAGAAGATGCAGCAGGAACTGCCACACCTGCAGGCATCCCAAGGCGCTACTGAAGCACATAAAAAGCTGAAGGCTGAGAAGAACCAGCTGGTTGCATTGCATACAATAAAAGCATCAGACAGGGATAGGGAGACAACTTTCAGCCCTAGTTGGTCACTGTTGACTATGGGACTGGGAACACTGCTGTCTCAGTTCTGGCTCAGGGCAATGAGGGGCTATGTTCGGTGCACAGTGTTATTTTGATGCAAGGGTCTGGGAGTCACAAGGCTTGGTGAGAGCGTCTCTTGAGACACTCGGGGCATGGAGCTGGAGCGTGGAGAAAACCTCTCTCCACAGACATGGGCCCACCTGCCGCAGGCTTGGCTGCCACCATAGCTACAGACACCACCAGGGTGGGTCAGCCTCAAGCTGCGGAGGGGGCCCAGATATCTTCTAACCACCATAGCTCCCTGATTTTTGTTGGGGGGGGGGGGGTCACCCCTTGGTAAGCTGGCAAAACCCTCACGCCAGACAGGACTCAAGAGAATTCTCGGAATCAGGAATCAGAGCAGTCCACAGCTCAGTATGTGGTAGCAGACACAACAGTAGGTAGGATGAGCCAAATCTGAAACCAGAAGATGCAGCAGGAACTGCCACACCTGCAGGCATCCCGAGGTGCTACTGAAGCACATAAAAAGCTGAAGGCTGAGAAGAACCAGCTGGTTGCATCAGACAGGGATAGGGAGACAACTTTCAGCCCTAGTTGGTCACTGTGGACTATGGGACTGGGAACACTGCTTTCTCAGTTCTGGCTCAGGGCAATGAGGGGCTATGTTCGGTGCACAGTGTTATTTTGATGAAGAGGTCTGGGAGTCACAAGGCTTAGTGAGAGCATCTCTTGAGGCCATGCTCGGTGCATGGTGCTGGAGAAAACCTCTCTCCACAGACATGGGCCCACCTGCCGCAGGCTTGGCTGCCACCATAGCTCCAGACACCACCAGGGTGGGTCAGCCTCAAGCTGGGGAGGGGGCCCAGACATATCCCAACCATCATAGCTCCCTGTCGCTTCATTTTCGGCAGGGGTCACGCCTTGGTAAGCTGGCAAAGCCCTCACACCAGATGGGACACCAGGGCATTCTTGGAATCAGGAATCAGAGAAGTCCAATGCTACGATTGTCCCACAGCTCAGTATGTGGGAGCAGACATGACAGTGGGTAGGATGAGCCAAACTCTTGCACATGCTCACCACTTTCCACTGAAATGCTTTGGGCAGCACTCTTGGGTGGTGGTTTTGCCACAACAACACAGTGAGATGCAACGAACAATTTTGGGTTGAGCAAGTGACGGTCCACCCCTCCCCTGGGGAAGGACAAGGGGTGGGGAAGGACAGGGGGGGGGGGGGTAATTCCAACAGATGTACCTGTGAATCAGCAAAGGCTTCCCGGCGAGCAGAAGAAGACACGTTGCACGGCATTCCCTAATTGATTGTGAGCATTTTGAATGTAAACAAGTGAAGGAAAATCAAGTGTGTTGCAAATTTTCCAGGCTCAAAAAATTTTCCAGGCGCTGCTGGCGCCCAAATTGTCAGTTCTAAGCAAGTGCTAACTGGTACCCCCTTTTCAACTGCCCCCATGCCCTCAAAACACATTTCACCCAGTGCCAACACCTGAAACCCCCTTTTCAACTGCCCCCATGCCCTCAAAACACATTTCACCCATTGCCAACACCTCAAACCCCCTTTGCAACTGCCCCCATGCCCTCAAAACACATTTCACCCAGTGCCAACACCTGAAACCCCCTTTTCACCTGCCCCCATGCCCTGAAAACACATTTCACCCAGTGCCAACACGTGAAACCCCCTTTGCAACTGCCCCCATGCCCTCAAAACACATTTCACCCAGTGCCAACACCTCAAACCCCCTTTTCACCTGCCCCCATGCCCTGAAAACACATTTCACCCAGTGCCAACACCTCAAACCCCCTTTGCAACTGCCCCCATGCCCTCAAAACACATTTCACCCAGCACCAACACCTGAAACCCCCTTTTCACCTGCCCCCATGCGCTCAAAACACATTACACCCAGTGCCAACACCTCAAACCCCCTTTTCATCTGCCCCCATGCCCTCAAAACACATTTCACCCAGTGCCAACACCTCAAACCCCCTTTTCAACTGCCTCCATGCCCTGGAAACACATTTCACCCAGTGCCAACACCTCAAACCCCCTTTGCAACTGCCCCCATGCCCTCAAAACACATTTCACCCAGTGCCAACACCTCAAACCCCCTTTTCACCTGCCCCCATGCCCTGAAAACACATTTCACCCAGGGCCAACACGTGAAACCCCCTTTTCAACTGCCCCCATGCCCTCAAAACACATTTCACCCGGCGCCAACACCTGAAACCCCCTTTTCACCTGCCCCCATGCCCTGAAAACACATTTCACCCAGTGCCAACACCTCAAACCCCCTTTTCAACTGCCCCCATGCGCTCAAAACACATTTCACCCATTGCCAACACCTCAAACCCCCTTTGCAACTGCCCCCATGCCCTCAAAACACATTTCACCCAGTGCCAACACCTCAAACCCCCTTTGCAACTGCCCCCATGCCCTGAAAAAACATTTCACCCAGTGCCCACACGTGAAACCCCCTTTTCAACTGCCCCCATGCCCTCAAAACACATTTCACCCGGCGCCAACACCTGAAACCCCCTTTTCACCTGCCCCCATGCCCTGAAAACACATTTCACCCAGTGCCAACACCTCAAACCCCCTTTTCAACTGCCCCCATGCCCTCAAAACACATTTCACCCAGTGCCAACACCTCAAACCCCCTTTTCAACTGCCCCCATGCCCTCAAAACACATTTCACCCAGTGCCAACACCTCAAACCCCCTTTTCACCTGCCCCCATGCCCTGAAAACACATTTCACCCAGTGCCAACACGTGAAACCCCCTTTGCAACTGCCCCCATGCCCTCAAAACACATTTCACCCAGTGCCAACACCTGAAACCCCCTTTTCAACTGCCCCCATGCCCTGAAAACACATTTCACCCAGGGCCAACACCTCAAACCCCCTTTGCAACTGCCCCCATGCCCTCAAAACACATTTCACCCAGTGCCAACACCTGAAACCCCCTTTTCACCTGCCCCCATGCCCTGAAAACACATTTCACCCAGTGCCAACACCTCAAACCCCCTTTTCATCTGCCCCCATGCCGGCAAAACACATTTCACCCAGCACCAACACGTGAAACCCCCTTTGCAACTGCCCCCATGCCCTCAAAACACATTTCACCCAGTGCCAACACCTCAAACCCCCTTTGCAACTGCCCCTATGCCCTGAAAACACATTTCACCCAGTGCCAACACGTGAAACCCCCTTTGCAACTGCCCCCATGCCCTCAAAACACATTTCACCCAGTGCCAACACCTCAAACCCCCTTTTCACCTGCCCCCATGCCCTGAAAACACATTTCACCCAGTGCCAACACCTCAAATGCCCTTTTCAACTGCCCCCATGCCCTCAAAACACATTTCACCCAGTGCCAACACCTGAAACCCCCTTTTCAACTGCCCCCATGCCCTGAAAACACATTTCACCCAGTGCCAACACCTCAAACCCCCTTTTCAACTGCCCCCATGCCCCGAAAACACATTTCACCCGGTGCCAACATCTCAAACCCCCTTTTCAACTGCCCCCATGCCCTCAAAACACATTTCACCCGGCGCCAACACCTGAAACCCCCTTTTCACCTGCCCCCATGCCCTCAAAACACATTTCACCCAGTGCCAACACCTCAAACCCCCTTTTCAACTGCCCCCATGCCCTCAAAACACATTTCACCCAGTGCCAACACGTGAAACCCCCTTTTCAACTGCCTACAAGCACCCCAGGTGGAACATAATGAAATTCGTAGCCACCATTTTCTTGAGCATTTTTTGCAGAGAAGTGGCTACATAGTAATGTGTGTGTATGTGTGAGGTTTAACACATCATGATTGGTAGGTGCCTAGAAGCTTTTTCGAGGGTAGGGAAGCAACCGGTCGGTGTTTCTATTGGTCCACGGGTAGTCACTGGCTTCAAAACCAAAACAACCACCACCTACCATTTGTTTTACCACATGTTAACAACATATGATATTTGCGCTTCTTGATGTGTAGACAATATTGCAAGCTGCAACGGCAATTTTCTTATTTTCCACCTTGTCCAACTTCTTGAAAATGCTGCAAAGTTGAAAGCTGGGGTTTTGGCATTTTGCCGAACAATTTATACGGGTGACCATTTCTTGGTGCCAGTTGGCCATTTCAATCGGAAATACAATGGTGCAAAGATGAATTGCAGCACATTCCAGCAGGAATTGCTTGCTGGGTGTCTGGTGATGTCTGTTGAGCAAGCATAAAATTATCCGGACTTGTGATGCCTAGGAATCCTAGACATTTCTGGACAAAGAACCACCGGAGAATCCAAAACCCACAGATGGTTTGCATTCCTCTCACAGATGCCTATTGCTGTTTATCATTGTTCAGGCGCCCAGAGCAGATTATTTGACTCCTCATCACGGAACAAGTTTGATGGAGCCGTTCAATGTGGAAGAAGCTACCAAAAGTGCTTTCCAAAGAATGGATGTATTACTGAGCACACAAATATGTCGCTCAGATTTCAATAAATCCGCTGCTGCCTTGTGGAAGAATTCCCCTTCGATGATTCTGTACTCCTTCACTTGAAGGTTCATTAACTCTGGCAAATCTTTCTTATAATCTTCCCATCTCCACTTCGGCATTATCGTGCATGTATCAACCTTGAGAAATAAGTGCAAATGCTGAGTTATTTCTTCATAAGAGATGGACTCGTGGACGACATCCTTGAAGCCTATTGCAAAGCGACGTACCGCAGGGAGGCGAACCACGCAGCCCACTGCCGGTGTTGCGGCAGCATGTTGCAGTGCAGCATGTCCGGGTTCGTCAGCATGACGGCCGCGGCGTCGCGCACGTGCGACCGCTCGCTATGCGGCACGTCCCCGTCGTAGGTCTGGAAAAGGTGCTGCCACTTCTGCGGCACGAAGTCCCGGAAGGCGCGCAGCTGGTCCTGGGCCAGGGCCTTCGTCGGGGACACGTACATGAAGTGCGGGGTGGTGCCGGCGCCGTCCAGCGTCGCTGACGGGGAGGTGAGCGCGCGCTCTGCCACGGCGATGGACTGCAGGATCGGGACCTGCGCAGGGCACAGGGAGGGTGAGGGGGCCGCACATGGGGGGACCCGGCAGGAGGGAGGGCGTCGCGCGTGGTGGAGGGGGGCTTCAATTGGTCAGGTGTGGACCCGCCACTCAGCTCCAGCCGCGCCTGCCTCATGGCCTTCATTGCCAACTCAGTTCCAAGATTGTTCGTGTCACGCGGACAGTGTCTTGCAGTTCTTTCCTTTCCCTCCTCCCTGAATGGGGCAAGAGTCGGGCTGCATCTACTGGGTTCAGGGCATTGTCGCCGTCGGACTGAGTTCGGGGCGTAGCGTTGATTGTGTCCCACTTTGGCGCCCTGTTGTCACTGGTATGCTTGCGTGAGCTGGCCCCTCTCGGCCACATACCCGCAGTTGGGGTGTGCCAGGTCATGGGGGCTGGGGCGGTCAGAGGTCACCCGTGTGGGCCACTGCCACCGGCCCTGGGATGACAGAATTCGCCCATTTACATTTCCGGTAGCGCCTGTGAGACTGTTGGGGATCCAGGCTATTGTGGCGTTGGGGCGAGGCAATGTGCAGGGAGAAAACGGGCTGATCTGGAGGAGAAGGAAGAGGAGGCGAAAAAAGTGGTTTCATAGTCATTTTATGCACTCTGTGTGCCATGTGTTCGTTGATTTTCCCTTCGGGGGGGAGGGGGGCGAGGAGCTCCACAAGCCTCGTGCCCTGCAGCTTGATGGACCCACAGATGCTGGTCTCCCTCTCTCAGGCACTGGTCTTCGTACTGCTCTTCTTCACCAAACCTGTGGTGAAATGCGCCTAGGGCCAGTCCGCCCAAGAGCCTGTCAGCGTTACAGCCTTCTGGATTCTTTCTTAGTGCCTGCTTTTATCCCAGGCCGAATCACCGATCACAATTGCTGCAATTTTACTCACCGAAGGACAAGCACGATTAGGTTGATGATGGAGAGATCGATCGAGGTGTTGATGCCAAAATACTAGAAATGTAATGCTGTAATTTGCCAAAAATGCAGCGATCATCCATCCAAGTACCACGGGCAATTAGTTTGCCCAATGGCCAACTTTTCCCCAATATTCCTACATGATTCAACTTCAGGATCCAAAATTTTGGTAAAGAATGGGAGTATGGAGGTAGATGGAGGTAGAATCCAACCAAAGGAAAATAGGCCGCAACTTGGTCAACTGTGCACCCATGCACTTGGCTCCAGCCGCCCCTGCCACACCACTGGAACATTGTGTTCGGCACAGACTCGAGCCGCTTGCAAGCCCAACTCTCCTTAATTGAGCAATGGGTTCGGTTGTGAGGGTCGGGCATTACCTTCTGTTTTCCGGCTCACCTTCGGTCTTTTCAGAGGCCTTGGCTGAGAAATGGACGGAGCAGACTGAGGACTCGCTGCTTCACTGCGATCGTCACCTCCAGTCGAGGCTTCAATCTTGACTGCACCTTCCACCTTCACTGGGCAAGTCTGGACAGTCAAACCACAGCGTGTCGTCTGATCAGCTGATCCTGTTTGCAGACTGCGCACCTTGTGGGTGTTGGCTCCGTCCGCCAGCTTCATGAATTGTGTGTAGTTCTGGGCCGATTCCCAGGTGACGCCGACAAACTCGAACTCGTCATCGATGATGCGGAACTCAGGCTGCACGTCTTCCCGAAAATTGAGCAGATCTCTGGGTTTACCCAGGCGAAATACTTGGTGAAACTCCCGCACATACTGCCTGTTGAGTTTCTCAGCGCAGCACTATCCCTTGCCAAACAACTGTGGTCGAGGCACTGGTTGGGGCTGAGTTTTTGCGACCCAAGGTTGCCTAGATCCCAAGATTGGATGGATCTGGCACATTTGATACCGCTGTTGCGCAAACAGTTCTCGCTTAACATAGGAAGTACACACCAGTAACTAGCCACTCAAATGCCTTGTCTACATTAGTGGTGTCCAAGGCAGATGTTTCCAGGAACAGCAAGCGCTTCTCTTCTGCAAACTTGTGTGCATCCTCCTTCTTGACAGCCCGCAGGTGCTCAAGATCGCACTTGTTGCCTGGAACACCCAAGAGCATAAAGCAACGACAGAGTTCTTGGACACGAACACACCGACGAAAGCAGGGAGAGCTGGCAGGAGTTTTAGCAACCAGAGAGGTTTAACGAACAGGGGAGCAACGAATATGTGGCAAACGTTGACGTTGCGGACCGATGCAAGTTTTGCTGTCAGCTCAAGGGAAACCCTCAACAGGCCGGGCAGTCACGGCACACCGATCAACATGATCACCGTGCTCGGAGATACATGCGAGACAAGTTCATTCAGCCACTTCGGAATATTGTCGAATGATTGCTTGTTTGTGATATCGTACACGAGCATCGCTCCCTTGGCGCCATGGTAGATCCTGTGCGGCAGGCGCAACGAAAAATATGCATGACACTTTCTGCACCCAGTGCGCTGCGTGCAGGAAGGAAGCTGCTCTTTTGAGTGGTCACACACGTTGGCTTGCTTGTCGAAAAAGGCAGGCCAAGGGATGAAATCACTACGTTGCCCAACACGGTTTCCACGTATTCTGCAGATAGTGGGGAGCACTTTGGGAGACAGAAAATCGCTAATAAATCGGTCACGCTTCTTTGAGTTTCGATTCAATGTCTAGAGTCATGTTACTAATCAGGTTGGGATAAGCCTTGACAAGCTTGTGATATTCGGTGAGTGTAATTTCACCGCGGACTCTCCCATTTCGACCGATGGCACCGCACGTTTCCTCGCGACTACAAGTCTATGCCTCTGTGAGAAGACCCTGGAACACTTCACCAAATTGCAGCAGGTGCAACATGCCCAATGCGGCCATCTCGAACCGCCGCAGTTTTTAAGATCTGATCCTGCACCTTCAAAAATTTAAAACAAAACTTGATGTAATTATTACGAATAGGTGAAAATCTTAAGAATCAAAACCCCTCTTTAAAATACTATACATGGAAACTCCATATAGCACTAATATCAATCAAATTCTTGAGTAACAAAAATTTCACTCACTTACTGAAACAAAAGATTTTAAAACAGTCTCTGAAAATGGACTTCAGATATTTCTATATGCACAGCCGACGCAGTGGCGAAATTTCCTTGGCA
Source organism: Eutreptiella sp. 'Long Island Sound 2002' (assembly GCA_964036045.1). Lineage (NCBI taxonomy): Eukaryota > Euglenozoa > Euglenophyceae > Eutreptiales > Eutreptiaceae > Eutreptiella > Eutreptiella sp. 'Long Island Sound 2002'. The sequence goes on from OZ038384.1 coordinate 96,553,533, forward strand.
ATGTCACGGCTCATTACCACACCGCATTTCATCCGCGCGACAGTTTACGCGAAGAAGCGTTTTGCCGTAATTTCAAGCTTTGAAAATTCCGGAAATCTTCGGAACGAGACTGTTTGAAAAAATCTTTGAATTTGATACCCCGCGCGTAGTTCTTGCTCCTAAAGGCAGGACTTAGCATGTTCTACTTGTTGATACCTGTGCATGAATGGTGAATGCCTACTTCCAAATGTCATCATGGTACTTCTTAGCTACAAACAATGTGTTTTGGCTTCCCCTAATGGACCTTCATTCTGCCCGCTTTGTCCAGGGTTGACATTAACATCCAATTGCTAACTCCTTAGTGAAGCTAAATTGTTTTGTCCTTCTCATTTATTGATATTTTGTCATAGTTAAGTTGTTAGTATTAAGCCACTTGAAATGGACATGGACTGAATTGCTGCACTTTTGCAACTTTTTTTATTGTAGGCCCATTTGCTTTTGACAGCATTGATGTTGTTGAAAAGTTCAGAAATTAGTATTTTTTTTGAAAAATATAGAAATTGGTTTTCAATACATGCATACGTCTTGCGGAATAGATAAGATTGGTTCTTACGTCTAATGGCCCATATAACATTCCGGTAGACGTACAAAATTTGACTTACGTCTTCTGGAACAAGTGTTACGTCTACCGGAACATTATAATGGACCGGATTTAACATTATTATATTCCATTAGACGTATCGCGACGTACACTCGCGACATAGGGTGCAAATAGCATAAAATTGACATATTCATAACTCGGGCCTATTGTATCGGATTTTGACGAAATTAAAGGCAATTTTGGTCAATTTGGGGGTGTCCTTTTCATTTTTGAGCTTAGAAAGGCGGGTGAGTACGGCGAAAACCGTCAAATCAAAAAGCGGTCCTAAAACAAAATGACGGCGGTTTCTCAATCATACAGAAAGATGGATCTTTTAGAATCATTTATAAAATTGCTCTTAGACCAAAATTTTGTGCACTGTAGCCCGATTTCACTTTGGACAGTCAAAATGAAAGATCGCAAATGCCGGCGGCAAGTGTTATCCGCAGAAATGCGTTTTTCTGCGGATAAGGGAAAACCTCGGCAAATGAGACTCGCGCGCGGGCTCTGGAGTTTTGCAAATTTCTCGAAATTTTTGGCAGATTGAAAGGCGAGGAGCTGGGAACGTGTTTTTCAACTGTTGGTCCACCCGGTGCACTGTTTAGATTTACGTCAAATCGATTCCAGGTAGTTGATTTTTGGTCAAACTTTTGGGTGTTCCAGAGTGCTGTTTTTGGTGCTTACCTCAGCAAATGAGACTGAGTGTCAAAACCTCCTGTTCAACAACTTTGTACCACTGTTTTGTTTTTCAGTGAAGTTTGTTGCTTTAGAGGCCTATGAGGTAGGTCTAGCAAGTGGTAAAGGGTCCTAGCACTGTTCTTAGCCTTTGTTCCTTGTTTGTTTGGGTGGGGGGAGTTTACGCCGAAAACAATCTTTGTCATGCAAGTTAGGTGTGTTAGCATTGCTCATTTAGGCTCTCCGGCCATTTTCTAGTGACGAGGAGAGTAATGGGGTATTACGATGGTGTTCTTAGGTGTATGATCACCAGGTGCAGTGGTTTTTTGGTCTTCATCTCCAGTTTAAACTTGTTCAACAGCAGTTCGTTGTCTTTGTTGTTTGTGTTTGCTTGTAGCATTTGAGCATTCTTGCAGCCATTCCACGTTGATGGGACATGGCATTCCCAAGTCAAATTGCGGAATGCTTGCCAAAGGAAGTTCCCACACCACTTTTCTTGTGAAGGGAACCAACTTTGGGGTCGAAGTTGGTCATTTTGAGTGTTGTAGTGTCCGGTTTCCCTTCTTTTTGAGTGGTTTTGGGTTGCCTTAGTGAGGTCATTTTGTGCCATCATCGTGGCCACCCTTGCCGTTTTGGGCCTGGGATTGAGCTTCAAGAGTACTTTTTGTGACGTTTGTAGGCCCTTGACCTTGACCATAAAAGAACAGATGTGCCTTGAAGGCAGTGGAGAGTTGACACCACACTTTGGTGACACTTTTGCCCACTTTAGGCGCACTTTTCCGCTGCCATACACTACCTCAAAAACAGCCACCCACACAACCCCCAACCACTAGAAGGTAATGTCTAGCTGCCCTGACACAGCTTTAGGTTTCACACTTTGTTGAGGAAGGAAAGGGCTTTCAAATACAAAAGGAACCAACCTGAAACTCACCCTTACACCCAAGATATGACTCTTCTACCTTGGTGGTACTTTGGTGGTGCATTTGTAAACACTGTTCCCAAAAGTGTCTTTTTTCTACCCCTCCAAGACAAAACACTTATGTGGCCGTGTTTTGGCCCATAACGGATATTGGTTGTTGTGTTGGTCATAAAAAGGGCTTTCAAACAGAAACAAACTTCTCCAAAAACTCACCACTAAGACTTAGTTATGGCTCCTACACTTCACGGCCCTCCCCTGAATGTCATGTCCCAATGGTGCTCATTTGTTACAATGAGCCAACCAATGGGACATGTTTGGTTGTTCGACCGGTTTCCGAGCCATCCATTGGTCGCCGACATGTCGGCTGTGTGTTCGTAATGTTTGTAGTGGTGCTGGCTTCGGCCGGCACCCCTTTTTTTTTTAAATTTTCGTTCCGGTGGGACAAATCTATATTGCATGATTCCGCCGGCGAAAGCAGGCGCCACCAGTACAGTTGGGTAGCGCATCCCGCCCCAGGACATGTGCGGTCGTCAGATCGCTGGTTCGATGCCCCGGGCACCTGATTTTACACTTGGGGGGAGCTGGCGCAGCCAAATCGCAGCACGCGCCGCCGCATTTTTTGCGCGCGCCAGTCTCACTAGTGAGGTAGTCTCACGGGCGAGGTTTTCCCTTAACGGCTTATCCGCAGAAAGAGCCGCCGGAGCCGGATTTCTGGCAGAAAAATGACGCCGCCGCCAGTTGCGCAGCACCTGGGGCGCCCGGGAATCGAACCGACGACCGCTGCCGCTGGCGACTTGCGCCCTGCCCAACTAGACAGCGCCAAAACGATCGGTATGATCGAAAATTTTAAAAAAAGCAAAGGCCCCGGGCGATTCCCGGGGCCATTCTCACACTTGCGCTGCGCTTTCCCTGCCTCACACCCTCCCATGACATGCATGCACATATTCGGACAATATTTGGGAGGGAAGGGAGTGTGTACGTAGGGCAAAGTGGGTGTTTTTAAGGTGTCTGGGTGTTTTGGTACCATGGTGCAACAAGCAGGTTTCCCAAACTCCCGGGGGGGTAACTTGGCGCCACCGGCTCGGTTTTTGGCGCTTTTTTTTCCCTTGGCACCGCAAAAGTGTCTACTTTTGAATAACTAGACCCGGTTGGGGTGGTTTGACCGCATTTTTGCGTTCCCGGACCGTTTTTGGTCGGGGGTCCCCCCCAAAATTGCCTAACCCTACTGGTTTCCACAAGCAGGTTTTCCAAAGTACCGGGGGGGTAACTTGGCGCCACCGGCTCGGTTTTTGGCGCTTTTTTGGGCATTATCACCGCAAAACTGTCTACTTTTTGAATAACTAGACCCGGTTGGGGTGTTTTGACCGCATTTTTGCGCTCCCGGACCGTTTTTGGTCGGGGGTCCCCCCAAAAATTGCCTACCCCTACTGGTTTCTACAAGCAGGTTTTCCAAACTCCCGGGGGGGTAACTTGGCGCCACCGGCTCGGTTTTTGGCGCTTTTTTTTCCCTTGGCACCGCAGAAGTGTCTACTTTTTGAATAACTAGACCCGGTTGGGGTGTTTTGACCGCATTTTTGCGTTCCCGGACCGTTTTTGGTTGGGGGTCCCCCAAAAATTGCCTAACCGTATTGGTTTTCACAAGCACGTTTTCCAAAGTACCGGGGGGATAACGTGGCGCCACCGGCTCGGTTTTTGGCGCTTTTTTGGGCATTATCACCGCAAAAGTGTCTACTTTTTGAAAAACAAGACCCGGTTGGGGTCATTTGACCGCATTTTTGCGCTCCCGGACCGTTTTTGGTCGGGGGTCCCCCCAAAAATTGCGTAACCCTACTGGTTTCTACAAGAAGTTTTCCCAAAGTCCCCGGGGGGTAACTTGGCGCCACCGGCTCGGTTTTTGGCGCTTTCTATTGGAATGACACCGCAAAAGTGTCTACTTTTTGAATAACTAGACCCGGTTGGGGTGGTTTGACCGCATTTTTTCGCTCCCGGACCGTTTTTGGTCGGGGGCCCCCCCCAAAATTGCGTAAGCTACTGGTTTCTACAAGCAAGTTTCCCAAAGTACCCGGGGGGTAACTTGGCGCCACCGGCTCGGTTTTCGGCGCTTTTTTTGGCAATGACACCGCAAAAGTGTCTACTTTTTGAATAACAAGACCCGGTTGGGGTGTTTTGACCGCATTTTTTCGCTCCCGGACCGTTTTTGGTCGGGGGTCCCCCCTAAAACTGCCTATATACCCGTATTGGTTTTCACAAGCAGGTTTCCCAAAGTACCCGGGGGGGGTGTTGTTGCACCATGGTACATGAAATGGATTGGGCACATTGAGAAGATGACGTCATAAGATAGTGAAATGCAATGCAATCTCGGTTGCATTGAAGAACAACATATCCGATTGCAGCGTGCAATGGAGGTGGCGCTCATACCATTTGTGTGTAGACGTACACAAGCAACGTTGAGCACCGGCTGTTGCTGTACAGTTGCACAGCATTACCCCAAGAGATGGTGAGGAGACATGTATGGCGGCATCGGCCCGCTGAAAGGAAGCGGGAAGGCCGCGGGTTGCCACAACGGCTGCGTGCAAGATTGAGACAGGCCTGCCGGAGCAACAAAAGGTTGAGAGGCCGATGCCATGCCCATGGTGTCGAAGAATTGAGGAGTCAAGGGTGCTAGCGGTGGCACCACGGAAGCATTCTGCAGAGGAGCTACAGTGAGAGGAATGACCGGAGTTGTCGTGGGGGGACGGCCGGGGTATGGTGCGGGCACAGGATTGGACGGGACCGTATCCTCTGAGGGTGGTGCACTTGTGGAAGCAGTGTCCGTCCGTTGCCGCTTTGCACCACCACCACCCCCACGACCACCATTGCCCCGACCGCCACGCGCACGCTTGGGAAGTGTAGGTGGGTTTGCAACATCCGGGGGAGGTGGGGCACCAATCGTAGCACCAAGAGCATGCAAGCCAGACTCCAAATGCGCACATGACTCTGGACCGGCATCCACCGCCGCAGTAACGACCTTGCGGGCCAAAGCTAAGAGGTTGTTAAACATCCTACCTTTGTTGGCTAAGATGGCCTCATCCGTTCGATTCTCATCAATGGATGGTGGCATCTCAAGCACGGGAACATCGCGAGTTGGAGTTGGCAAAGGACGCGACACCAAGCACTCAACAACAGGCAAATGTGGCTGGGATGGTTGGACCATGGGCACTTGGGCAACAAAAGTAGGTTGTAAGGGCATTGTAGATATAGGTAATCCTTGGACGATGTACTCGTACTCAACGAGTAGCCCAGCCTACGACGAACCTGGAGGGGGAATAATATGAACAATGGGGGCAACCCAAGGAAAAGTGTGACACAGCAACGAGATATTGCAGTAGGTAGCAATACCTCTGCTCTCACACTGTCCTTGGTCTTGCCCAAGATGTCACCAACTTTGATCAATGGCTCAACCTTGTCCTGGTCACCACCACTACTCGGGGGGGTTTCTTCAATATCTTCTTCATCATCATCACCTATATCTCCAATGTCTTCACTAGCATCGGCAACATCTTGAGCAAAATCCGACTCATCGGAGTCCGACAGCCCATTGTAATCATCTTGAGGCTCAACATCGCTCTCAACTTCGTCCACACCAACCTCCACCCTCACTTCCTCCACATCATCATCGGACTCTTCTTTAACTTTTGGCTTATAAGGTGAACTTTCACTCAAGCAATCAACATCAATGATCTTTCTTCTAATGGGTGGCATAGTGACAATTCACCCAAAAATTCTATGATTCAGAAACAGAATAAAATTTGTGTTCAGGCATGTCATCCAACAGGCAGTCACCAGTGCAGACAGCTCTGATCTGGCATTTCAAAAAAAAAATCTGCTCAATTTCGCTTTTTTCTGCCAGAAATCCGACCGCCGCAGACATTTCTGCGGATAAGCCCTTATCCGCAGAAAAACGCATTTCTGCGGATAACACTTGCCAATGCCGGCGACTGCGAAATGCACGCGTGCACTGCAAATAAATAATGTGGCAAATGGATTTCTTGAGATTTCGGGCCTGTGGCTTATATATAGTGTTGTTCATCACCTGAACCTTGCTAGTGCACCTTTAAATCGCATCCCTAGCTTATATGGAATTAGTGGATGGTGGTAAAGAAGTGAAAACCTTGTAAAGTTCCTAACTTTGCAGAATAGCCCTGATTGATCAAAACAAATATGACAGCGCAAATCAGCTCTCTGAGCCGGTCATTTAGAGGGGCTGCATCGTACACGAAGGACACGACGGCGGTTTTCCAATTAAACAGCAAGATGCGGCTTCTAGAATCATTTATAAAATTGCTCTTAGACCGAAATTTCGTGCATTGTAGCCCGATTTCACTTTGGACAGTCAAAATGAAAGATCGCAAATGCCGGCGACTGCGAAATGCAGGCGTGCACAGCAAATAAATAATATAGCAAATAGATTTCTTGCGTTTTGGGGCCTGTGGCTCCTTGATAGTGTTGTTCGGCACCTCAACTTTGCTAGTGCACCTTTAAATCGCATCCCTAGCTCATATGGAATTAGTGGATGCTGGTAAAGAAGTTAAAACCTGGTAAAGGTCCTAACTTTGTAAAACAGCCATGATTCATCAAAACAAATATGACGGTGCCAATCAGCTCTCCGAGGCAGTCATTTAGAGGGGCTGCATCGTACACTTTTGAGGTATGTTTCGTTTCGGCGCGCGGATTGTATATAATGGCATAAGGACTGCTTTTAGAGGGGGACGGGGCCCCATTCCCCGGCCCCCCAATTAAAAGCCCCCCATGGGGGGGGGGTTGAACGAAATTTGCCCATTTGCTGCTACACACAATTAAGGTGATGACTATGACATTGCATGAGAGTTAACCACAAAAACTCAAAAACATTGCATGAGGTGAGCCTACACAAGAAAAATAGCAACTGCGATGTGACGACAATTGGCAGGTTATCGCAAAGCTTCAATGTGCCGACAATGGGCACGTGCTTGTAAAGCTAAAAATCCCCGACTATGTGTTATTCACATAGTTGGGCATTTATTGCAGTTGATGCGTTGAGTGCTCTCTCCTCAATAATATGAGCCGAAGATTTAATCCGCTTGAGGCCCGCCTCCACAACAAAACACATCTTCAATATGCGCACAATTGGCCCCTTGAAAGAGTTTTAACACCCCAAAACTTCGGGGGACAATGTGTTGCATGTTACCTTAAACGGCAATGTGTTGGATGCTACCCGAATTCCTACGCTTACGGCAACAGCCTACACACAGCCTACACCACGTCAATTTCAAGGCTTTTGGGGGGGCGGTGGCTCGGGCTTTATGGGCTTGGCGGCCACTACGTGGGTCCCCATAGGTGCTCAAATACCCGTATTGTCATTAAATCATCACCCGAACCCATCCCAGGGGCGATAGAAGGGTTTCCGAAAAAGTCGAATTTTGTTAATCTTGCGGGTGTCACTAAACAGCCTACACAACGGCAATTTCGGGGCTTTTGGAGAGGCCGTGGCTCAGGCTTTATGGGCTTGGCGGCCACTACGTGGGTCCCCATAGGTGCTCAAATACCCGTATTGTCATTCAATCATCAGCCAAACCCATCCTAGGGGCGATAGAAGGATTTCCGAAAAAATCAATTTTTGGAAATCTTGCAATGTCACTAAAAAGCATACACAAGGGCGATTTCAAGGATTTTGGGGGGGCCGTGGCTCGGGCTATATTGGCTTGGCGGCCACTACGTGAGTCTTCATGGATGCTCAAGTACCCATATTGTCACTGAATCATCACCCAGAGCCATCCCAGAGGCGACAGAAGGGTTTTGGAAAAACTCGAATTTTGGAAATCTTGCACGTGTCACTAAACACCCTACACAACGGCAATTTCAAGGCTTTTGGGGAGGCCGTGGCTCGGGCTATATGGGCTTGGCGGCCACTACGTGGGTCCCCATGGACGCTCAAGTACCGAAGCATCCTAGGGGCAATGGAAAAGTTTCCGAAAAAGGCGAATTTTGGAAATCTTGCACGTGTCACTAAACAGCCTACACAACGGCAATTACGAGGCTTTTGGGGGGGGGGGGGAGGGTAATCTTTTTTTTACATGCGAAATCTTTCTTTTTGGATGTGCTAAAACTTAAGACAAAACAGCCCGCATATATGGGCATGGGGACACTTTGCACTGGCAAAAAGGCCCATATATCAGCAGCAAATGCATGGTACAATAAGACGGGTGCAATTATGAACTATACGAAAGGATACGGCGTAGGAGCCGGTAGCCGCAACTCTTCTGAAGTCCACTGGAACTCATCCCACTCATACAAAAAATCTGTGCCCTGCAACTCTGCAGCTAGTGAAGTAGGAGCCGGTTGCCGCAGCGCTTCTGAATTCCACTGGAACTCAGCCCGCATATATGGGCATGGGGACACTTTGCACTGGCAAAAAGGCCCATATATCAGCAGCAAATGCATGGTACAATAAGACGGGTGCAATTATGAACTATACGAAAGGATACGGCGTAGGAGCCGGTAGCCGCAACTCTTCTGAAGTCCACTGGAACTCATCGCACTCATACAAAAAATCTGTGCCCTGCAACTCTGCAGCTAGTGAAGTAGGAGCCGGTTGCCGCAACGCTTCTGAATTCCACTGGAACTCAGCCCGCATATATGGGCATGGGGACACTTTGCACTGGCAAAAAGGCCCATATATCAGCAGCAAATGCATGGTACAATAAGACGGGTGCAATTATGAACTATACGAGAGGATACGGCGTAGCAGCCGGTAGCCGCAACTCTTCTGAAGTCCACTGGAACTCATCGCACTCATACAAAAAATCTGTGCCCTGCAACTCTGCAGCTAGTGAAGTAGGAGCCGGTTGTCGCAACGCTTCTGAATTCCACTGGAACTCATCCCACTCATACAAAAAATCTGTGCCCTGCAACTCTGCAGCTGGTGAAGTAGGAGCCGGTTGCCGCAACTCTTCTGAAGTCCACTGGAACTCATCCCACTCATACAAAAAATCTGTGCCCTGCAACTCTGCAGCTGATGAAGTGTTCAACTCTGCAGCCGGTGATTCAGCCGGTGATTCTGTGCCCTGTTCCTGCACAGTTTGTTTCCACAAAAACCAAGAGATTGGGGGCACCAGAACCAGAACAGACAAAAAAGCCAACCAAACTGCCCAATTGTCTGGACTAGAACTAGGACTTGGGCTGGGACTCGGACTCGGACTCGGACTAGTGCCTGAGGCACCGACAGTGAACGCTGTAAGTGAAGAGGTTTTTATCATAGTGACCTCCCAGCATCCATCAGAGCTGCGTAATGTTGCTGTGCCACCTTCATCAAGAATTCGATTCGGGTTGCTGGAACCATCATTGTACCTGTGAAAGTCAGGAGTGCCAGACACGTCAGACAGGCACAAAACAATGGTGATTGGCAGAGCCGAAATCAGGTTACCAGAGATATCCCAACGTTGAATAGATAACACTTGCGACGCCACGGAATGCAGAGTAGACGGCAATTGGAATGTGGTACCAATGGTACTGTCGGATTCCGCCCAATCCATTGCAATGACAACTGCTTGATCAATACCATCTCCAAAGCTCGTGATGGAATATGTGTGCCCGTTGCCGGGAGTGATGGATGAAGGCATGAAGGACCCTGCCTTCCAGGTCCAAACCGTTTTTGAGCCATGCATTACCACCTCTGAAGAAGTCCCAGTCGGTGCCTGAGATGGCAAGCTGCCAAATGTGAATCCTAAATGGGCTGACATCCACTCAGCCGCAGCTGCCAAGCTATCCACCTGTACAATGTGGGGTCTTGGACTTGGTGATGGTGATGATGATGGTGATGGCGGACGTGGTGATGGTGACGGTGGTGGTGATGGCGGACGTGGTGATGGTGATGGTGATGGTGCCGGTGATGGTGATGGTGATGGTGATGGTGATGGTGATGGCAATATGGGACATGGCGATAGCGAGACATCCTCAAAAGTATAAGCCGGTTGATGTTCATCCTCTGCAGATTCTACTTCAATACCATTTCGGTAACCTTCATCTGACCAAACAAAACTCACCCCCACGAAACGCACTTGCACAAGGCCATCACCGTCTTGAAGTCTACCAGCAAATTTTGCTGCACTGCAAAGGGAATCATAGCCATTCGAGAATGGATCCATACCTTCAATTGTCTCTGTGCAATCACTCGGGCAATAGACTGTTTGGGTTCCCCAGTTAGTACCCCAATAAAAACCTGGGGTCCATTCGCACTTGAACTGTGGGGGTGTGGGGCACTCTGTCTCTGTCTCGTCAAAATCAAAAGCTCCTTTTCCCGTTCCATCAAATAGTGCTCGCGTGGTAACTCCATTCTCCGTACCATTGGAATATTGACCGTCAGTGGGACCCGGTAGCCAGTGTAGTTCCACAACACCGGAATCATTCGTAAGTTTCCCAGCAAATATCGCTGCTGCACAGATTGCGGATGTCTCGATGAACGGCCCGGTACCCCACACCATTATCCCTTCTTCCTCCAACAGGTCCAAACACCCACTCGGGCAGCGTACCAAACGGTAAAAGTGCTTTCCACCATCCCACCAATTAGTTGTGTCACAGGCAATATCGATAATTCTATTTTGATTCACAGGCGTGAAGTCAAAAGATAGATATACCCGCTTAGATCGGTCGTCTTCGATGGTTACTCCATTCTCGGTACGCAGAAAAACTTTCTCTTCGCTGGTTACTCCATTCTTGGTACTACCGGGGAGATTGAATGGAAGCAGACCGTGAGAATAGACAGTGAAAACGCCTCCACCCTCCATTGAAATTATGCCAGCCCATATCGCCGCTTTGCAAAAAGGGCCTTCAAAAGGTCCAGTGCCATATAACCATAACGTATCGAAGTTTTTGGCGCCTGCACATGCTGGGCAGCGAACTTGTATTTCTCCGAAATCGAAACGGATTCCTGTCGCATCTCCAGAAGATCCAGAACAAGGAAAATCCCAGACATCTGATATGCTTGCTTGTATTCTGCCGTCGAAGAGGATCAACAGCAAGAGAAGAATGTGTGGGTACATAAAATATGCTCCGAAGAGAATTCACCTGCGGAAACATTGCAGGGGTTGCGCTCACAGGGTGGGGGGGGGGGGCGTAGCAACGGGCCATATACCGACCCCTTCCCCTTGCTAAAGGCTTTCCGAATATACCCCACGTATCCCCACCTGAAATGAAGCAACAATGATACAAACCCCCGAAAACCCACCGGGTTGGCGCAATTTTCAGCAAGTCCAACAAGTTCTTGAGCGGTAAAATTTTCCAAACAGGTTTTCTCCCGTACTAGGTACCCCCCGTATGTGGCATTCTGGAGAACGCCATGTACCCCTTCTGCACTCACATCCCTTCCCTAAAAGGGTGGAACTATGAGAAAATTGTGTTCAAAACGCAGGCAGTGTTGGGGGAATGTTTGCCCGGCACGTGCCCGGCATCCTAATTTTCTATCAGCAAGTGTGACATCCTATGGGTCTGGGTTTCCAACTACAAAGGGGCAATTTTGTATCCGCAACTAGAAATGGGCCAGTCGGTATCCCCAACTGGAAAGGGGCCAGTGCATAAAGAAAAAGCTTGCAGCAACCATGGAAAAAAAATTTTTGGCGCCCATGATGCAGTAACCAAGTCAAACCCTACGCCAGGGGTCAACATGATGCTCCTAGTATCTCAAAATGTGGGCCTCTAGTACAGCCGGACGCGCAAAGAGCTGCATTGCGCTAAGTGCACCCTCTTACTTGAAGGGCACGGGTCCAAAAAGATGCAGGGCGCGCGCCCGGCGCGCTAACGTTCCCCCTATGAGAAAATTGTGCCCAAAACGCAGGCAGTCTTAGGCTATGGTGCTTTGTTTTTGTCCATTGACTTCATGGGACACATCTAGAAACCAACTTGCCCAAACAGCACAAGGAGCAGTTAGTATAGCTTCTTTCCGTTTACCATTTTACTTTTTTTTACCTTTACCATTGGAAGGCCCACATTAGACAATTTGTGGGCATAGAGGGGACGTTTGCCCAGCGTGCCTGGCGCGCCCGCCGGCCAAACCAAAGTCCCAGTCGTTTATCACAATGTCTTAGCACTGAATATCACACCCTCTTTCAGCACAGGAACCGTAAGCACGAATGACACAACAACCCACAAGTGCAGGTGAACAAAAAATCGTTCATTTCTTGTTAATCCACAACCGTAATGCCTGCTGAGAACTACGCCCCAAGCAAATAATATAGGGTGTAGTATAGCGTAGTGTAGCAATGTCCATTTTCAAACAACAACATGTCCCCGATGCGGGAACAAAATGTGCGTAAAATGGGGGAACTGGGGGAAGATAAGGGAAACGTTTGCCCGGCGCACCCGGCGTGTGTTCGGCACATGCCCGGTGCGCTAATGCACCCTCATAGGGATGGATACATTGTGCTGATGTAAAGTTTTCATACTCTGCCCGGCTTGCGATCCCCCTCCATAAGACATAATTGCCAAGTGAATCTCCTCCCTGGCAAGGTGTAACACTACAACCAAAAACGCAAAGGCGCCGGAAATTGCCCCGTGGTGATGAATACCCCACCGCCTCAGAGCGGGGGGCCAAGTCAGAAGTGGCCCACAAGTGGGCGAATCGGCTACCTCACCCCTGCCGTATCGGGGAGCCCCATCGCCTCAGAGCGGGGGGGCAAAGTCAGAAGTGACCCACAAGTGGGCGAATTGGCTACCTCACCCTTGCGGTATCGGGGAGCCCCACCGCCTCAGAGCGGGGGGCAAAATCAGAAGTGGCCCACAAGTGGGCAAATTGGCTACCTCACCCCTGCCGTATCGGGGAGCCCCATAGCTTCAGAGCGGGGGGCAAAATCAGAAGTGGCCCACAAGTGGGCAAATTGGCTACCTCACCCCTGCCGTATTGGAGAGCCCCACCGCCTCAGAGCGGGGGGCAAAATTAGAAGTGGCCCACAAGTGGGCAAACTGGCTACCTCACCCCTGCCGTATCAGGGAGCCCCACCGCCTCAGTGCGGGGGGCAAAATCAGAAGTGGCCCACAAGTGGGCAAATTGGCTACCTCACCCCCGCCGTATCGGGGAGCCCCACCGCCTCAGAGCGGGGAGCAAAATCAGAAGTGGCCCACAAGTGGGCAAATTGGCTACCTCACCCCCGCCGTATCGGGGAGCCCCACCGCTTCAGAGCGGGGGGCAAAGTCAGAAGTGGCCCACAAGTGGGCAAATTGGCTACCTCACCCCTGCCGTATCGGGGAGCCCCACCGCCTCAGAGCGGGGGGCAAAATCAGAAGTTGCCCACAAGTGGGCAAATTGGCTACCTCACCCCCGCCGTATCGGGGAGCCCCACCGCCTCAGAGCGGGGGGCAAAATCAGAAGTGGCCCACAAGTGGGCAAATTGGCTACCTCACCCCTGCCGTTTCGGGGAGCCCCACCGCCTCAGAGCGGGGGGCAAAATCAGAAGTGGCCCACAAGTGGGCGAATTGGCTACCTCACCCCTGCCGTATCGGGGAGCCCCACCGCCTCAGAGCGGGGGGCAAAGTCAGAAGTGGCCCACATGTGGGCAAATTGGCTACCTCACCCCTGCCGTATCGGGGAGCCCCACCGCCTCAGAGCGGGGGGCAAAATCAGAAGTGGCCCACAAGTGGGCAAATTGGCTACCTCGGCCCTGCCGTATCGGGGAGCCCCACCGCCTCAGAGCGGGGGGCAAAATCAGAAGTGGCCCACAAGTGGGCAAATTGGCTACCTCGACCCTGCCGTATCGGGGAGCCCCATCGCCTCGGAGCGGGGGGCAAAATCAGAAGTGGCCCACAAGTGGGCAAATTGGCTACCTCGACCCTGCCGTATTGGAGAGCCCCACCGCCTAAGAGCGGGGGGCACAGTCAGAAATGGCCCACAAGTGGGCAAATTGGCTACCTCACCCCTGCCGCCTCGGGGAGCCCCACCGCTTCAGAGCGGGGGGCGAAATCAGAAGTGGCCCACGTGTGGGCAAGGTGGCTACTTAACCCCTGCCACCTCGGGGATCCCCACCGCCTCAGAGGGGGGGGCAAAATCAGAAGTGGCCCACAAGTGGGCGAATTGGCTACCTCACCCCCGCCGTATCGGGGAGCCCCACCGCCTCAGAGCGGGGGGCAAAATCAGAAGTGGCCCACAAGTGGGCAAATTGGCTACCTCACCCCTGCCGTATTGGAGAGCCCCACCGCCTAAGAGCGGGGGGCAGAATCAGAAATGGCCCACAAGTGGGCAAATTGGCTACCTCATCCCTGCCGCCTCGGGGAGCCCCACCGCCTCAGAGCGGGGGGCAGAATCAGAAGTGGCCCACGTGTGGGCAAATTGGCTACCTCACCCCTGCCGTATCGGGGAGCCCCACCGCCTCAGAGCGGGGGGCAAAATCAGAAGTGGCCCACAAGTGGGCAAATTGGCTACCTCACCCCTGCCATATCGGGGAGCCCCACCGCCTCAGAGCGGGGGGCAAAATCAGAAGTGGCCCACAAGTGGGCAAATTGGCTACCTCACCCCCGCCGTATCGGGGAGCCCTACCGCTTCAGAGCGCGGGGCAAAATCAGAAGTGGCCCACAAGTGGGCAAATCGGCTACCTCACCCCCGCCGTATCGGGGAGCCCCACCGCTTCAGAGCGAGGGGCAAAGTCAGAAGTGGCCCACAAGTGGGCAAATTGGCTACCTCACCCCCGCCGTATTGGGGAGCCCCACCGCTTCAGAGCGGGGAGCAAAATCAGAAGTGGCCCACAAGTGGGCAAATTGGCTACCTCACCCCTGCTGTATCGGGGAGCCCCACCGCCTCAGAGCGGGGGGCAAAATCAGAAGTGGCCCACAAGTGGGCAAATTGGCTACCTCACCCCTGCCGTATCGGGGAGCCCCATAGCTTCAGAGCGGGGGGCAAAATCAGAAGTGGCCCACAAGTGGGCAAATTGGCTACCTCACCCCCGCCGTATCGGGGAGCCCCACACCTTCAGAGCGGGGGGCAAAGTCAGAAGTGGCCCACAAGTGGGCAAATTGGCTAACCTCCCCCCGCCGTATCGGGGAGCCCCACCGCTTCAGAGCGGGGGGCAAAATCAGAAGTGGCCCACAAGTGGGCAAATTGGCTACCTCACCCCCGCCGTATCGGGGAGCCCCACCGCCTCAGAGCGGGGGGCAAAATCAGAAGTGGCCCACAAGTGGGCAAATTGGCTACCTCACCCCTGCCGTATTGGAGAGCCCCACCGCCTAAGAGCGGGGGGCAGAATCAGAAATGGCCCACAAGTGGGCAAATTGGCTACCTCATCCCTGCCGCCTCGGGGAGCCCCACCGCCTCAGAGCGGGGGGCAGAATCAGAAGTGGCCCACGTGTGGGCAAATTGGCTACCTCACCCCTGCCGTATCGGGGAGCCCCACCGCCTCAGAGCGGGGGGCAAAATCAGAAGTGGCCCACAAGTGGGCAAATTGGCTACCTCACCCCTGCCATATCGGGGAGCCCCATCGCCTCAGAGCGGGGGGCAAAATCAGAAGTGGCCCACAAGTGGGCAAATTGGCTACCTCACCCCCGCCGTATCGGGGAGCCCTACCGCTTCAGAGCGCGGGGCAAAATCAGAAGTGGCCCACAAGTGGGCAAATCGGCTACCTCACCCCCGCCGTATCGGGGAGCCCCACCGCTTCAGAGCGAGGGGCAAAGTCAGAAGTGGCCCACAAGTGGGCAAATTGGCTACCTCACCCCCGCCGTATTGGGGAGCCCCACCGCTTCAGAGCGGGGAGCAAAATCAGAAGTGGCCCACAAGTGGGCAAATTGGCTACCTCACCCCTGCTGTATCGGGGAGCCCCACCGCCTCAGAGCGGGGGGCAAAATCAGAAGTGGCCCACAAGTGGGCAAATTGGCTACCTCACCCCTGCCGTATCGGGGAGCCCCATAGCTTCAGAGCGGGGGGCAAAATCAGAAGTGGCCCACAAGTGGGCAAATTGGCTACCTCACCCCCGCCGTATCGGGGAGCCCCACACCTTCAGAGCGGGGGGCAAAGTCAGAAGTGGCCCACAAGTGGGCAAATTGGCTAACCTCCCCCCGCCGTATCGGGGAGCCCCACCGCTTCAGAGCGGGGGGCAAAATCAGAAGTGGCCCACAAGTGGGCGAATTGGCTACCTCACCCCTGCCCTATCGGGGAGCCCCACCGCTTCAGAGCGGGGGGCAAAATCAGAAGTGGCCCACAAGTGGGCAAATTGGCTACCTCACCCCCGCCGTATCGGGGAGCCCCACCGCTTCAGAGCGGGGAGCAAAATCAGAAGTGGCCCACAAGTGGGCAAATTGGCTACCTCACCCCTGCTGTATCGGGGAGCCCCACCGCCTCAGAGCGGGGGGCAAAATCAGAAGTGGCCCACAAGTGGGCAAATTGGCTACCTCACCCCCGCCGTATCGGGGAGCCCCACCGCCTCAGAGCGGGGGGCAAAATCAGAAGTGGCCCACAAGTGGGCAAATTGGCTACCTCACCCCTGCCGTATCGGGGAGCCCCACCGCTTCAGAGCGGGGGGCAAAATCAGAAGTGGCCCACAAGTGGGCAAATTGGCTACCTCACCCCTGCCGTATCGGGGAGCCCCATAGCTTCAGAGCGGGGGGCAAAATCAGAAGTGGCCCACAAGTGGGCAAATTGGCTACCTCACCCCCGCCGTATCGGGGAGCCCCACACCTTCAGAGCGGGGGGCAAAATCAGAAGTGGCCCACAAGTGGGCAAATTGGCTACCTCACCCCTGCCGTATCGGGGATCCCCACCGCCTCAGAGCGGGGGGCAAAATCAGAAGTGGCCCACAAGTGGGCAAATTGGCTACCTCACCCCTGCCGTATCGGGGAGCCCCATAGCTTCAGAGCGGGGGGCAAAATCAGAAGTGGCCCACAAGTGGGCAAATTGGCTACCTCACCCCTGCCGTATCGGGGAGCCCCATAGCTTCAGAGCGGGGGGCAAAATCAGAAGTGGCCCACAAGTGGGCAAATTGGCTACCTCACCCCCGCCCTATCGGGGAGCCCCACCGCCTCAGAGCGGGGGGCAAAATCAGAAGTGGCCCACAAGTGGGCAAATTGGCTACCTCACCCCTGCCGTATCGGGGATCCCCACCGCCTCAGAGCGGGGGGCAAAATCAGAAGTGGCCCACAAGTGGGCAAATTGGCTACCTCACCCCCGCCGTATCGGGGAGCGTCACCGCTTCAGAGCGGGGGGCAAAGTCAGAAGTTGCCCACAAGTGGGCAAATTGGCTACCTCACCCCCGCCGTATCGGGGAGCCCCACCGCTTCAGAGCGGGGGGCAAAATCAGAAGTGGCCCACAAGTGTGCAAATTGGCTACCTCACCCCTGCCATATCGGGGAGCCCCACCGCCTCAGAGCGGGGGGCAAAATCAGAAGTGGCCCACAAGTGGGCAAATTGGCTACCTCACCCCTGCCGTATCGGGGAGCCCCACCGCCTCAGAGCGGGGGGCAAAATCAGAAGTGGCACACAAGTGGGCAAATTGGCTACCTCACCCCTGCTGTATCGGGGAGCCCCACCGCCTCAGAGCGGGGGGCAAAATCAGAAGTGGCCCACAAGTGGGCAAATTGGCTACCTCACCCCTGCCATATCGGGGAGCCCCACCGCTTCAGAGCGGGGGGCAAAATCAGAAGTGGCCCACAAGTGGGCAAATTGGCTACCTCGACCCTGCCGTATCGGGGAGCGCCACCGCCTCAGAGCAGGGGGCAAAATCAGAAGTGGCCCACAAGTGGGCAAATTGGCTACCTCACCTGACGTATTGGAGAGCCCCACCGCCTAAGAGCGGGGGGCACAATCAGAAATGGCCCACAAGTGGGCAAATTGGCTACCTCACCCCTGCCGCCTCGGGGAGCCCCACCGCCTCAGAGCGGGGGGCAGAATCAGAAGTGGCCCACGTGTGGGCAAGGTGGCTACCTCATCCCTGCCGTATCGGGGATCCCCACCGCCTCAAAGGGGGGGGCAAAATCAGAAGTGGCCCATAAGTGGGCGAATTGGCTACCTCACCCCCGCCGTATCGGGGAGCCCCACCGCCTCAGAGCGGGGGGCAAAGTCAAAAGTGGCCCACAAGTGGGCAAATTGGCTACCTCACCCCGGCCGTATCGGGGAGCCCCACCGCCTGAGAGCGGGGGGCAAAATCAGAAGTGGCCCACAAGTGGGCAAATTGGCTACCTCACCCCTGCCCTATCGGGGAGCCCGACCGCTTCAGAGCGGGGGGCAAAATCAGAAGTGGCCCACAAGTGGGCAAATTGGCTACCTCACCCCCGCCGTATCGGGGAGCCCCACCGCTTCAGAGCGGGGGGCAAAGTCAAAAGTGGCCCACAAGTGGGCAAATTGGCTACCTCACCCCGGCCGTATCGGGGAGCCTCACCGCCTGAGAGCGGGGGGCAAAATCAGAAGTGGCCCACAAGTGGGCAAATTGGCTACCTCACCCCTGCCCTATCGGGGAGCCCCACCGCTTCAGAGCGGGGGGCAAAATCAGAAGTGGCCCACAAGTGGGCAAATTGGCTACCTCACCCCTGCTGTATCGGGGAGCCCCACCGCCTCAGAGCGGGGGGCAAAATCAGAAGTGGCCCACAAGTGGGCAAATTGGCTACCTCACCGCCGCCGTATCGGGGAGCCCCACCGCCTCAGAGCGGGGGGCAAAATCAGAAGTGGCCCACAAGTGGGCAAATTGGCTACCTCACCCCTGCCGTATCGGGGAGCCCCACCGCTTCAGAGCGGGGGGCAAAATCAGAAGTGGCCCACAAGTGGGCAAATTGGCTACCTCACCCCCGCCGTATCAGGGAGCCCCACACCTTCAGAGCGGGGGGCAAAGTCAGAAGTGGCCCACAAGTGGGCAAATTGGCTACCTCACCCCCGCCGTATCGGGGAGCCCCACCGCTTCAGAGCGGGGGGCAAAATCAGAAGTGGCCCACAAGTGGGCAAATTGGCTACCTCACCCCTGCCCTATCGGGGAGCCCCACCGCCTCAGAGCGGGGGGCAAAATCAGAAGTGGCCCATAAGTGGGCAAATTGGCTACCTCACCCCCGCCGTATCGGGGAGCCCCACCGCCTTAGAGCGGGGGGCAAAGTCAAAAGTGGCCCACAAGTGGGCAAATTGGCTACCTCACCCCGGCCGTATCGGGGAGCCTCACCGCCTGAGAGCGGGGGGCAGAATCAGAAGTGGCCCACAAGTGGGCAAATTGGCTACCTCACCCCTGCCGTATCAGGGAGCCCCACCGCCTCAGAGCGGGGGGCAAAATCAGAAATGGCCCTCAAGTGGGCAAATTGGCTACCTCACCCCTGCCGTATCGGGGAGCCCCACCGCCTTAGAGCGGGGGGCAAAATCAGAAGTGGCCCACAAGTGGGCAAATTGGCTACCTCACCCCTGCCATATCGGGGAGCCCCACCGCCTCAGAGCGGGGGGCAAAATCAGAAGTGGCCCACAAGTGGGCAAATTGGCTACCTAACCCCCGCCGTGTTGGGGAGCCCCACCGCTTCAGAGCGGGGGGCAAAATCAGAAGTGGCCCACAAGTGGGCAAATCGGCTACCTCACCCCCGCCGTATCGGGGAGCCCCACCGCTTCAGAGCGGGGGGCAAAATCAGAAGTGGCCCACAAGTGGGCAAATTGGCAACCTCACCCCTGCTGTATCGGGGAGCCCCACCGCCTCAGAGCGGGGGGCAAAATCAGAAGTGGCCCACAAGTGGGCAAATTGGCTACCTCACCCCCGCCGTATCGGGGAGCGTCACCGCTTCAGAGCGGGGGGCAAAGTCAGAAGTTGCCCACAAGTGGGCAAATTGGCTACCTCACCCCCGCCGTATCGGGGAGCCCCACCGCTTCAGAGCGGGTGACAAAATCAGAAGTGGCCCACAAGTGTGCAAATTGGCTACCTCACCCCTGCCATATCGGGGAGCCCCACCGCCTCAGAGCGGGGGGCAAAATCAGAAGTGGCCCACAAGTGGGCAAATTGGCTACCTCACCCCTGCCGTATCGGGGAGCCCCACCGCCTCAGAGCGGGGGGCAAAATCAGAAGTGGCCCACAAGTGGGCAAATTGGCTACCTCACCCCTGCCATATCGGGGAGCCCCACCGCTTCAGAGCGGGGGGCAAAATCAGAAGTGGCCCACAAGTGGGCAAATTGGCTACCTCACCCCCGCCGTATCGGGGAGCCCCACCGCTTCAGAGCGGGGGGCAAAATCAGAAGTGGCCCACAAGTGGGCAAATTGGCTACCTCACCCCTGCCCTATCGGGGAGCCCCACCGCTTCAGAGCGGGGGGCAAAATCAGAAGTGGCCCACAAGTGGGCAAATTGGCTACCTCAGCCCCGCCGTATCGGGGAGCCCCACCGCTTCAGAGCGGGGAGCAAAATCAGAAGTGGCCCACAAGTGGGCAAATTGGCTACCTCACCCCTGCTATATCGGGGAGCCCCACCGCCTCAGAGCGGGGGGCAAAATCAGAAGTGGCCCACAAGTGGGCAAATTGGCTACCTCACCCCCGCCGTATCGGGGAGCCCCACCGCCTCAGAGCGGGGGGCAAAATCAGAAGTGGCCCACAAGTGGGCAAATTGGCTACCTCACCCCTGCCTTATCGGGAAGCCCCACCGCTTCAGAGCGGGGGGCAAAATCAGAAGTGGCCCACAAGTGGGCAAATTGGCTACCTCACCCCTGCCGTATCGGGGAGCCCCACACCTTCAGAGCGGGGGGCAAAGTCAGAAGTGGCCCACAAGTGGGCAAATTGGCTACCTCACCCCCGCCGTATCGGGGAGCCCCACCGCTTCAGAGCGGGGGGCGAAATCAGAAGTGGCCCACAAGTGGGCAAATTGGCTACCTCACCCCTGCCCTATCGGGGAGCCCCACCGCCTCAGAGCGGGGGGCAAAATCAGAAGTGGCCCACAAGTGGGCGAATTGGCTACCTCACCCCAGCTGTATCGGGGAGCCCCACCGCCTCAGAGTGGGGGGCAAAATCAGAAGTGGCCCACAAGTGGGCAAATTGGCTACCTCACCCCTGCTGTATCGGGGAGCCCCACCGCCTCAGAGCGGGGGGCAACATCAGAAGTGGCCCACAAGTGGGCAAATTGGCTACCTCACCCCTGCCATATCGGGGAGCCCCACCGCCTCAGAGCGGGGGGCAAAATCAGAAGTGGCCCACAAGTGGGCAAATTGGCTACCTCACCCCCGCCGTATCGGGGAGCCCCACCGCTTCAGAGCGGGGAGCAAAATCAGAAGTGGCCCACAAGTGGGCAAATTGGCTACCTCACCCCCGCCGTATCGGGGAGCCCCACCGCTTCAGAGCGGGGGGCAAAGTCAGAAGTGGCCCACAAGTGGGCAAATTGGCTACCTCACCCCTGCCGTATCGGGGAGCCCCACCGCCTCAGAGCGGGGGGCAAAATCAGAAGTGGCCCACAAGTGGGCGAATTGGCTACCTCACCCCAGCTGTATCGGGGAGCCCCACCGCCTCAGAGCGGGGGGCAAAATCAGAAGTGGCCCACAAGTGGGCAAATTGGCTACCTCGACCCTGCCGTATCGGGGAGCGCCACCGCCTCAGAGCAGGGGGCAAAATCTGAAGTGGCCCACAAGTGGGCAAATTGGCTACCTCACCTGACGTATTGGAGAGCCCCACCGCCTAAGAGCGGGGGGCACAATCAGAAATGGCCCACAAGTGGGCAAATTGGCTACCTCACCCCTGCCGCCTCGGGGAGCCCCACCGCCTCAGAGCGGGGGGCAGAATCAGAAGTGGCCCACGTGTGGGCAAGGTGGCTACTTAACCCCTGCCACCTCGGGGATCCCCACCGCCTCAGAGGGGGGGGCAAAATCAGAAGTGGCCCATAAGTGGGCGAATTGGCTACCTCACCCCCGCCGTATCGGGGAGCCCCACCGCCTCAGAGCGGGGGGCAAAGTCAAAAGTGGCCCACAAGTGGGCAAATTGGCTACCTCACCCCGGCCGTATCGGGGAGCCTCACCGCCTGAGAGCGGGGGGCAAAATCAGAAGTGGCCCACAAGTGGGCAAATTGGCTACCTCACCCCTGCCCTATCGGGGAGCCCCACCGCTTCAGAGCGGGGGGCAAAATCAGAAGTGGCCCACAAGTGGGCAAATTGGCTACCTCACCCCCCCGTATCGGGGAGCCCCACCGCTTCAGAGCGGGGAGCAAAATCAGAAGTGGCCCACAAGTGGGCAAATTGGCTACCTCACCCCTGCTGTATCGGGGAGCCCCACCGCCTCAGAGCGGGGGGCAAAATCAGAAGTGGCCCACAAGTGGGCAAATTGGCTACCTCACCCCCGCCGTATCGGGGAGCCCCACCGCCTCAGAGCGGGGGGCAAAATCAGAAGTGGCCCACAAGTGGGCAAATTGGCCACCTCAGCCCTGCCGTATCGGGGAGCCCCACCGCTTCAGAGCGGGGGGCAAAATCAGAAGTGGCCCACAAGTGGGCAAATTGGCTACCTCACCCCCGCCGTATCGGGGAGCCCCACACCTTCAGAGCGGGGGGCAAAGTCAGAAGTGGCCCACAAGTGGGCAAATTGGCTACCTCACCCCCGCCGTATCGGGGAGCCCCACCGCTTCAGAGCGGGGGGCAAAATCAGAAGTGGCCCACAAGTGGGCAAATTGGCTACCTCACCCCTGCCCTATCAGGGAGCCCCACCGCCTCAGAGCGGGGGGCAAAATCAGAAGTGGCCCACAAGTGGGCGAATTGGCTACCTCACCCCTGCTGTATCGGGGAGCCCCACCGCCTCAGAGTGGGGGGCAAAATCAGAAGTGGCCCACAAGTGGGCAATTTGGCTACCTCACCCCTGCTGTATCGGGGAGCCCCACTGCCTCAGAGCGGGGGGCAAAATCAGAAGTGGCCCACAAGTGGGCAAATTGGCTACCTCATAAGGAAGGTCCCTACCAGGACCGGCCCCCGCTGTGCCCCTTCCGCCAGTAATCCCCGCTGACTTGCTCCGGATCAATGCTTGCATTTATCAAAATCCAGGGTCCAAAACCAAAAATATAGAAAATAGAAAATACAATCCTCCTTCAACCCTGAATGGCAACCAGATCCCACAAATCCAACAATAACCCAATTCACAATCCAAATCAGGCTGCGGGCTTTCGTTCAGCACACCGGTATTCCCACGGTGGCGGGCATGTACAAGAATTGCACCAAGGAAGAAAGCCCTGAAATTGGCATATGAACACAAATAAAGCAAAGTTGGGGAAAGATAGAAACTTATGCAATCACCGCCGTAGACCCCTCATTCCCTGGACTCAAGACCTTCCCTTGACTCACCAACATGATGCCCTGAACCCAGTCCAATAAGATGGTTAAATGCCACATGTCAAAAGTCATTACATAAACCCCAAAAATGTGTTCACTCCCAAGCCTCCAAATCGTAGCCCAATAGGGGAGGTGGCGTGTCATGGCCTAGAGCGGCACTCAGGACCATGCCCTACCCTGACATAACCTTGGTTGGACTTGGAGTCGAATGGGCTTGGAGAACTGCCCCATGTAGATGACCTCACAACATGGTAAAATCAGGCAAATCACACCATTATGTCCAAAAATCAATTATATGCTCAAAAATGCACATGGCAAATGTTCATATGCTCCATGCATGTGTCAAACCGGAAAGTAATATACAAGGGTGATATAGACCAAAGGTCCATGCCCAAGAATATCCCATCATTGGCTCCGAAACTCCTTCGGTTATGTACATGACATGCTTCACAAGTCAGCTCATGAATTTGAGACCTAATTTTGTGAGGCCTCGTGTGCCAAGCCAAAGTGACTACGTGATCCGGCATATGGCGAGGTGCAACACCGAAGCATATGCCAACATATAAGCAACATACCATAGTTCACGGATCTCTAGGCACTTTGCTGTTAGCCGACCAGTTGAGCACATAAAACACAAAAATGAGCATAAAATGAGGTCAAAAACACGAAAATATGTCCAAATACAAAGTTGTCATGATAGTATATCTCTATGCTCACCCATGATATCCGCTCATGATTCAATACACAATTGATTGGAACCATTTGCGAACAATTCCCCCACTTGGATCCCCAATCGGGCGCATGGAGATACCTTCGCCACTAATATCTACATGCCCCATGAAAATGGGAGTGCACGCATGGATCTCTTTGTCAAACATACCATGAGCAATACATACGCGGTAGACTTGGTCTAGCGCTTTGAATCCCACAATTGGGACATGGGCAAAGCCCTTGTCACGTATGGCTCCTCATCTCTTCGGCCACACGAAGATATATAACTTGGGCGTGAGCATATCAAGACACATATCATACATATAAAATATACCCTCAAAAGTGGCTCCCACCATGATATGCCATGTCCCTCCATTGGCATAACTTCACGTTAAAAATACGTAGGAACCCAAGGAAAGTTGCTATGCAACCCCAACACCCATGCGGCACACTCGAAAGTCGCATTAAAATATTCGGTTGCACGGTCCAAGAGTTATATATCACTTTATACCTTCTTGACCTTTTTCCCTTGCTACACCGGGCATGTGTGCGAACCAAAGGCGTTTGATGCTCCCTAAATTAAGTTGAGACCAAGGCAGTTCCAACCCAACCTTCCTTTTTCTCATTCCTCACACTCGCGCGTAGATATGGCTCTTCAAAGTGATCCCACGATTCGATTTTGTTTCCCTTATATCTCCAAGTCAAATGGGTGGCAAGTATAAGGGAAACCTGATTCGGGCATAGGGGAAGGAGTATGACCACTCGAAGAAGTCCAAATCAAGTGCGGCGATGTCGAAGTCGAAAATCCGATTTCGACATCACGAAAAATTCCGATTAAATTTTCGAGTGCTTATTTAGAAAATTGCGGAAGCAACGAACCCTTTACAGATGAAATCTGACCCTTCAGAAACATTTCCGCCAAAATATCTGGAAATAACAGTTAACCAATCGGTTAACGCAAAATCGCGAGCCAACTGACAGTCGCCGATACATTGACTATCAGAACGAAAGGCTGAAAATTTACGGAAACATTATGATAATAAAACCCTGTTGATTCCTGATATTCTGCTATATAAATCTCCGCTGGCGGTGCCTCGGTTCTGAATATGGCCGCTCATAGCCGGAATGGCCAAACCTATCACACTATCACATCGGGTTAGTTCAGGTGGATGGGAGAGTATGATATCAGCCAATGGCGGCTTGCCGGCACATAGATACACACCCCAAGTGACCCCAAGATGGCCACGGGGGTCCGAACCGGCTTCACCCCCCTTCTCAGAGCGTTGTATCCGCTCGGAAACCAATGAAGAGAGGACGGGAGGACCCCAATGGGCTCCAAACCCCCCCTCCGTGTCCCAAGGACACATGGAGGCCCCACACACGTCGTAGGCGTCCCCCATGCCCCAAGAGAGGGGTGAGGACACTGATAATCAGCGCCCTACGCCATATCCGGTCTCCTCTTGATCTACAACATGGACCAAGGGGATCAAAGATAGAAAAACGTCGTCGGTCGACCTAAATAAGTATACCACAATGCAATATATATGTGGAGATCGAGTGAAGGGGGTATATGGCCGATCAAGGCCGAAAAATCCCCGGATGAACGCCCTCACTTGTCTCCCCATTTACAGAAACAAACAAAATGCCAAGGGGGGGATCCATTACGGTGCTACAGCAGCAACCAAATGGACCAATACGTCCTTGACATCCAAAGAAATACCCTTTTTCTTCAGGTAGTCCATCCAGACCGTGGTATACCTCGGCACGAAACTGCTCGGAGGTTCCCACGAGTCCCTGGACGCGGCGAATCCCTTCCATCGGACTTTATAAAGCCTTCCCCCAGGCGTCCCCGGGTCCGGCTTGTCCGCCAGGATCTTCTCCGCGGTGAAATCGTCGTCCTCACCCTCGTCGTCCGAGTCCACATCGCCGGCCGTGAACTCGAAGGTGACGGGACGTCCGCTGGGGTCTGGTGCTCGGGGACGAAGCTGGGTATGGTCGCGGTCCAGGATCTTGTTATCCCCCACACGAACCGCATACACATCCTGCCCGACCTTCCGCACGATTACCCCCGGCACATACCAAGATGCCTGCCGATGCCTAGACAGGACATCCTTGTGGTGCCGCTCCACCCACACGGTGTCTTGGAGAGCATACTTCTGGACTTTCCCCTGCTTGAAGTACTTGGCCCTCTTGTCATGCTCATCCTGTAGTGCCTTGCACACCTTGGCCGCCGTGTCGTCCGCCTCAGACATCATAGCGTTCGCATCCCGTGCCACTTTGCCATGGTTCATCCACGGGAGAGTGCGTGACACTCGATCCCGTAGGAACAGGATGCGATGGGGCGACAGCCCAGTGGGTCCCGGAAGGTCATGGTACGCTTGGAGCACTCTCCACAGCGAATTGTACCAGTTCCGGCCCGGCTCGTCGATGTGCAACTGGCGGAACTTCTCGAACATCTGCCGCCCGGCCACCTCAGCCCGGCCATTCGACCGGCTGTGGTATGCCACTGTCTTGGCATGCCGAATCCCCATGTGCTTGCACATCGTCTTGAACCACGTCCCCACGAATTGACTGCCCCGATCGCTGCAGATGACAGCTGGGACATCGAAAATCGTCAGCCAATGCCTGATCATGGCATTGACGACGGTCTTGGCCTGCAGCCCCACTCCATGCTTGTCCTTCTTGTCCTTCTTCTTGGACTTCTTGCCAGGGACTGCCACGATATACCCGCTGTGCCTGTCCACCGCCAGGATGACACAATCATATGTCTCTCCTTCCACGGTGACCTCCGGCATGGCGAACACATCCATGGCCACGGACCGCATAGGGGCCTCCGGTATAGCCGTATACACCGGGTTGCCCGCTGTGGAGTGGTTAGGGCTCTTCGTGGCCCGACACACGGCACAGTCGCTGCAGTACCTATCCAGGATGGCGTAGTACCCCGGAGGGAACTTGAAACGCCACTCCAGGTCCTGCTGCATCTTGTCTCGGCCAGGATGCATGAGCTGGGCGTTGTGCCAATGGTCAATGAGCTCCTCCACTCGGTTCTCGGGCACCAGCAGCTTGTCCTTGAGGAACAACTTGTCGCCATCCTCGGTCAAGCCCTCGGGCCATTCGTGGTCCGACGGGGCGCTCACAACATTCCAGTACTTGCTCCAGTGCTCGGATGCCGCGTAGTCATCCGACCAGTCCTCTGTGAGCACCGACCTGACTAGCTCTACAGGGGCCACCATCCATTGCTCGAGGGTTTCCTCTCGAATAGCTTGGACGCGGGCACCCCGGAACTTGGCCAGGTCCGTACGATTTGCCATCACCACAAAGCACTTGACCCCTTCTTGCTCCATGACCTTCTCCATCTCGATGATGCGCTTGGCCTCCTCGGT
This sequence comes from Eutreptiella sp. 'Long Island Sound 2002', assembly GCA_964036045.1. NCBI lineage: Eukaryota > Euglenozoa > Euglenophyceae > Eutreptiales > Eutreptiaceae > Eutreptiella > Eutreptiella sp. 'Long Island Sound 2002'. The sequence goes on from OZ038384.1 coordinate 96,581,063, forward strand.
CTCCTCGGCGTCGCCATGGCTGGATATGTCCATCCACGCCTTGCCCGCGGGGTAGGCCCAGCGACTGAGGCAATCTGCCACAGTGTTGTCCTTCCCCGGGATATACACTACGCTGAGGTCGAACTTGGCGAATGTCTCGTGCCATCGGGCCCTCCTAGCCGCTGGTCCTGAGGGGGTGTCGACATGCTCCTTGTGCCAGCTCTGTAGGGACTGGTGGTCCGTGCAAACCACCACCGGCTGCAGTCCGCTGTGGCCAGACCACTTCCTGAGCGCACATACAATGGCGTATGTCTCCTTCTCCCTCGCGGTCCATGTTCGGCGTTGGCCCTCGGCCAGGATCCTGCTCCAAAACGCCACGGGAACATGAGTCCCGTCGTCCCGGACTTGCTCGAGGACTGCCCCCACGGCATAGTCCGAGGCGTCTGTCCGTAGCACGAATCCCTTGTCCGGGTCCACCAGGAACAACCCCAACTGCCCCAGGAGTCGCTCCTTCAGGCGGTTGAACGCATCCTCAGCCTCAGGGGTCCAGGCAAGCTTCTTCTTGCTCCCCTTCCGGCCATCGAACTTGCCCACTTGCAGCATCTTGTGCAGCGGCCCCGACAGTTCTGCATACATCCGGACATAGCCCGAATAGTAGTTGCAGAACCCCATGAAGGACCGGAGTTCGCTGATGGTCTGGGGCTTCTCCCAGTGGTGCAGGGACGCCAGCTTCCCAGGCATGGGACGGCGTTGCCCGTGACCAACCACGTGACCCGCGAACTCCACTTCCTTCACGAATAGTGAGGCTTTGGTGGGCTTGCACACCATGTTGTGTTTGTCCAACTCGCTGAGCACTCGGCGCAGATCCTTCTCATGCGCGCCGATGAGCTCATCCTCAGTCATGTTCTCCGTGCCGGACCCGATGATGATGTCATCCACGAAGGGATCGGCACAGTCCCGGACAGGACCGAGTAGGTCCTCCATCATGCGCTGGAAAACGGCGTTGCCATTCTTGGCACCCATAGGCACCACTTTCCACTGCATGGGCCCAAGCGGCGTCGACATCGCTGTGCAGGGCCTGGAGTCCGGGTGTAGCGGCATCTGGTGGTAACCGTGTTTCAGGTCCAACACCGTGAAGATCCGCTTTTTCTGTTGCTTTTGGAGGATGGAGTCGATCAGGGGGTGCCAGTACGAGTCGTGCTCGGTCTGCTCGTTCAAACCTCTGTAATCAACCACCAACCTCCACTCGCCCTTCTCCTTCTTGGGCACGATGAAGGCTGGGCTGGCCCACTCACTGTCGGAGGGTTCGATCCATCCCCGCTCAATGAACTCGGCCAACAGCTTCTTCATGGCCTCGGCCCGATCGCCCTGAAGTTGGTACTCCCGATGACGATAGATCTTCGGGTTCGGCTTCAGCTTGATCTTCGCTGTACCAAACCTCCCGCGATCTGGAGGGTTCTTGTTGGCGACGCCACTGAATAGCCGCGGATAGGCCTTGATCAGCCTCTCCTTCAGCTCGGCGACCTTCGGGTTCTCCTGGGCCTCCTCAGCCGCTTGCTTCGGTATAGATACAACCGACCGCACTGCGGTGTAGGCCTCTTCTGGGTCCGATTCCGACTTCTCCTCGTCCGATATGCCGTCTTCATCGTCGTGGGGAGCTCTTCCCACCGATAATCTTCGAAAATTTGCGGCATCGGGCTGGTGACTGTCGCTATCGGCACCCATTCTTGGAAAATCCCACGTTGGTGGGTCCGACCCAACCGGACCATCGTATTGGTCCGCGATGTGGTCCATGACCCTCGCCAGGAACTCGTCCTTCTCGTACTTGCCGGTGACCAACATCTTGTCATCCCACCAATGCGGAGATGTGACCATGGCCCGCCTCTTCTTGGCTGCCACACGGTCGTGCATCCCCATTCGCATGTAGTTGACGACGTCGTCGATCTCGGAGTGGGACAGGATGTCAATGCCATCAATAGGCTGATCCGTCCCCTCCTTGGGCTCAAACATGACCTTCATGGGCACCGCCTCCACCCTACGGATGAATGCTTCATGACCCGTGGGCTGGGCTTGCGCCCCATCCACCAGGAAAACCTTGGTACCCCACGCTTGACCCGGGGAGGGCATTGATACACTCTTGGCGTCGATGAACAACTCCTCCTCTGGCCCGAATGACATCTCGTTCAGGGTGATGGAGTCCAGCGTCGACTTGAGACCCTCCAGCGGACATGGGGTGGAACCTATGCCGGTTATGACCAGGTTCCCCTTCGCCCTATCCGCGATGATCTTCTCCACCGTACGTCTGGTGTTATCTAGGGAGCCATGCCAATACATGGGTCCCCACTCCTTCAAACCCCAATGCCTGTGCCAGGCTGAGTCTCCTCGATGCCAATGCCTACACTTCCGCAGAAGTGGGGCATCCCGGGAAGCGAAGACGTCCGTCTCGGGCACTTCAGCTCCCAGCGTCTGAATCATCCTGGTGTACACTTGCGGCGCCATTCCATACTCCGTGAGCTGAACTCCACGGTCTCCTCTGGACTTGGCACCCACAGCTTGCACCGCTCGGACGATCCGATCCTCTTCCTCAGCATTCCATTGGGATGACCCGCACGCATAATCCGTGGACAGCCATGTTAGGCATTCGTCGTCCTCCCAGACCAGCGTTGCGCGATGGGGAAGGGCTCCAATGGCGTTGGCCACCATGAAGTCGTACCCCATGATCATATCCCAATCAGTAATGTCGGCCACGTAGAAGTTCCCGGATAGAGTGCTTCTCTTCGCCTGATCAGGGCGGTTCAAGCGCTCATGTTCCCAGAATTCCATACTGATAGTGGCCTCATGGGTGCCACCACCCATAATCTCTCCGTTGGCGACCTTCAGGCGGACCGGTCTCCGGCTGGGCTGCAGGAATTCCTCCTTGAACAACCCTCTCCGGACCAGGCTCACCTGGGCACCCGTATCCACCAACACATCCACCACCTTCTCCTCTCGTCCGCACCGTACTCGCACTTTCAAGTGCAACTGCCGCTCGTCGCCATGAGGTGTATGGACGACTCTCACGGCATGCAACTCTAGCACGTCCGGGTGCATCAGGACTTCAAGGGTATGGTCACGGATGGTGTAGATCTTGGGTTGGTCCTGCCCGTCCACGGGGCCCTCCGTGGTCGCTCCTTCCTTCTTGCCATGTCCCGTACCCACATGTACTTCCCTTGGCAGGGCGCTCCAGGGGTTGGGAGTGGCAAAACTCAGTGGTTTTGGCTCTTCCGGAGCCTTCTTCGGCACCCGATGTGCCTTCGCCTTCTCAGGGATTCCACTGATTTTCGGAGGAGAGACCTCCGAGGTCCCACTCCCGCGGGGGCTCCTCTAGACTTGGCTTCCCGCAGCCCCTTCCGGCTGCGATCCGCCAGGACTTTGTCCTCCACTTTGCTGGGCTTTGAGTTCCGCCAACGTCCTCAACATGTCCTCAGCAACTTCCTCCATCGACCTCACTCGTCGGTCTTGACCAGGTCCACCACCATAGCCTCTTCCTCCGCCTTTTCCTTGGCCTTTGCCTTGGCCTTTTCCCCCGTCTCCGCCCTTCGCCTTCCAGTCGGAAATCCGCTGCTCCTTGGGCTTCTTCTCGGGGTGAGCGGCGAAGTAGGCCTTCTTGTCCGCCTCATACACCTTGCACTGACGGTGGTCGTGTGCATGGTTGTGTCCCTTGCCATAACAGACCCAGCACCCATCGTGCTGAGACCTGTACTCTCGGAACGAGAGCGGTGGGTTCCCGATCCTCCTTGGTCCTTCTCTGTTCTTCCTGGGTCCCATCTGGCTCCATCTGGACCGATCCTGCCCATGATTCTTCACGTTGTGCGCCACGAACGCGAAGAAATGGGCCTCCTCGTGATCCTCCCGGGACTAGTGGTCTTGGCCACTTCCACTTCCATCCTCCGCGGAGTTGGCCGTGTCCTCCTGGATCTCCCGATGATGGCGGTCGTCTCGGTGTCCTCGTTGTCCATGACCATGCCGATCCTGCACGTGGACCTCGTTCTTCGCGTTGAGCTTCAACTCCACCGTGATGTACTTCACGATCTCGTCCAGGCTCATGCGAGCGAAGATGACTTGCATCTTCAGCGGCTCCCCGCGCCTCCACTCCACGTTGTTGAGGCGCAGCAACCTTTGCCCCATGGAGTCCCCGAATACCTCCACGTACACGGCGTTCTTCAGGCCCAACATCCGGTCGGGTTCGCCCAGGTTCCTCCTGAAGAACTCCATGATACCCGCATGGGTATCCTCCGCCGCCATAATCCTCACCGCCACCCGTCGCTTGGCGCGCTTCTTCTCCTCGTCCTCCACTCTCCTCTTCCAGCTGCCGGGGAGGACGTCCTTCAGCAAGTGGCGGATCTCACTGGCCTCGTTCCAGTCTTCCACCAACTTGAGGCATCTGCGGTACTTCCGCAGATACCGGTTCCACTCCCGGACCCGCAACTCACCGCGGTCCAGCGGCAGTGGAATGGACCACAGGTCCTCCAGCTTCTGGTTAGGAGCGTCCACCCGCTCCTCATCCTCCAGCCACTGGAGGCAGGCCTGCTCCGTGCGGATCAATCCTTCCCGGATCTGATCCCGCAGCTCCTCCTTGAGGTCCTGCGCCAGCCGGTGTGGGAATGTCCGGCATACCCACTTGTCCCGCGGCGCTCCCCGCATCTCGCCGACGACCTCCTCGGCGAAGTCCTCCCAGTCCAGGATGAAGTCATCCAGGTTGGACGGGTTCCCGTCATAATAGGGGATTTTGATTCCCCTGAGGTCGTCGATCCTGATGGCGTCTCCGACGTCTCCAGCCACCACTCCACCGAGACGGATACCACCTGTGGCCGGGGGGTTTGAGTACACTCCCCGTACATCCCTCTCCTCCATGGAGTGCGGTCCAGTTGGGCCTGAACCCATGGGGTTTGGAATGCGGGAAGGACTTCTTCCATCGGCCGTCCATATCCCCGTATTGGGGTCCTTCGCCCACAGATTTCCGCTTGGATGCCCTCGACCATGTCCGTCGGCCCTTCCCATGGTTTGCCCCTGCGTGGTCTGGTTCTGGATCTCCTCTTCCGCATAAACTGCATAGGTAGTCGTGGATGGCGGTAGATCCTGGGCGGCATGGGACATCTGCACTGTCAGGGCCCTCGGGTCCGTGGCTACGTGCCCTTCCCGCCTGGACCCAGCCGGTGCCGTGTGTTCCCCGAGCATTGTTGACTCGCTGAACAGGGGAACATACGGCAGCGCACCCGGGTCAACACGCGGAGGCGCGTAGGGTGCCTCTGCAGGGCCGCCCATGGGTTTCTCCATGGCGCTCCTGAGGGTCTTAACCCGCTCCACCAGCTCCACCGCGGCCGGCTTTGCCGGGAGCTCCGGGCCCGAGGCGAGGGGCTGTCGCTCCTCAAGCCTTCTCAGGCGTCCCGACATGTCCTCCACTAAGTGGAGGAGGCTGTCCACCACTTGCTGCTGCTTCTGCAGGGCCAGCTCCAGATTCTCCCGGTACCGGGCCTGATCCGCTCGCAGCTCCTCCATGTGGTTCTCCGCAGCCGACTGGTCGTCCAGGATCCCCGCGACGTCCTCCTCTAGAGCATCCTTGGCGTTGTCCAGGCGGTCAAGATGATTCACGATGGCGTCCATCCCCATCTTCGGGTACTTGCCCATGAGGAAGGACACGTGCTCGCAGTGGCACGCAGCGTGCTTTCCGCCGGATTCAGCACATCCCGCGGTTCCCGGCACCTCAGACTCGTCGCCCATGGGCGTATCGCCGATGGCGTCCGTCTCTGGTCCCGTGTGCCGGGGCACAGGTGCCGTCCGGGCCCTGGCTGGCCTCTCCAAGCCCTCGGCGTCATGCTGCAGGGCGGGCTCGGGGGCCGTATGCGCCCTGGCGATCGGCGCGGACATCTCCGGCTCCGATGGTGGCTCGTGGGCTGTCTGATAGCCCTCGGAGTGCCCCTCGGATTCCCACAGCCTGACCGGGCTGGGGTCCGTGTCCATAGCCCCGGCGTCCCTTGCCGCGGACTTGGGTGACCCGCGCTTCCGGTAGCGCCGGGCCCGTCCTCCACTGCTGCCTGAATGGCAAGCCTCATCAGAGTCCTCCGCGGCGGAGCGGAGGTTGCATGCCTTTCGGCAGCGACGCTCACACATGGAGACCAGGTCCTCCATGTCACGTCCTCCTCTTCCCGAGTGTCGTTCTTCTCTTCGGGCTTCAAATTCCGGAGTTCGCCATGCTCTTGAACGTCTCGGTCCTTCTATGGCTCTAATCTCCGGCGTGGTCTCCACCGAGTCCACAATACGCACCCGGGGCGTACTTGGGCAGGGCTCATGAGGGCCCAAGTCCCCGGGTCGGCGGTTGGTAGGGGCAGCAGGTAAGCCTCTGCTACCATAAGGAAGGTCCCTACCAGGACCGGCCCCCGCTGTGCCCCTTCCGCCAGTAATCCCCGCTGACTTGCTCCGGATCAATGCTTGCATTTATCAAAATCCAGGGTCCAAAACCAAAAATATAGAAAATAGAAAATACAATCCTCCTTCAACCCTGAATGGCAACCAGATCCCACAAATCCAACAATAACCCAATTCACAATCCAAATCAGGCTGCGGGCTTTCGTTCAGCACACCGGTATTCCCACGGTGGCGGGCATGTACAAGAATTGCACCAAGGAAGAAAGCCCTGAAATTGGCATATGAACACAAATAAAGCAAAGTTGGGGAAAGATAGAAACTTATGCAATCACCGCCGTAGACCCCTCATTCCCTGGACTCAAGACCTTCCCTTGACTCACCAACATGATGCCCTGAACCCAGTCCAATAAGATGGTTAAATGCCACATGTCAAAAGTCATTACATAAACCCCAAAAATGTGTTCACTCCCAAGCCTCTAAATCCTAGCCCAATAGGGGAGGTGGCGTGTCATGGCCTAGAGTGGCACTCAGGACCATGCCCTACCCTGACATAACCTTGGTTGGACTTGGAGTCGAATGGGCTTGGAGAACTGCCCCATGTAGATGACCTCACAACATGGTAAAATCAGGCAAATCACACCATTATGTCCAAAAATCAATTATATGCTCAAAAATGCACATGGCAAATGTTCATATGCTCCATGCATGTGTCAAACCGGAAAGTAATATACAAGGGTGATATAGACCAAAGGTCCATGCCCAAGAATATCCCATCATTGGCTCCGAAACTCCTTCGGTTATGTACATGACATGCTTCACAAGTCAGCTCATGAATTTGAGACCTAATTTTGTGAGGCCTCGTGTGCCAAGCCAAAGTGACTACGTGATCCGGCATATGGCGAGGTGCAACACCGAAGCATATGCCAACATATAAGCAACATACCATAGTTCACGGATCTCTAGGCACTTTGCTGTTAGCCGACCAGTTGAGCACATAAAACACAAAAATGAGCATAAAATGAGGTCAAAAACACGAAAATATGTCCAAATACAAAGTTGTCATGATAGTATATCTCTATGCTCACCCATGATATCCGCTCATGATTCAATACACAATTGATTGGAACCATTTGCGAACAATTCCCCCACTTGGATCCCCAATCGGGCGCATGGAGATACCTTCGCCACTAATATCTACATGCCCAATGAAAATGGGAGTGCACGCATGGATCTCTTTGTCAAACATACCATGAGCAATACATACGCGGTAGACTTGGTCTAGCGCTTTGAATCCCACAATTGGGACATGGGCAAAGCCCTTGTCACGTATGGCTTCTCATCTCTTCGGCCACACGAAGATATATAACATGGGCGTGAGCATATCAAGACACATATCATACATATAAAATATACCCTCAAAAGTGGCTCCCACCATGATATGCCATGTCCCTCCATTGGCATAACTTCACGTTAAAAATACGTAGCAACCCAAGGAAAGTTGCTATGCAACCCCAACACCCATGCGGCACACTCGAAAGTCGCATTAAAATATTCGGTTGCACGGTCCAAGAGTTATATATCACTTTATACCTTCTTGACCTTTTTCCCTTGCTACACCGGGCATGTGTGCGAACCAAAGGCGTTTGATGCTTCCTAAATTAAGTTGAGACCAAGGCAGTTCCAACCCAACCTTCCTTATTCTCATTCCTCACACTCGCGCGTAGATATGGCTCTTCAAAGTGATCCCACGATTCGATTTTGTTTCCCTTATATCTCCAAGTCAAATGGGTGGCAAGTATAAGGGAAACCTGATTCGGGCATAGGGGAAGGAGTATGACCACTCGAAGAAGTCCAAATCAAGTGCGGCGATGTCGAAGTCGAAAATACGATTTCGACATCACGAAAAATTCCGATTAAATTTTCGAGTGCTTATTTAGAAAATTGCGGAAGCAACGAACCCTTTACAGATGAAATCTGACCCTTCAGAAACGTTTCCGCCAAAATATCTGGAAATAACAGTTAACCAATCGGTTAACGCAAAATCGCGAGCCAACTGACAGTCGCCGATACATTGACTATCAGAACGAAAGGCTGAAAAATTACGGAAACATTATGATAATAAAACCCTGTTGATTCCTGATATTCTGCTATATAAATCTCCGCTGGCGGTGCCTCGGTTCTGAATATGGCCGCTCATAGCCGGAATGGCCAAACCTATCACACTATCACATCGGGTTAGTTCAGGTGGATGGGAGAGTATGATATCAGCCAATGGCGGCTTGCCGGCACACAGATACACACCCCAAGTGACCCCAAGATGGCCACGGGGGTCCGAACCGGCTTCACTCACCCCTGCCATATCGGGGAGCCCCACCGCCTCAGAGCGGGGGGCAAAATCAGAAGTGGCCCACAAGTGGGCAAATTGGCTACCTCACCCCCGCCCTATCAGGGAGCCCCACCGCTTCAGAGCGGGGAGCAAAATCAGAAGTGGCCCACAAGTGGGCAAATTGGCTACCTGACCCCCGCCGTATCGGGGAGCCCCACCGCTTCAGAGCGGGGGACAAAGTCAGAAGTGGCCCACAAGTGGGCAAATTGGCTACCTCACCCCTGCCGTATCGGGGAGCCCCACCGCCTCAGAGCGGGGGGCAAAATCAGAAGTGGCCCACAAGTGGGCGAATTGGCTACCTCACCCCAGCTGTATCGGGGAGCCCCACCGCCTCAGAGCGGGTGGCAAAATCAGAAGTGGCCCACAAGTGGGCAAATTGGCTACCTCGACCCTGCCGTATCGGGGAGCGCCACCGCCTCAGAGCAGGGGGCAAAATCAGAAGTGGCCCACAAGTGGGCAAATTGGCTACCTCACCTGACGTATTGGAGAGCCCCACCGCCTAAGAGCGGGGGGCACAATTAGAAATGGCCCACAAGTGGGCAAATTGGCTACCTCACCCCTGCCGCCTCGGGGAGCCCCACCGCCTCAGAGCGGGGGGCAGAATCAGAAGTGGCCCACAAGTGGGCAAATTGGCTACCTCACCCCTGCCCTATCGGGGATCCCCACCGCCTCAGAGCGGGGGGCAAAATCAGAAGTGGCCCACAAGTGGGCAAATTGGCTACCTCACCCCCGCCGTATCGGGGAGCCCCACCGCTTCAGAGCGCGGAGCAAAATCAGAAGTGGCCCACAAGTGGGCAAATTGGCTACCTCACCCCTGCTGTATCGGGGAGCCCCACCGCCTCAGAGCGGGGGGCAAAATCAGAAGTGGCCCACAAGTGGGCAAATTGGCTACCTCACCCCCGCCGTATCGGGGAGCCCCACCGCCTCAGAGCGGGGGGCAAAATCAGAAGTGGCCCACAAGTGGGCAAATTGGCTACCTCACCCCTGCCGTATCGGGGAGCCCCACCGCCTCAGAGTGGGGGGCAAAATCAGAAGTGGCCCACAAGTGGGCAATTTGGCTACCTCACCCCTGCTGTATCGGGGAGCCCCACCGCCTCAGAGCGGGGGGCAAAATCAGAAGTGGCCCACAAGTGGGCGAATTGGCTACCTCACCCCTGCCGTATCGGGGAGCCCCACCGCCTCAGAGTGGGGGGCAAAATCAGAAGTGGCCCACAAGTGGGCAATTTGGCTACCTCACCCCTGCTGTTTCGGGGGGCCCCACCGCCTCAGAGCGGGGGGCAAAATCAGAAGTGGCCCACAAGTGGGCAAATTGGCTACCTCACCCCTGCCATATCGGGGAGCCCCACCGCCTCAGAGCGGGGGGGAAAATCAGAAGTGGCCCACAAGTGGGCAAATTGGCTACATCACCCCCGCCCTATCGGGGAGCCCCACCGCTTCAGAGCGGGGAGCAAAATCAGAAGTGGCCCACAAGTGGGCAAATTGGCTACCTCACCCCCGCCGTATCGGGGAGCCCCACCGCTTCAGAGCGGGGGGCAAAGTCAGAAGTGGCCCACAAGTGGGCAAATTGGCTACCTCACCCCTGCCGTATCGGGGAGCCCCACCGCCTCAGAGCGGGGGGCAAAATCAGAAGTGGCCCACAAGTGGGCGAATTGGCTACCTCACCCCAGCTGTATCGGGGAGCCCCACCGCCTCAGAGCGGGGGGCAAAATCAGAAGTGGCCCACAAGTGGGCAAATTGGCTACCTCGACCCTGCCGTATCGGGGAGCGCCACCGCCTCAGAGCAGGGGGCAAAATCAGAAGTGGCCCACAACTGGGCAAATTGGCTACCTCACCTGACGTATTGGAGAGCCCCACCGCCTAAGAGCGGGGGGCACAATCAGAAATGGCCCACAAGTGGGCAAATTGGCTACCTCACCCCTGCCGCCTCGGGGAGCCCCACCGCCTCAGAGCGGGGGGCAGAATCAGAAGTGGCCCACAAGTGGGCAAATTGGCTACCTCACCCCTGCCCTATCGGGGATCCCCACCGCCTCAGAGCGGGGGGCAAAATCAGAAGTGGCCCACAAGTGGGCAAATTGGCTACCTCACCCCCGCCGTATCGGGGAGCCCCACCGCCTCAGAGCGGGGGGCAAAATCAGAAGTGGCCCACAAGTGGGCAAATTGGCTACCTCACCCCTGCTGTATCGGGGAGCCCCACCGCCTCAGAGCGGGGGGCAAAATCAGAAGTGGCCCACAAGTGGGCAAATTGGCTACCTCACCCCCGCCGTATCGGGGAGCCCCACCGCCTCAGAGCGGGGGGCAAAATCAGAAGTGGCCCACAAGTGGGCAAATTGGCTACCTCACCCCAGCTGTATCGGGGAGCCCCACCGCCTCAGAGTGGGGGGCAAAATCAGAAGTGGCCCACAAGTGGGCAATTTGGCTACCTCACCCCTGCTGTATCGGGGAGCCCCACCGCCTCAGAGCGGGGGGCAAAATCAGAAGTGGCCCACAAGTGGGCGAATTGGCTACCTCACCCCTGCCGTATCGGGGAGCCCCACCGCCTCAGAGTGGGGGGAAATATCAGAAGTGGCCCACAAGTGGGCAATTTGGCTACCTCACCCCTGCTGTTTCGGGGGGCCCCACCGCCTCAGAGCGGGGGGCAAAATCAGAAGTGGCCCACAAGTGGGCAAATTGGCTACCTCACCCCTGCCATATCGGGGAGCCCCACCGCCTCAGAGCGGGGGGCAAAATCAGAAGTGGCCCACAAGTGGGCAAATTGGCTACCTCACCCCCGCCGTATCGGGGAGCCCCACCGCTTCAGAGCGGGGGGCAAAGTCAGAAGTGGCCCACAAGTGGGCAAATTGGCTACCTCACCCCTGCCGTATCGGGGAGCCCCACCGCCTCAGAGCGGGGGGCAAAATCAGAAGTGGCCCACAAGTGGGCGAATTGGCTACCTCACCCCAGCTGTATCGGGGAGCCCCACCGCCTCAGAGCGGGGGGCAAAATCAGAAGTGGCCCACAAGTGGGCAAATTGGCTACCTCGACCCTGCCGTATCGGGGAGCGCCACCGCCTCAGAGCAGGGGGCAAAATCAGAAGTGGCCCACAACTGGGCAAATCGGCTACCTCACCTGACGTATTGGAGAGCCCCACCGCCTAAGAGCGGGGGGCACAATCAGAAATGGCCCACAAGTGGGCAAATTGGCTACCTCACCCCTGCCGCCTCGGGGAGCCCCACCGCCTCAGAGCGGGGGGCAGAATCAGAAGTGGCCCACAAGTGGGCAAATTGGCTACCTCACCCCTGCCCTATCGGGGATCCCCACCGCCTCAGAGCGGGGGGCAAAATCAGAAGTGGCCCACAAGTGGGCAAATTGGCTACCTCACCCCCGCCGTATCGGGGAGCCCCACCGCTTCAGAGCGGGGAGCAAAATCAGAAGTGGCCCACAAGTGGGCAAATTGGCTACCTCACCCCTGCTGTATCGGGGAGCCCCACCGCCTCAGAGCGGGGGGCAAAATCAGAAGTGGCCCACAAGTGGGCAAATTGGCTACCTCACCCCCGCCGTATCGGGGAGCCCCACCGCCTCAGAGCGGGGGGCAAAATCAGAAGTGGCCCACAAGTGGGCAAATTGGCTACCTCACCCCTGCCGTATCGGGGAGCCCCACCGCCTCAGAGTGGGGGGCAAAATCAGAAGTGGCCCACAAGTGGGCAATTTGGCTACCTCACCCCTGCTGTATCGGGGAGCCCCACCGCCTCAGAGCGGGGGGCAAAATCAGAAGTGGCCCACAAGTGGGCGAATTGGCTACCTCACCCCTGCCGTATCGGGGAGCCCCACCGCCTCAGAGTGGGGGGCAAAATCAGAAGTGGCCCACAAGTGGGCAATTTGGCTACCTCACCCCTGCTGTATCGGGGAGCCCCACCGCCTCAGAGCGGGGGGCAAAATCAGAAGTGGCCCCCAAGTGGGCAAATTGGCTACCTCACCCCTGCCATATCGGGGAGCCCCACCGCCTCAGAGCGGGGGGCAAAATCAGAAGTGGCCCACAAGTGGGCAAATTGGCTACCTCACCCCCGCCCTATCGGGGAGCCCCACCGCTTCAGAGCGGGGAGCAAAATCAGAAGTGGCCCACAAGTGGGCAAATTGGCTACCTCACCCCCGCCGTATCGGGGAGCCCCACCGCTTCAGAGCGGGGGGCAAAGTCAGAAGTGGCCCACAAGTGGGCAAATTGGCTACCTCACCCCTGCCCTATCGGGGATCCCCACCGCCTCAGAGCGGGGGGCAAAATCAGAAGTGGCCCACAAGTGGGCAAATTGGCTACCTCACCCCCGCCGTATCGGGGAGCCCCACCGCTTCGAAGCGGGGAGCAAAATCAGAAGTGGCCCACAAATGGGCAAATTGGCTACCTCACCCCTGCTGTATCGGGGAGCCCCACCGCCTCAGAGCGGGGGGCAAAATCAGAAGTGGCCCACAAGTGGGCAAATTGGCTACCTCACCCCCGCCGTATCGGGGAGCCCCACCGCCTCAGAGCGGGGGGCAAAATCAGAAGTGGCCCACAAGTGGGCAAATTGGCTACCTCACCCCTGCCGTATCGGGGAGCCCCACCGCTTCAGAGCGGGGGGCAAAATCAGAAGTGGCCCACAAGTGGGCAAATTGGCTACCTCACCCCTGCCGTATCGGGGAGCCCCACACCTTCAGAGCGGGGGGCAAAGTCAGAAGTGGCCCACAAGTGGGCAAATTGGCCACCTCACCCCCGCCGTATCGGGGAGCCCCACCGCTTCAGAGCGGGGTGCAAAATCAGAAGTGGCCCACAAGTGGGCAAATTGGCTACCTCACCCCTGCCCTATCGGGGAGCCCCACCGCCTCAGAGCGGGGGGCAAAATCAGAAGTGGCCCACAAGTGGGCGAATTGGCTACCTCACCCCTGCCGTATCGGGGAGCCCCACCGCCTCAGAGTGGGGGGCAAAATCAGAAGTGGCCCACAAGTGGGCAATTTGGCTACCTCACCCCTGCTGTATCGGGGAGCCCCACCGCCTCAGAGCGGGGGGCAAAATCAGAAGTGGCCCACAAGTGGGCAAATTGGCTACCTCACTCCTGCCATATCGGGGAGCCCCACCGCCTCAGAGCGGGGGGCAAAATCAGAAGTGGCCCACAAGTGGGCAAATTGGCTACCTCACCCCCGCCGTATCGGGGAGCCCCACCGCTTCAGAGCGGGGAGCAAAATCAGAAGTGGCCCACAAGTGGGCAAATTGGCTACCTCACCCCCGCCGTATCGGGGAGCCCCACCGCTTCAGAGCGGGGGGCAAAGTCAGAAGTGGCCCACAAGTGGGCAAATTGGCTACCTCACCCCTGCCGTATCGGGGAGCCCCACCGCCTCAGAGCGGGGGGCAAAATCAGAAGTGGCCCACAAGTGGGCGAATTGGCTACCTCACCCCAGCTGTATCGGGGAGCCCCACCGCCTCAGAGCGGGGGGCAAAATCAGAAGTGGCCCACAAGTGGGCAAATTGGCTACCTCGACCCTGCCGTATCGCGGAGCGCCACCGCCTCAGAGCAGGGGGCAAAATCAGAAGTGGCCCACAAGTGGGCAAGTTGGCTACCTCACCTGACGTATTGGAGAGCCCCACCGCCTAAGAGCGGGGGGCACAATCAGAAATGGCCCACAAGTGGGCAAATTGGCTACCTCACCCCTGCCGCCTCGGGGAGCCCCACCGCCTCAGAGCGGGGGGCAGAATCAGAAGTGGCCCACGTGTGGGCAAGGTGGCTACTTAACCCCTGCCACCTCGGGGATCCCCACCGCCTCAGAGGGGGGGGCAAAATCAGAAGTGGCCCATAAGTGGGCGAATTGGCTACCTCACCCCCGCCGTATCGGGGAGCCCCACCGCCTCAGAGCGGGGGGCAAAGTCAAAAGTGGCCCACAAGTGGGCAAATTGGCTACCTCACCCCGGCCGTATCGGGGAGCCTCACCGCCTGAGAGCGGGGGGCAAAATCAGAAGTGGCCCACAAGTGGGCAAATTGGCTACCTCACCCCTGCCGTATCAGGGAGCCCCACCGCCTCAGAGCGGGGGGCAAAATCAGAAATGGCCCACAAGTGGGCAAATTGGCTACCTCACCCCTGCCGTATCGGGGAGGCCCCACCGCCTTAGAGCGGGGGGCAAAATCAGAAGTGGCCCACAAGTGGGCAAATTGGCTACCTCACCCCTGCCATATCGGGGAGCCCCACCGCCTCAGAGCGGGGGGCAAAATCAGAAGTGGCCCACAAGTGGGCAAATTGGCTACCTCACCCCCGCCATATTGGGGAGCCCCACCGCTTCAGAGCGGGGGGCAAAATCAGAAGTGGCCCACAAGTGGGCAAATCGGCTACCTCACCCCCGCCGTATCGGGGAGCCCCACCGCTTCAGAGCGGGGGGCAAAATCAGAAGTGGCCCACAAGTGGGCAAATTGGCTACCTCACCCCTGCTGTATCGGGGAGCCCCACCGCCTCAGAGCGGGGGGCAAAATCAGAAGTGGCCCACAAGTGGGCAAATTGGCTACCTCGACCCTGCCGTATCGGGGAGCCCCACCGCTTCAGAGCGGGGGGCAAAGTCAGAAGTGGCCCACAAGTGGGCAAATTGGCTACCTCACCCCCGCCCTATCGGGGAGCCCCACCGCTTCAGAGCGGGGGGCAAAATCAGAAGTGGCCCACAAGTGTGCAAATTGGCTACCTCACCCCTGCCATATCGGGGAGCCCCACCGCCTCAGAGCGGGGGGCAAAATCAGAAGTGGCCCACAAGTGGGCAAATTGGCTACCTCACCCCTGCCGTATCGGGGAGCCCCACCGCCTCAGAGCGGGGGGCAAAATCAGAAGTGGCCCACAAGTGGGCAAATTGGCTACCTCACCCCTGCTGTATCGGGGAGCCCCACCGCCTGAGAGCGGGGGGCAAAATCAGAAGTGGCCCACAAGTGGGCAAATTGGCTACCTCACCCCTGCCGTATCGGGGAGCCCCACCGCCTTAGAGCGGGGGGCAAAATCAGAAGTGGCCCACAAGTGGGCAAATTGGCTACCTCACCCCTGCCATATCGGGGAGCCCCACCGCCTCAGAGCGGGGGGCAAAATCAGAAGTGGCCCACAAGTGGGCAAATTGGCTACCTCACCCCTGCCGTATCGGGGAGCCCCACCGCCTTAGAGCGGGGGGCAAAATCAGAAGTGGCCCACAAGTGGGCAAATTGGCTACCTCACCCCCGCCGTATTGGGGAGCCCCACCGCTTCAGAGCGGGGGGCAAAATCAGAAGTGGCCCACAAGTGGGCAAATCGGCTACCTCACCCCCGCCGTATCGGGGAGCCCCACCGCTTCAGAGCGGGGGGCAAAATCAGAAGTGGCCCACAAGTGGGCAAATTGGCTACCTCACCCCTGCCGTATCGGGGAGCCCCACCGCCTCAGAGCGGGGGGCAAAATCAGAAGTGGCCCACAAGTGGGCAAACTGGCCACCTCACCCCTGCCGTATCAGGGAGCCCCACCGCCTCAGAGCGGGGGGCAAAATCAGAAATGGCCCACAAGTGGGCAAATTGGCTACCTCACCCCTGCCGTATCGGGGAGCCCCACCGCCTTAGAGCGGGGGGCAAAATCAGAAGTGGCCCACAAGTGGGCAAATTGGCTACCTCACCCCTGCCATATCGGGGAGCCCCACCGCCTCAGAGCGGGGGGCAAAATCAGAAGTGGCCCACAAGTGGGCAAATTGGCTACCTCACCCCCGCCGTATTGGGGAGCCCCACCGCTTCAGAGCGGGGGGCAAAATCAGAAGTGGCCCACAAGTGGGCAAATCGGCTACCTCACCCCCGCCGTATCGGGGAGCCCCACCGCTTCAGAGCGGGGGGCAAAATCAGAAGTGGCCCACAAGTGGGCAAATTGGCTACCTCACCCCTGCTGTATCGGGGAGCCCCACCGCCTCAGAGCGGGGGGCAAAATCAGAAGTGGCCCACAAGTGGGCAAATTGGCTACCTCACCCCCGCCGTATCGGGGAGCCCCACCGCTTCAGAGCGGGGGGCAAAGTCAGAAGTGGCCCACAAGTGGGCAAATTGGCTACCTCACCCCCGCCGTATCGGGGAGCCCCACCGCTTCAGAGCGGGGGGCAAAATCAGAAGTGGCCCACAAGTGTGCAAATTGGCTACCTCACCCCTGCCATATCGGGGAGCCCCACCGCCTCAGAGCGGGTGGCAAAATCAGAAGTGGCCCACAAGTGGGCAAATTGGCTACCTCACCCCTGCCGTATCGGGGAGCCCCACCGCCTCAGAGCGGGGGGCAAAATCAGAAGTGGCCCACAAGTGGGCAAATTGGCTACCTCACCCCTGCTGTATCGGGGAGCCCCACCGCCTCAGAGCGGGGGGCAAAATCAGAAGTGGCCCACAAGTGGGCAAATTGGCTACCACACCCCTGCCATATCGGGGAGCCCCACCGCCTCAGAGCGGGGGGCAAAATCAGAAGTGGCCCACAAGTGGGCAAATTGGCTACCTCACCCGTGCCATATCGGGGAGCCCCACCGCCTCAGAGCGGGGGGCAAAATCAGAAGTGGCCCACAAGTGGGCAAATTGGCTACCTCACCCCCGCCGTATCGGGGAGCCCCACCGCCTCAGAGCGGGGGGCAAAATCAGAAGTGGCCCACAAGTGTGCAAATTGGCTACCTCACCCCTGCCATATCGGGGAGCCCCACCGCCTCAGAGCGGGGGGCAAAATCAGAAGTGGCCCACAAGTGGGCAAATTGGCTACCTCACCCCTGCCGTATCGGGGAGCCCCACCGCCTCAGAGCGGGGGGCAAAATCAGAAGTGGCCCACAAGTGGGCAAATTGGCTACCTCACCCCTGCTGTATCGGGGAGCCCCACCGCCTCAGAGCGGGGGGCAAAATCAGAAGTGGCCCACAAGTGGGCAAATTGGCAACCTCACCCCTGCCATATCGGGGAGCCCCCGCCTCAGAGCCCCGGCCTCAGAGCGGGGGGCAAAATCAGAAGTGGCCCACAAGTGGGCAAATTGGCTACCTCACCCCTGCCATATCGGGGAGCCCCACCGCCTCAGAGCGGGGGGCAAAATCAGAAGTGGCCCACAAGTGGGCAAATTGGCTACCTCACCCCTGCCATATCGGGGAGCCCCACCGCCTCAGAGCGGGGGGCAAAATCAGAAGTGGCCCACAAGTGGGCAAATTGGCTACCTCACCCCCGCCGTATCGGGGAGCCCCACCGCTTCAGAGCGGGGGGCAAAGTCAGAAGTGGCCCACAAGTGGGCAAATTGGCTACCTCACCCCTGCCGTATCGGGGAGCCCCACCGCCTCAGAGCGGGGGGCAAAATCAGAAGTGGCCCACAAGTGGGCAAATCGGCTACATCACCCCTGCCGTTTCGGGGAGCCCCACCGCCTCAGAGCGGGGGGCAAAATCAGAAGTGCCACACAAGTGGGTGAAATGGCTACCTCACCCCTGCCGTATCGGGGAGCCCCACCGCCTCAGAGCGGGGGGCAAATTCAGAAATGGCCCACAAGTGGGCGAATTGGCTACCTCACCTCTGCCGTATCGGGGAGCCCCACCGCCTCAGAGCGGGGGGCAAAATCAGAAGTGGCCCACAAGTGGGCAAATTGGCTACCTCGGCCCTGCCGTATCGGGGAGCCCCACCGCCTCAGAGTGGGGGGCAAAATCAGAGGTGGCCCACAAGTGGGCAAATTGGCTACCTCACCCCTGCCGTATCGGGGAGCCCCACCGCCTCAGAGCGGGGGGCAAAATCAGAAGTGGCCCACAAGTGGGCAAATTGGCTACCTCAACCCTGCTGTATCGGGGAGCTTCACCGCCTCAGAGCGGGGGGCAAAATCAGAAGTGGCCCACAAGTGGGCAAATTGCTACCTCACCCCTGCCATATCGGGGAGCCCCACCGCCTCAGAGCGGGGGGCAAAATCAGAAGTGGCCCACAAGTGGGCAAATTGGCTACCTCACCCCTACCGTATCAGAGAGCCCCACCGCCTCAGAGCGGGGGGCAAAATCAGAAGTGGCCCACAAGTGGGCAAATTGGCTACCTCACCCCTGCCGTATCGGAGAGCCCCACCGCCTCAGAGCGGGGGGCAGAATCAGAAATGGCCCACAAGTGGGCGAATTGGCTACCTCACCCCTGCCGTATCGGGGAGCCCCACCGCCTCAGAGCGGGGGGCAAAATCACAAGTGGCCCACAAGTGGGCAAATTGGCTACCTCGGCCATGCCGTATCGGGGATCCCCACCGCCTCAGAGGGGGGGGCAAAATCAGAAGTGGCCCACAAGTGGGCAAATTGGCTACCTCGGCCTTGCCGTATCGGGGAGCCCCATCGCCTTAGAGCGGGGGGCAAAATCAGAAGTGGCCCACAAGTGGGCAAATTGGCTACCTCACCCCTGCCGTATCGGGGAGCCCCACCGCCTCAGAGCGGGGGGCAAAATCACAAGTGGCCCACAAGTGGGCGAATTGGCTACCTCACCCCTGCCGTATCGGGGAGCCCCCCCGCCTCAGAGCGGGGGGCAAAATCACAAGTGGCCCACAAGTGGGCGAATTGGCTACCTCACCCCTGCCGTATCGGGGAGCCCCATCGCCTTAGAGCGGGGGGCAAAATCAGAAGTGGCCCACAAGTGGGCAAATTGGCTACCTCACCCCTGCCGTATCGGGGAGCCCCACCGCCTTAGAGCGGGGGGCAAAATCAGAAGTGGCCCACAAGTGGGCAAATCGGCTACCCCACCCCTGCCGTATCGGGGAGCCCGGCCGCCTCAGAGCGGGGGGCAAAATCAGAAGTGCCACACAAGTGGGCGAATTGGCTACCTCACCCCTGCCGTATCGGGGAGCCCCACCGCCTCAGAGCGGGGGGCAAAATCAGAAGTGGCCCACAAGTGGGCAAATTGGCTACCTCACCCCTGCCGTATCGGGGAGCCCCACCGCCTCAGAGCGGGGGGCAAAATCAGAAGTGGCCCACAAGTGGGCAAATTGGCTACCTCGGCCCTGCCGTATCGGGGAGCCCCACCGCCTCAGAGTGGGGGGCAAAATCAGAACTGGCCCACAAGTGGGCAAATTGGCTACCTCGGCCTTGCCGTATCGGGGAGCTCCATCGCCTCAGAGCGGGGGGCAAAATCAGAAGTGGCCCACAAGTGGGCAAATTGGCTACCTCGACCCTGCCGTATCGGGGAGCCCCACCGCCTCAGAGCAGGGGGCAAAATCAGAAGTGGCCCACAAGTGGGCAAATCGGCTACCTCACCCCTGCCGTATTGGAGAGCCCCACCGCCTAAGAGCGGGGGGCACAATCACAAATGGCCCACGAGTGGGCAAATTGGCTACCTCACCCCTGCCGCCTCGGGGAGCCCCACCGCCTCAGAGGGGGGGGCAAAATCAGAAGTGGCCCACAAGTGGGCGAGTTGGCTACCTCACCCCCGCCGTATCGGGGAGCCCCACCGCCTTAGAGCGGGGGGCAAAGTCAGAAGTGGCCCACAAGTGGGCAAATTGGCTACCTCACCCCTGCCCTATCAGGGAGCCCCACCGCCTCAGAGCGGGGGGCAAAATCAGAAGTGGCCCACAAGTGGGCAAATTGGCTACCTCACCCCTGCCGTATCAGGGAGCCCCACCGCCTTAGAGCGGGGGGCAAAATCAGAAGTGGCCCACAAGTAGGCAAATTGGCTACCTCACCCCGGCCGTATCGGGGAGCCTCACCGCCTCAGAGCGGGGGGCAAAATCAGAAGTGGCCCACAAGTGGGCAAATTGGCTACCTCACCCCTTGCCGTATCAGGGAGCCCCACCGCCTCAGAGCGGGGGGCAAAATCAGAAGTGGCCCACAAGTGGGCAAATTGGCTACCTCACCCCTGCCGTATCGGGGAGCCCCACCGCCTTAGAGCAGGGGGCAAATCAGAAGTGGCCCACAAGTAGGCAAATTGGCTACCTCACCCCTGCCATATCGGGGAGCCCCAGCGCCTCAGAGCGGGGGGCAAAATCAGAAGTGGCCCACAAGTGGGCAAATTGGCTACCTCACCCCTGCCGTATCGGGGAGCCCCACCGCCTTAGAGCGGGGGGCAAAATCAGAAGTGGCCCACAAGTGGGCAAATTGGCTACCTCACCCCTGCCGTATCGGGGAGCCCCACCGCCTCAGAGCGGGGGGCAAAATCAGAAGTGGCCCACAAGTGGGCGAATTGGCGACCTCACCATTGCCGTATCGGGGAGCCCCGACGCCTCAGAGCCGGGGGCAAAATCAGAAGTGGCTCACAAGTGGGCAAATTGGCTACCTCACCCCTACCGTATCAGAGAGCCCCACCGCCTCAGAGCGGGGGGCAAAATCAGAAGTGGCCCACAAGTGGGCAAATTGGCTACCTCACCCCTGCCGTATGGGAGAGCCCCACCGCCTCAGAGCGGGGGGCAGAATCAGAAATGGCCCACAAGTGGGTGAATTGGCTACCTCACCCCTGCCGTATCGGGGAGCCCCACCGCCTCAGAGCGGGGGGCAAAATCACAAGTGGCCCACAAGTGGGCAAATTGGCTACCTCACCCCTGCCGTATCTGAGAGCTCCAAAGCTTCACAGCGGGGGGCAAAATCAGAAGTGGCCCACAAGTGGGCGAATTGGCTACCTCACCCCTGCCGTATCGGGGAGCCCCACCGCCTCAGAGCGGGGGGCAGAATCAGAAGTGGCCCACAAGTGGGCAAATTGGCTACCTCGACCCTGCCGTATCGGGGAGCCCCACCGCTTCAGAGCCGGGGGCAAAATCAGAAGTGGCCCACAAGTGTGCAAATTGGCTAACTTCCCCCTTGCTGTATCGGGGAGCCCCACCGCCTCGGAGCGGGGGGCAAAATCAGAAGTGGCCCACAAGTGGGCGAGTTGGCTACCTCACCCATGCCGTATCGGGGAGCCCCACCGCCTCAGAGCGGGGGGCAAAATCAGAAGTGCCACACAAGTGGGCAAATTGGCTACCTCACCCTTGCCGTATCGGAGAGCCCCACCGCCTCAGAGCGGGGGGCAGAATCAGAAATGGCCCACAAGTGGGCGAATTGGCTACCTCACCCCTGCCGTATCAGAGAGCCCCAAAGCTTCAGAGCGGGGAGAAAAATCAGAAGTGGCCCACAAGTGGGCGAATTGGCTACCTCACCCCTGCTGTATCGGGGAGCCCCACCGCCTCAGAGCCGGGGGCAAAATCAGAAGTGGCCCACAAGTGGGCAAATTGGCTAACTTCCCCCTTGCCGTATCGGGGAGCCCCACCGCCTCAGAGCGGGGGGCAAAATCAGAAGTGGCCCACAAGTGGGCGAGTTGGCCACCTCACCCATGCCGTATCGGGGAGCCCCACCGCCTTAGAGCGGGGGGCAAAATCAGAAGTGGCCCACAAGTGGGCAAATTGGCTACCTCACCCCTGCCGTATCGGAGCGCCCCGACGCCTCAGAGCGGGGGGCAAAATCAGAAGTGGCCCACAAGTGGGCAAATTGGCTACCTCACCCCTGCCGTATCGGGGAGCCCCACCGCCCTAGAGCGGGGGGCAAAATCAGAAGTGGCCCACAAGTGGGCAAATTGGCTACCTCACCCCTGCCGTATCGGGGAGCCCCACCGCCTCAGAGCGGGGGGCAAAATCAGAAGTGGCCCACAAGTGGGCAAATTGGCTACCTCACCCCTGCTGTATCGGGGAGCCCCACCGCCTTAGAGCGGGGGGCAAAATCAGAAGTGGCACACAAGTGGGCAAATTGGCTACCTCACCCCTGCCGTATTGGAGAGCCCCGACGCCTCAGAGCGGGGGGCAAAATCAGAACTGGCCCACAAGTGGGCGAATTGGCTACCTCACCCCTGCCGTATCGGGGAGCCTCACCGCCTCAGAGCAGGGGGCAAAGTCAAAAGTGGCCCACAAGTGGGCAAATTGGCTACCTCACCCCGGCCGTATCGGGGAGCGTCACCGCCTCAGAGCGGTGGGCAAAATCAGAAGTGGCCCACAAGTGGGCAAATTGGCTACCTCACCCCTGCCGTATCAGGGAGCCCCACCGCCTGAGAGCGGGGGGCAAAATCAGAAATGGCCCACAAGTGGGCAAATTGGCTACCTCACCCCTGCCGTATCGGGGAGCCCCACCGCTTCAGAGCGGGGGGCAAAATCAGAAGTGGCCCACAAGTGGGCGAATTGGCTACCTCACCCCTGCCGTATCGGGGAGCCCCACCGCCTCAGAGCGGGGGGCAAAATCAGAAGTGGCCCACAAGTGGGCGAATTGGCTACCTCACCATTGCCGTATCGGGGAGCCCCACCGCTTCAGAGCGGGGGGCAAAATCAGAAGTGGCCCACAAGTGGGCAAATTGGCTACCTCACCCCTGCCGTATCGGGGAGCCCCACCGCCTCAGAGCCGGGGGCAAAATCAGAAGTAGCCCACAAGTGGGCAAAATGGCTACCTCACCCCTACCGTATCAGAGAGCCCCACCGCCTCAGAGCGGCAGGCAAAATCAGAAGTGGCCCACAAGTGGGCAAATTGGCTACCTCGACCCTGCCGTATCGGGGAGCCCCACCGCCTCAGAGCGGGGGGCAAAATCACAAGTGGCCCACAAGTGGGCAAATTGGCTACCTCACCCCTGCCGTATCCGAGAGCCCCAAAGCTTCAGAGCGGGGGGCAAAATCAGAAGTGGCCCACAAGTGGGCGAATTGGCTACCTCACCCCTGCCGTATCGGGGAGCGCCACCGCCTCAGAGCGGGGGGCAGAATCAGAAGTGGCCCACAAGTGGGCAAATTGGCTACCTCGACCCTGCCGTATCGGGGAGCCCCACCGCCTCAGAGCCGGGGGCAAAATCAGAAGTGGCCCACAAGTGGGCAAAGTGGCTAACTTCCCCCTTGCCGTATCGGGGAGCCCCACCGCCTCAGAGCGGGGGGCAAAATCAGAAGTGGCCCACAAGTGGGCGAGTTGGCTACCTCACCCATGCCGTATCGGGGAGCCCCACCGCCTTAGAGCGGGGGGCAAAATCAGAAGTGGCCCACAAGTGGGCAAATTGGCTACCTCACCCCTGCCGTATCGGAGAGCGCCGACGCCTCAGAGCGGGGGGCAAAATCAGAAGTGGCCCACAAGTGGGAAAATTGGCTACCTCACCCCTGCCGTATCGGGGAGCCCCACCGCCTCAGAGCGGGGGGCAAAATCAGAAGTGGCCCACAAGTGGGCGAATTGGCTACCTCACCCCTGCCGTATCGGGGAGCCCCACCGCCTTAGAGCGGGGGGCAAAATCAGAAGTGGCACACAAGTGGACGAATTGGCTACCTCACCCCTGCCGTTTCGGGGAGCCCCACCGCCTCAGAGCGGGGGGCAAAATCAGAAGTGGCCCACAAGTGGGCAAATTGGCTACCTCACACCTGCCGTATTAGGGAGCCCCACATCCTCAGAGCGGGGGGCAAAATCAGAAATGGCCCACAAGTGGGCAAATGGGCTACCTCACCCCTGCCGTATCGGGGAGCCCCAACGCTTCAGAGCGGGGGGCAAAATCAGAAGTGGCCCACAAGTGGGCAAATTGGCTACCTCACCCCTGCCGTATCCGAGAGCCCCAAAGCTTCAGAGCG
The DNA here is from genome assembly GCA_964036045.1 of Eutreptiella sp. 'Long Island Sound 2002'. Classification (NCBI taxonomy): domain Eukaryota; phylum Euglenozoa; class Euglenophyceae; order Eutreptiales; family Eutreptiaceae; genus Eutreptiella; species Eutreptiella sp. 'Long Island Sound 2002'. The sequence goes on from OZ038384.1 coordinate 96,605,310, forward strand.
GGGGGCAAAATCAGAAGTGGCCCACAAGTGGGCGAATTGGCTACCTCACCCCTGCCGTATCGGGGAGCCCCACCGCCTCAGAGCGGGGGGCAGAATCAGAAGTGGCCCACAAGTGGACAAATTGGCTACCTCGACCCTGCCGTATCGGGGAGCCCCACCGCCTCAGAGCCGGGGGCAAAATCAGAAGTGGCCCACAAGTGGGCAAATTGGCTAACTTCCCCCTTGCCGTATCGGGGAGCCCCACCGCCTCAGAGCGGGGGGCAAAATCAGAAGTGGCCCACAAGTGGGCGAGTTCGCTACCTCACCCATGCCGTATCGGGGAGCCCCACCGTCTTAGAGCGGGGGGCAAAATCAGAAGTGGCCCACAAGTGGGCAAATTGGTTACCTCACCCCTGCCGTATCGGAGAGCCCCACCGCCTCAGAGCGGGGGGCAAAATCAGAAATGGCCCACAAGTGGGCAAATTGGCTACCTCACCCCTGCCGTATCGGGGAGCCCCACCGCCTTAGAGCGGGGGGCAAAATCAGAAGTGGCCCACAAGTGGGCAAATTGGCTACCTCACCCCTGCCCTATCGGGGAACCCCACCGCCTCAGAGCGGGGGGCAAAATCAGAAGTGGCCCACAAGTGGGCGAATTGGCTACCTCACCCTCGCCGTATCGGGGAGCCCCACCGCCTTAGAGCGGGGGGCAAAATCAGAAGTGGCACACAAGTGGGCGAATTGGCTACCTCACCCCTGCCGTATCGGGGAGCCCCACCGCCTTAGAGCGGGGGGCAAAATCGGAAGTGGCCCACAAGTGGGCAAATTGGCTACCTCACCCCTGCCGTATCAGGGAGCCCCGACGCCTCAGAGCGGGGGGCAAAATCAGAAGTGGCCCACAAGTGGGCAAATTGGCTACATCACCCCTGCCGTATCAGGGAGCCCCACCGCCTCAGAGCGGGGAACAAAATCAGAAGTGGCCCACAAGTGGGCAAATTGGCTACCTCACCCCTGCCGTATCAGGGAGCCCCACCGCCTTAGAGCGGGGGGCAAAATCAGAAGTGGCCCACAAGTGGGCAATTTGGCTACCTCACCCATGCCGTATCGGGGAGCCCCACCGCTTCAGAGCGGGGGGCAAAATCAGAAGTGGCCCACAAGTGGGCAAATTGGCTACCTCGACCCTGCCGTATCGGGGAGCCCCACCGCCTCAGAGCGGGGGGCAAAATCAGAAGTGGCCCACAAGTAGGCAAATTGGCTACCTCACCCCTGCCGTATCAGGGAGCCCCACCGCCTCAGAGCGGGGGGCAAAATCAGAAGTGGCCCACAAGTGGGCAAATTGGCTACCTCACCCCTGCCGTATTGGAGAGCCCCACCGCCTCAGAGCGGGGGGCAAAATCAGAAGTGGCCCACAAGTGGGCAAATTGGCTACCTCACCCCTGCCATATCAGGGAGCCCCACCGCCTTAGAGCGGGGGGCAAAATCAGAAGTGGCCCACAAGTGGGCAAATGGGCTACCTCACCCCTGCCGTATCGGGGAGCCTTAACGCTTCAGAGCGGGGGGCAAAATCAGAAGTGGCCCACAAGTGGGCAAATTGGCTACCTCGACCCTGCCGTATCGGGGAGCCCCACCGCCTCAGAGCGGGGGGCAAAATCACAAGTGGCCCACAAGTGGGCAAATTGGCTACCTCACCCCTGCCGTATCCGAGAGCCCCAAAGCTTCAGAGCGGGGGGCAAAATCAGAAGTGGCCCACAAGTGGGCGAATTGGCTACCTCACCCCTGCCGTATCGGGGAGCCCCACCGCCTCAGAGCGGGGGGCAGAATCAGAAGTGGCCCACAAGTGGGCAAATTGGCTACCTCGACCCTGCCGTATCGGGGAGCCCCACCGCCTCAGAGCCGGGGGCAAAATCAGAAGTGGCCCACAAGTGGGCAAATTGGCTAACTTCCCCCTTGCCGTATCGGGGAGCCCCACCGCCTCAGAGCGGGGGGCAAAATCAGAAGTGGCCCACAAGTGGGCAAATTGGCTACCTCACCCCTGCTGTATCGGAGAGCGCCGACGCCTCAGAGCGGGGGGCAAAATCAGAAGTGGCCCACAAGTGGGAAAATTGGCTACCTCACCCCTGCCGTATCGGGGAGCCCCACCGCCTCAGAGCGGGGGGCAAAATCAGAAGTGGCCCACAAGTGGGCGAATTGGCTACCTCACCCCTGCCGTATCGGGGAGCCCCACCGCCTTAGAGCGGGGGGCAAAATCAGAAGTGGCACACAAGTGGGCAAATTGGCTACCTCACCCCTGCCGTATCAGGGAGCCCCACCGCCTTAGAGCGGGGGGCAAAATCAGAAGTGGCCCACAAGTGGGCAAATTGGCTACCTCACCCCTGCCGTATCGGGGAGCCCCACCGCCTTAGAGCGGGGGGCAAAATCAGAAGTGGCACACAAGTGGGCAAATTGGCTACCTCACCCCTGCCGTATTGGAGAGCCCCACCGCCTAAGAGCGGGGGGCACAATCAGAAATGGCCCACAAGTGGGCAAATTGGCTACCTCACCCCTGCCGCCTCGGGGGGCCCCACCGCCTCGGAGCGGGGGGCAAAATCAGAACTGGCCCACAAGTGGGCGAATTGGCTACCTCACCCCCGCCGTATCGGGGAGCCTCACCGCCTCAGAGCAGGGGGCAAAGTCAAAAGTGGCCCACAAGTGGGGAAATTGGCTACCTCACACCTGCCGTATTAGGGAGCCCCACCGCCTCAGAGCGGGGGGCAAAATCAGAAATGGCCCACAAGTGGGCAAATGGGCTACCTCACCCCTGCCGTATCGGGGAGCCCCAACGCTTCAGAGCGGGGGGCAAAATCAGAAGTGGCCCACAAGTGGGCAAATTGGCTACCTCACCCCTGCCGTATCAGGGAGCCCCACCGCCTCAGAGCGGGGGGCAAAATCAGAAGTGGCCCACAAGTGGGCAAATTGGCTACCTCACCCCTGCCGTATTGGAGAGCCCCACCGCCTCAGAGCGGGGGGCAAAATCAGAAGTGGCCCACAAGTGGGCAAATTGGCTACCTCACCCCTGCCATATCAGGGAGCCCCAATGCCTTAGAGCGGGGGGCAAAATCAGAAGTGGCCCACAAGTGGGCAAATGGGCTACCTCACCCCTGCCGTATCGGGGAGCCCCAACGCTTCAGAGCGGGGGGCAAAATCAGAAGTGGCCCACAAGTGGGCAAATTGGCTACCTCGACCCTGCCGTATCGGGGAGCCCCACCGCCTCAGAGCGGGGGGCAAAATCACAAGTGGCCCACAAGTGGGCAAATTGGCTACCTCACCCCTGCCGTATCCGAGAGCCCCAAAGCTTCAGAGCGGGGGGCAAAATCAGAAGTGGCCCACAAGTGGGCGAATTGGCTACCTCACCCCTGCCGTATCGGGGAGCCCCACCGCCTCAGAGCGGGGGGCAGAATCAGAAGTGGCCCACAAGTGGGCAAATTGGCTACCTCGACCCTGCCGTATCGGGGAGCCCCACCGCCTCAGAGCCGGGGGCAAAATCAGAAGTGGCCCACAAGTGGGCAAATTGGCTAACTTCCCCCTTGCCATATCGGAGAGCGCCGACGCCTCAGAGCGGGGGGCAAAATCAGAAGTGGCCCACAAGTGGGAAAATTGGCTACCTCACCCCTGCCGTATCGGGGAGCCCCACCGCCTCAGAGCGGGGGGCAAAATCAGAAGTGGCCCACAAGTGGGCGAATTGGCTACCTCACCCCTGCCGTATCGGGGAGCCCCACCGCCTTAGAGCGGGGGGCAAAATCAGAAGTGGCACACAAGTGGGCAAATTGGCTACCTCACCCCTGCCGTATCAGGGAGCCCCACCGCCTTAGAGCGGGGGGCAAAATCAGAAGTGGCCCACAAGTGGGCAAATTGGCTACCTCACCCCTGCCGTATCGGGGAGCCCCACCGCCTTAGAGCGGGGGGCAAAATCAGAAGTGGCACACAAGTGGGCAAATTGGCTACCTCACCCCTGCCGTATTGGAGAGCCCCACCGCCTAAGAGCGGGGGGCACAATCAGAAATGGCCCACAAGTGGGCAAATTGGCTACCTCACCCCTGCCGCCTCGGGGGGCCCCACCGCCTCGGAGCGGGGGGCAGAATCAGAAGTGGCCCACGTGTGGGCAAGGTGGCTACTTAACCCCTGCCACCTCGGGGATCCCCACCGCCTCAGAGGGGGGGGCAAAATCAGAACTGGCCCACAAGTGGGCGAATTGGCTACGTCACCCCCGCCGTATCGGGGAGCCTCACCGCCTCAGAGCAGGGGGCAAAGTCAAAAGTGGCCCACAAGTGGGCAAATTGGCTACCTCACACCTGCCGTATTAGGGAGCCCCACCGCCTCAGAGCGGGGGGCAAAATCAGAAATGGCCCACAAGTGGGCAAATGGGCTACCTCACCCCTGCCGTATCGGGGAGCCCCAACGCTTCAGAGCGGGGGGCAAAATCAGAAGTGGCCCACAAGTGGGCAAATTGGCTACCTCACCCCTGCCGTAACGGGGAGCCCCACCGCCTCAGAGCGGGGGGCAAAATCAGAAGTGGCCCACAAGTGGGCGAATTGGCTACCTCACCATTGCCGTATCGGGGAGCCCCACCGCTTCAGAGCGGGGGGCAAAATCAGAAGTGGCCCACAAGTGGGCAAATTGGCTACCTCACCCCTGCCGTATCGGGGAGCCCCACCGCCTCAGAGCCGGGGGCAAAATCAGAAGTGGCCCACAAGTGGGCGAATTGGCTACCTCACCCCCGCCGTATCGGGGAGCCTCACCGCCTCAGAGCAGGGAGCAAAGTCAAAAGTGGCCCACAAGTGGGCAAATTGGCTACCTCACACCTGCCGTATTAGGGAGCCCCACCGCCTCAGAGCGGGGGGCAAAATCAGAAATGGCCCACAAGTGGGCAAATGGGCTACCTCACCCCTGCCGTATCGGGGAGCCCCAACGCTTCAGAGCGCCGGGCAAAATCAGAAGTGGCCCACAAGTGGGCAAATTGGCTACCTCACCCCTGCCGTATCGGGGAGCCCCACCGCCTCAGAGCGGGGGGCAAAATCAGAAGTGGCCCACAAGTGGGCGAATTGGCTACCTCACCATTGCCGTATCGGGGAGCACCACCGCTTCAGAGCGGGGGGCAAAATCAGAAGTGGCCCACAAGTGGGCAAATTGGCTACCTCACCCCTGCCGTATCGGGGAGCCCCACCGCCTCAGAGCCGGGGGCAAAATCAGAAGTGGCCCACAAGTGGGCAAAATGGCTACCTCACCCCTACCGTATCAGAGAGCCCCACCGCCTCAGAGCGGGGGGCAAAATCAGAAATGGCTCACAAGTGGGCGAATTGGCTACCTCACCCCTGCCGTATCGGGGAGCCCCACCGCCTCAGAGCGGGGGGCAAAATCACAAGTGGCCCACAAGTGGGCAAATTGGCTACCTCACCCCTGCCGTATCCGAGAGCCCCAAAGCTTCAGAGCGGGGGGCAAAATCAAAAGTGGCCCACAAGTGGGCGAATTGGCTACCTCACCCCTGCCGTATCGGGGAGCCCCACCGCCTCAGAGCGGGGTACAGAATCAGAAGTGGCCCACAAGTGGGCAAATTGGCTACCTCGACCCTGCCGTATCGGGGAGCCCCACCGCCTCAGAGCCGGGGGCAAAATCAGAAGTGGCCCACAAGTGGGCAAACTGGCTAACTTCCCCCTTGCCGTATCGGGGAGCCCCACCGCCTCAGAGCGGGGGGCAAAATCAGAAGTGGCCCACAAGTGGGCGAGTTGGCTACCTCACCCATGCCGTATCGGGGAGCCCCACCGCCTTAGAGCGGGGGGCAAAATCAGAAGTGGCCCACAAGTGGGCAAATTGGCTACCTCACCCCTGCCGTATCGGAGAGCCCCACCGCCTCAGAGCGGGGGGCAAAATCAGAAGTGGCCCACAAGTGGGCAAATTGGCTACCTCACCCCTGCCGTATCGGGGAGCCCCACCGCCTTAGAGCGGGGGGCAAAATCAGAAGTGGCCCACAAGTGGGCAAATTGGCTACCTCACCCCTGCCGTATCAGGGACCCCCACCGCCTCAGAGCGGGGGGCAAAATCAGAAGTGGCCCACAAGTGGGCGAATTGGCTACCTCACCCTCGCCGTATCGGGGAGCCCCTCCGCCTTAGAGCGGGGGGCAAAATCAGAAGTGGCACACAAGTGGGCGAACTGGCTACCTCACCCCTGCCGTATCGGGGAGCCCCACCGCCTTAGAGCGGGGGGCAAAATCAGAAGTGGCCCACAAGTGGGCAAATTGGCTACCTCACCCCTGCCGTATCAGGGAGCCCCGACGCCTCAGAGCGGGGGGCAAAATCAGAAGTGGCCCACAAGTGGGCAAATTGGCTACCTCACCCCTGCCGTATCAGGGAGCCCCACCGCCTCAGAGCGGGGGGCAAAATCAGAAGTGGCCCACAAGTGGGCAATTTGGCTACCTCACCCATGCCGTATCGGGGAGCCCCACCGCTTCAGAGCGGGGGGCAAAATCAGAAGTGGCCCACAAGTGGGCAAATTGGCTACCTCGACCCTGCCGTATCGGGGAGCCCCACCGCCTCAGAGCGGGGGGCAAAATCAGAAGTGGCCCACAAGTGGGCGAATTGGCTACCTCACCCCTGCCGTATCAGGGAGCCCCACCGCCTCAGAGCGGGGGGCAAAATCAGAAGTGGCCCACAAGTGGGCAAATTGGCTACCTCACCCCTGCCGTATTGGAGAGCCCCACCGCCTCAGAGCGGGGGGCAAAATCAGAAGTGGCCCACAAGTGGGCAAATTGGCTACCTCACCCCTGCCGTATCAGGGAGCCCCACCGCCTCAGTGCGGGGGGCAAAATCAGAAGTGGCCCACAAGTGGGCAAATTGGCTACCTCAGCCCCGCCGTATCGGGGAGCCCCACTGCCTCAGAGCGGGGAGCAAAATCAGAAGTGGCCCACAAGTGGGCAAATTGGCTACCTCACCCCCGCCGTATCGGGGAGCCCCACCGCTTCAGAGCGGGGGGCAAAGTCAGAAGTGGCCCACAAGTGGGCAAATTGGCTACCTCACCCCTGCCAAATCGGGCAGCCCCACCGCCTCAGAGCGGGGGGCAAAATCAGAACTGGCCCACAAGTGGGCGAATTGGCTACCTCACCCCTGCCGTATCGGGGAGCCTCACCGCCTCAGAGCAGGGGGCAAAGTCAAAAGTGGCCCACAAGTGGGCAAATTGGCTACCTCACACCTGCCGTATTAGGGAGCCCCACCGCCTCAGAGCGGCGGGCAAAATCAGAAGTGGCCCACAAGTGGGCAAAATGGCTACCTCACCCCTACCGTATCAGAGAGCCCCACCGCCTCAGAGCGGGGGGCAAAATCAGAAATGGCCCACAAGTGGGCGAATTGGCTACCTCACCCCTGCCGTATCGGGGAGCCCCACCGCCTCAGAGCGGGGGGCAAAATCACAAGTGGCCCACAAGTGGGCAAATTGGCTACCTCAGCCCCTGCCGTATCGGGGAGCCCCACTGCCTCAGAGCGGGGAGCAAAATCAGAAGTGGCCCACAAGTGGGCAAATGGGCTACCTCACCCCTGCCGTATCGGGGAGCCCCAACGCTTCAGAGCGGGGGGCAAAATCAGAAGTGGCCCACAAGTGGGCAAATTGGCTACCTCACCCCTGCCGTATCGGGGAGCCCCACCGCCTCAGAGCGGGGGGCAAAATCAGAAGTGGCCCACAAGTGGGCGGATTGGCTACCTCACCATTGCCGTATCGGGGAGCCCCACCGCTTCAGAGCGGGGGGCAAAATCAGAAGTGGCCCACAAGTGGGCAAATTGGCTACCTCACCCCTGCCGTATCGGGGAGCCCCACCGCCTCAGAGCCGGGGGCAAAATCAGAAGTGGCCCACAAGTGGGCAAAATGGCTACCTCACCCCTACCGTATCAGAGAGCCCCACCGCCTCAGAGCGGGGGGCAAAATCAGAAATGGCCCACAAGTGGGCGAATTGGCTACCTCACCCCTGCCGTATCGGGGAGCCCCACCGCCTCAGAGCGGGGGGCAAAATCACAAGTGGCCCACAAGTGGGCAAATTGGCTACCTCACCCCTGCCGTATCCGAGAGCCCCAAAGCTTCAGAGCGGGGGGCAAAATCAAAAGTGGCCCACAAGTGGGCGAATTGGCTACCTCACCCCTGCCGTATCGGGGAGCCCCACCGCCTCAGAGCGGGGGGCAGAATCAGAAGTGGCCCACAAGTGGGCAAATTGGCTACCTCGACCCTGCCGTATCGGGGAGCCCCACCGCCTCAGAGCCGGGGGCAAAATCAGAAGTGGCCCACAAGTGGGCAAATTGGCTAACTTCCCACTTGCCGTAACGGGGAGCCCCACCGCCTCAGAGCGGGGGGCAAAATCAGAAGTGGCCCACAAGTGGGCGAGTTCGCTACCTCACCCATGCCCTATCGGGGAGCCCCACCGCCTTAGAGCGGGGGGCAAAATCAGAAGTGGCCCACAAGTGGGCAAATTGGCTACCTCACCCCTGCCGTATCGGAGAGCCCCACCGCCTCAGAGCGGGGGGCAAAATCAGAAGTGGCCCACAAGTGGGCAAATCGGCTACCTCACCCCTGCCGTATCGGGGAGCCCCACCGCCTTAGAGCGGGGGGCAAAAGCAGAAGTGGCCCACAAGTGGGCAAATTGGCTACCTCACCCCTGCCGTATCAGGGAGCCCCACCGCCTCAGAGCGGGGGGCAAAATCAGAAGTGGCCCACAAGTGGGCGAATTGGCTACCTCACCCTCGCCGTATCGGGGAGCCCCTCCGCCTTAGAGCGGGGGGCAAAATCAGAAGTGGCACACAAGTGGGCGAACTGGCTACCTCACCCCTGCCGTATCAGGGAGCCCCACCGCCTTAGAGCGGGGGGCAAAATCAGAAGTGGCCCACAAGTGGGCAAATTGGCTACCTCACCCCTGCCGTATCAGGGAGCCCCGACGCCTCAGAGCGGGGGGCAAAATCAGAAGTGGCCCACAAGTGGGCAAATTGGCTACCTCACCCCTGCCGTATCAGGGAGCCCCACCGCCTTTGAGCGGGGGGCAAAATCAGAAGTGGCCCACAAGTGGGCAAATTGGCTACCTCACCCCTGCCGTATCAGGGAGCCCCACCGCCTCAGAGCGGGGGGCAAAATCAGAAGTGGCCCACAAGGGGGCAATTTGGCTACCTCACCCATGCCGTATCGGGGAGCCCCACCGCTTCAGAGCGGGGGGCAAAATCAGAAGTGGCCCACAAGTGGGCAAATTGGCTACCTCGACCCTGCCGTATCGGGGAGCCCCACCGCCTCAGAGCGGGGGGCAAAATCAGAAGTGGCCCACAAGTAGGCAAATTGGCTACCTCACCCCTGCCGTATCAGGGAGCCGCACCGCCTCAGAGCGGGGGGCAAAATCAGAAGTGGCCCACAAGTGGGCAAATTGGCTACCTCACCCCTGCCGTATTGGAGAGCCCCACCGCCTCAGAGCGGGGGGCAAAATCAGAAGTGGCCCACAAGTGGGCAAATTGGCTACCTCACCCCTGCCGTATCAGGGAGCCCCACCGCCTCAGTGCGGGGGGCAAAAGCAGAAGTGGCCCACAAGTGGGCAAATTGGCTACCTCAGCCCCGCCGTATCGGGGAGCCCCACCGCCTCAGAGCGGGGAGCAAAATCAGAAGTGGCCCACAAGTGGGCAAATTGGCTACCTCACCCCCGCCGTATCGGGGAGCCCCACCGCTTCAGAGCGGGGGGCAAAATCAGAAGTGGCCCACAAGTGGGCAAATTGGCTACCTCACCCCTGCCAAATCGGGGAGCCCCACCGCCTCAGAGCGGGGGGCAAAATCAGAAGTGGCCCACAAGTGGGCAAATTGGCTACCTCACCCCTGCCGTATCAGGGAGTCCCACCGCCTCAGAGCGGGGGGCAAAATCAGAAGTGGCCCACAAGTGGGCAAATTGGCTACCCCACCCCTGCCGTATCGGGGAGCCCCGAAGCCTCGGGGCGGGGGGCAAAATCAGAAGTGGCCCACAAGTGGGCAAATTGGCTACCTCACCCATGCCGTATCGGGGAGCCCCACCGCTTCAGAGCGGGGGGCAAAATCAGAAGTGGCCCACAAGTGGGCAAATTGGCTACCTCGGCCCTGCCGTATCGGGGAGCCCCACCGCCTCAGAGCGGGGGGCAAAATCAGAAGTGGCCCACAAGTGGGCAAATTTGCTACCTCACCCCTGCCGTATCAGGGAGCCCCACCGCCTCAGAGCGGGGGGCAAAATCAGAAGTGGCCCACAAGTGGGCAAATTGGCTACCTCACCCCTGCCGTATCGGGGAGCCCCACCGCTTCAGAGCGGGGGGCAAAATCAGACGTGGCCCACAAGTGGGCGAATTGGCTACCTCACCCCTGCCGTATCGGGGAGCTCCACCGCCTCAGAGCCGGGGGCAAAATCAGAAGTGGCCCACAAGTGGGCAAATTGGCTATCTCAGCCCTGCCGTATCGGAGAGCCCCACCGCCTCAGAGCGGGGGGCAGAATCAGAAGTGGCCCACAAGTGGGCAAATTGGCTACCTCACCCCTGCCGTATCGGGGAGCCCCACCGCTTCAGAGCGGGGGGCAGAATCAGAAGTGGCCCACAAGTGGGCAAATTGGCTACCTCACCCCTGCCGTATCGGGGAGCCCCACCGCCTTAGAGCGGGGGGCAAAATCATAAGTGGCACACAAGTGGGCAAATTGGCTACCTCACCCCTGCCGTATTGGAGAGCCCCACCGCCTAAGAGGGGGGGGCACAATCAGAAATGGCCCACAAGTGGGCAAATTGGCTACCTCACCCCTGCCGCCTCGGGGGGGCCCACCGCCTCAGAGCGGGGGGCAGAATCAGAAGTGGCCCACGTGTGGGCAAGGTGGCTACTTAACCCCTGCCACCTCGGGGATCCCCACCGCCTCAGAGGGGGGGGCAAAATCAGAACTGGCCCACAAGTGGGCGAATTGGCTACCTCATCCCCGCCGTATCGGGGAGCCTCACCGCCTCAGAGCAGGGGGCAAAGTCAAAAGTGGCCCACAATTGGGCAAATTGGCTACCTCACCCCGGCCGTATCGGGGAGCGTCACCGCCTCACAGCGGGGGGCAAAATCAGAAATGGCCCACAAGTGGGCAAATTGGCTACCTCACCCCTGCCGTATCGGGGAGCCCCACCGCTTCAGAGCGGGGGGCAAAATCAGAAGTGGCCCACAAGTGGGCGAATTGGCTACCTCACCCCTGCCGTATCGGGGAGCCCCACCGCCTCAGAGCGGGGGGCAAAATCAGAAGTGGCCCACAAGTGGGCGAATTGGCTACCTCACCATTGCCGTATCGGGGAGCCCCACCGCTTCAGAGCGGGGGGCAAAATCAGAAGTGGCCCACAAGTGGGCAAATTGGCTACCTCACCCCTGCCGTATCGGGGAGCCCCACCGCCTCAGAGCCGGGGGCAAAATCAGAAGTGGCCCACAAGTGGGCAAAATGGCTACCTCACCCCTACCGTATCAGAGAGCCCCACCGCCTCAGAGCGGGGGGCAAAATCAGAAGTGGCCCACAAGTGGGCAAATTGGCTACCTCACCCCTGCCGTATCGGGGAGCCCCACCGCCTCAGAGCGGGGGGCAAAATCACAAGTGGCCCACAAGTGGGCAAATTGGCTACCTCACCCCTGCCGTATCCGAGAGCCCCAAAGCTTCAGAGCGGGGGGCAAAATCAGAAGTGGCCCACAAGTGGGCGAATTGGCTACCTCACCCCTGCCGTATCGGGGAGCCCCACCGCCTCAGAGCGGGGGGCAGACTCAGAAGTGGCCCACAAGTGGGCAAATTGGCTACCTCGACCCTGCCGTATCGGCGAGCCCCACCGCCTCAGAGCCGGGGGCAAAATCAGAAGTGGCCCACAAGTGGGCAAATTGGCTACCTCACCCCTGCCGTATCGGAGAGCCCCGACGCCTCAGAGCGGGGGGCAAAATCAGAAGTGGCCCACAAGTGGGCAAATTGGCTACCTCACCCCTGCCGTATCGGGGAGCCCCACCGCCTTAGAGCGGGGGGCAAAATCAGAAGTGGCCCACAAGTGGGCAAATTGGCTACCTCACCCCTGCCGTATCGGGGAGCCCCACCGCCTCAGAGCGGGGGGCAAAATCAGAAGTGGCCCACAAGTGGGCGAGTTGGCTACCTCACCCATGCCGTACTGGGGAGCCCCACCGCCTTAGAGCGGGGGGCAAAATCAGAAGTGGCCCACAAGTGGGCAAATTGGCTACCTCACCCCTGCCGTATCGGAGAGCCCCGACGCCTCAGAGCGGGGGGCAAAATCAGAAGTGGCCCACAAGTGGGCAAATTGGCTACCTCACCCCTGCCGTATCGGGGAGCCCCACCGCCTTAGAGCGGGGGGCAGAATCAGAAGTGGCCCACAAGTGGGCGAGTTGGCTACCTCACCCATGCCGTATCGGGGAGCCCCACCGCCTTAGAGGGGGGGGCAAAATCAGAAGTGGCCCACAAGTGGGCAAATTGGCTACCTCACCCCTGCCGTATCGGAGAGCCCCGACGCCTCAGAGCGGGGGGCAAAATCAGAAGTGGCCCACAAGTGGGCAAATTGGCTACCTCACCCCTGCCGTATCGGGGAGCCCCACCGCCTTAGAGCGGGGGGCAAAATCAGAAGTGGCCCACAAGTGGGCAAATTGGCTACCTCACCCCTGCCGTATCGGAGAGCCCCACCGCCTCAAAGCGGGGGGCAAAATCAGAAGTGGCCCACAAGTGGGCAAATTGGCTACCTCACCCCCGCCGTATCGGGGAGCCCCACCGCCTTAGAGCGGGGGGCAAAATCAGAAGTGGCACACAAGTGGGCGAATTGGCTACCTCACCCCTGCCGCCTCGGGGGGGCCCACCGCCTCAGAGCGGGGGGCAGAATCAGAAGTGGCCCACGTGTGGGCAAGGTGGCTACTTAACCCCTGCCACCTCGGGGATCCCCACCGCCTCAGAGGGGGGGGCAAAATCAGAACTGGCCCACAAGTGGGCGAATTGGCTACCTCATCCCCGCCGTATCGGGGAGCCTCACCGCCTCAGAGCAGGGGGCAAAGTCAAAAGTGGCCCACAATTGGGCAAATTGGCTACCTCACCCCGGCCGTATCGGGGAGCGTCACCGCCTCACAGCGGGGGGCAAAATCAGAAATGGCCCACAAGTGGGCAAATTGGCTACCTCACCCCTGCCGTATCGGGGAGCCCCGACGCCTCAGAGCGGGGGGCAAAATCAGAAGTGGCCCACAAGTGGGCGAATTGGCTACCTCACCCCTGCCGTATCGGGGAGCCCCACCGCCTCAGAGCGGGGGGCAAAATCAGAAGTGGCCCACAAGTGGGCGAATTGGCTACCTCACCATTGCCGTATCGGGGAGCCCCACCGCTTCAGAGCGGGGGGCAAAATCAGAAGTGGCCCACAAGTGGGCAAATTGGCTACCTCACCCCTGCCGTATCGGGGAGCCCCACCGCCTCAGAGCCGGGGGCAAAATCAGAAGTGGCCAACAAGTGGGCAAAATGGCTACCTCACCCCTACCGTATCAGAGAGCCCCACCGCCTCAGAGCGGGGGGCAAAATCAGAAGTGGCCCACAAGTGGGCAAATTGGCTACCTCACCCCTGCCGTATCGGGGAGCCCCACCGCCTCAGAGCGGGGGGCAAAATCACAAGTGGCCCACAAGTGGGCAAATTGGCTACCTCACCCCTGCCGTATCCGAGAGCCCCAAAGCTTCAGAGCGGGGGGCAAAATCAGAAGTGGCCCACAAGTGGGCGAATTGGCTACCTCACCCCTGCCGTATCGGGGAGCCCCACCGCCTCAGAGCGGGGGGCAGAATCAGAAGTGGCCCACAAGTGGGCAAATTGGCTACCTCGACCCTGCCGTATCGGCGAGCCCCACCGCCTCAGAGCCGGGGGCAAAATCAGAAGTGGCCCACAAGTGGGCAAATTGGCTACCTCACCCCTGCCGTATCGGAGAGCCCCGACGCCTCAGAGCGGGGGGCAAAATCAGAAGTGGCCCACAAGTGGGCAAATTGGCTACCTCACCCCTGCCGTATCGGGGAGCCCCACCGCCTTAGAGCGGGGGGCAAAATCAGAAGTGGCCCACAAGTGGGCAAATTGGCTACCTCACCCCTGCCGTATCGGGGAGCCCCACCGCCTCAGAGCGGGGGGCAAAATCAGAAGTGGCCCACAAGTGGGCGAGTTGGCTACCTCACCCATGCCGTACTGGGGAGCCCCACCGCCTTAGAGCGGGGGGCAAAATCAGAAGTGGCCCACAAGTGGGCAAATTGGCTACCTCACCCCTGCCGTATCGGAGAGCCCCGACGCCTCAGAGCGGGGGGCAAAATCAGAAGTTGCCCACAAGTGGGCAAATTGGCTACCTCACCCCTGCCGTATCGGGGAGCCCCACCGCCTTAGAGCGGGGGGCAGAATCAGAAGTGGCCCACAAGTGGGCGAGTTGGCTACCTCACCCATGCCGTATCGGGGAGCCCCACCGCCTTAGAGCGGGGGGCAAAATCAGAAGTGGCCCACAAGTGGGCAAATTGGCTACCTCACCCCTGCCGTATCGGAGAGCCCCGACGCCTCAGAGCGGGGGGCAAAATCAGAAGTGGCCCACAAGTGGGCAAATTGGCTACCTCACCCCTGCCGTATCGGGGAGCCCCACCGCCTTAGAGCGGGGGGCAAAATCAGAAGTGGCCCACAAGTGGGCAAATTGGCTACCTCACCCCTGCCGTATCGGAGAGCCCCACCGCCTCAAAGCGGGGGGCAAAATCAGAAGTGGCCCACAAGTGGGCAAATTGGCTACCTCACCCCCGCCGTATCGGGGAGCCCCACCGCCTTAGAGCGGGGGGCAAAATCAGAAGTGGCACACAAGTGGGCGAATTGGCTACCTCACTCCTGCCGTTTCGGGGAGCCCCACCGCCTTAGAGCGGGGGGCAAAATCAGAAGTGGCCCACAAGTGGGCAAATTGGCTACCTCACCCCTGCCGTATCGGGGAGCCCCACCGCCTTAGAGCGGGGGGCAAAATCAGAAGTGGCACACAAGTGGGCAAATTGGCTACCTCACCCCTGCCGTATTGGAGAGCCCCACCGCCTAAGAGCGGGGGGCACAATCAGAAATGGCCCACAAGTGGGCAAATTGGCTACCTCACCCTTGCCGCCTCGGGGGGCCCCACCGCCTCAGAGCGGGGGGCAGAATCAGAAGTGGCCCACGTGTGGGCAAGGTGGCTACTTAACCCCTGCCACCTCGGGGATCCCCACCGCCTCAGAGGGGGGGGCAAAATCAGAACTGGCCCACAAGTGGGCGAATTGGCTACCTCACCCCCGCCGTATCGGGGTGCCTCACCGCCTCAGAGCAGGGGGCAAAGTCAAAAGTGGCCCACAAGTGGGCAAATTGGCTACCTCACCCCGGCCGTATCGAGGAGCGTCACCGCCTCAGAGCGGGGGGCAAAATCAGAAGTGGCCCACAAGTGGGCAAATTGGCTACCTCACCCCTGCCGTATCAGGGAGCCCCACCGCCTCAGAGCGGGGGGCAAAATCAGAAATGGCCCACAAGTGGGCAAATTGGCTACCTCACCCCTGCCGTATCGGGGAGCCCCACCGCTTCAGAGCGGGGGGCAAAATCAGAAGTGGCCCACAAGTGGGCGAATTGGCTACCTCACCATTGCCGTATCGGGGAGCCCCACCGCTTCAGAGCGGGGGGCAAAATCAGAAGTGGCCCACAAGTGGGCGAATTGGCTACCTCACCCCTGCCGTATCGGGGAGCCCCACCGCCTCAGAGCGGGGGGCAGAATCAGAAGTGGCCCACAAGTGGGCAAATTGGCTACCTCGACCCTGCCGTATCGGGGAGCGCCACCG
This sequence comes from Eutreptiella sp. 'Long Island Sound 2002', assembly GCA_964036045.1. Taxonomy (NCBI): domain Eukaryota; phylum Euglenozoa; class Euglenophyceae; order Eutreptiales; family Eutreptiaceae; genus Eutreptiella; species Eutreptiella sp. 'Long Island Sound 2002'. Next base: position 96,621,116 of record OZ038384.1, read on the forward strand.
CCTCAGAGCCGGGGGCAAAATCAGAAGTGGCCCACAAGTGGGCAAATTGGCTAACTTCCCCCTTGCCGTATCGGGGAGCCCCACCGCCTCAGAGCGGGGGGCAAAATCAGAAGTGGCCCACAAGTGGGCGAGTTCGCTACCTCACCCATGCCGTATCGGGGAGCCCCACCGCCTTAGAGCGGGGGGCAAAAGCAGAAGTGGCCCACAAGTGGGCAAATTGGCTACCTCACCCCTGCCGTATCGGAGAGCTCCGACGCCTCAGAGCGGGGGGCAAAATCAGAAGTGGCCCACAAGTGGGCAAATTGGCTGCCTCACCCCTGCCGTATCAGGGAGCCCCACCGCCTTAGAGCGGGGGGCAAAATCAGAAGTGGCCCACAAGTGGGCAAATTGGCTACCTCACCCCTGCCGTATCGGGGAGCCCCACCGCCTCAGAGCGGGGGGCAAAATCAGAAGTGGCCCACAAGTGGGCAAATTGGCTACCTCACCCTTGCCGTATCGGGGAGCCCCACCGCCTCAGAGCGGGGGGCAAAATCAGAAGTGGCACACAAGTGGGCGAATTGGCTACCTCACCCCTGCCGTATCGGGGAGCCCCACCGCCTTAGAGCGGGGGGCAAAATCAGAAGTGGCCCACAAGTGGGCAAATTGGCTACCTCACCCCTGCCGTATCAGGGAGCCCCGACGCCTCAGAGCGGGGGGCAAAATCAGAAGTAGCCCACAAGTGGGCAAATTGGCTACCTCACCCCTGCCGTATCAGGGAGCCCCACCGCCTCAGAGCGGGGGGCAAAATCAGAAGTGGCCCACAAGTGGGCAAATTGGCTACCTCACCCCTGCCGTATCAGGGAGCCCCACCGCTTCAGAGCGGGGGGCAGAATCAGAAGTGGCCCACAAGTGGGGAATTTGGCTACCTCACCCATGCCGTATCGGGGAGCCCCACCGCTTCAGAGCGGGGGGCATAATCAGAAGTGGCCCACAAGTGGGCAAATTGGCTACCTCGACCCTGCCGTATCGGGGAGCCCCACCGCCTCAGAGCGGGGGGCAAAATCAGAAGTGGCCCACAAGTAGGCAAATTGGCTACCTCACCCCTGCCGTATCAGGGAGCCCCACCGATTCAGAGCGGGGGGCAAAATCAGAAGTGGCCCACAAGTGGGCAAATTGGCTACCTCACCCCTGCCGTATCAGGGAGCCCCACCGCCTCAGAGCGGGGGGCAAAATCAGAAGTGGCCCACAAGTGGGCAATTTGGCTACCTCACCCATGCCGTATCGGGGAGCCCCACCGCTTCAGAGCGGGGGGCAAAATCAGAAGTGGCCCACAAGTGGGCAAATTTGCTACCTCACCCCTGCCGTATCAGGGAGCCCCACCGCCTCAGAGCGGGGGGCAAAATCAGAAGTGGCCCACAAGTGGGCAAATTGGCTACCTCACCCCTGCCGTATCGGGGAGCCCCACCGCTTCAGAGCGGGGGGCAAAATCAAAAGTGGCCCACAAGTGGGCGAATTGGCTACCTCACCCCTGCCGTATCGGGGAGCCCCGACGCCTCGGGGCGGGGGGCAAAATCAGAAGTGGCCCACAAGTGGGCAAATTGGCTACCTCACCCCTGCCGTATCGGGGAGCCCCACCGCCTCAGAGCCGGGGGCAAAATCAGAAGTGGCCCACAAGTGGGCAAATTGGCTACCTCACCCCTGCCGTATCGGAGAGCCCCACCGCCTCAGAGCGGGGGGCAGAATCAGAAGTGGCCCACAAGTGGGCAAATTGGCTACCTCACCCCTGCCGTATCGGGGAGCCCCACCGCTTCAGAGCGGGGGGCAGAATCAGAAGTGGCCCACAAGTGGGCAAATTGGCTACCTCACCCCTGCCGTATCCGAGAGCCCCACCGCTTCAGAGCGGGGGGCAAAATCAGAAGTGGTCCACAAGTGGGCGAATTGGCTACCTCACCCCTGCCGTATCGGAGAGCCCCTCCGCCTCAGAGCGGGGGGCAAAATCAGAAGTTGCCCACAAGTGGGCGAATTGGCTACCTCACCCCTGCCGTATCAGGGAGCTCCACCGCCTTAGAGCGGGGGGCAAAATCAGAAGTGGCCCACAAGTGGGCAAATTGGCTACCTCACCCCTGCCGTATCGGGGAGCCCCACCGCTTCAGAGCGGAGGGCAAAATCAGAAGTGGCCCACAAGTGGGCAAATTTGCTACCTCACCCCTGCCGTATCAGGGAGCCCCACCGCCTCAGAGCGGGGGGCAAAATCAGAAGTGGCCCACAAGTGGGCAAATTGGCTACCTCACCCCTGCCGTATCGGGGAGCCCCACCGCTTCAGAGCGGGGGGCAAAATCAGAACCGGCCCACAAGTGGGCGAATTGGCTACCTCACCCCTGCCGTATCGGGGAGCCCCGACGCCTCGGGGCGGGGGGCAAAATCAGAAGTGGCCCACAAGTGGGCAAATTGGCTACCTCACCCCTGCCGTATGGGGGAGCTCCACCGCCTCAGAGCCGGGGGCAAAATCAGAAGTGGCCCACAAGTGGGCAAATTGGCTACCTCACCCCTGCCGTATCGGAGAGCCCCACCGCCTCAGAGCGGGGGGCAGAATCAGAAGTGGCCCACAAGTGGGCAAATTGGCTACCTCACCCCTGCCGTATCGGAGAGCCCCACCGCTTCAGAGCGGGGGGCAGAATCAGAAGTGGCCCACAAGTGGGCAAATTGGCTACCCCACCCATGCCGTATCCGAGAGCCCCACCGCTTCAGAGCGGGGGGCAAAATCAGAAGTGGCCCACAAGTGGGCGAATTGGCTACCTCAGGCCTGCCGTATCGGAGAGCCCCACCGCCTCAGAGCGGGGGGCAAAATCAGAAGTGGCCCACAAGTGGGCGAATTGGCTACCTCACTCATGGCGTATCGGGGAGCCCCACCGCCTTAGAGCGGGGGGCAAAATCAGAAGTGGCCCACAAGTGGGCGAATTGGCTACCTCACTCATGCCGTATCGGGGAGCCTCACCGCCTCAGAGCGGGGGGCAAAATCAGAAGTGGCCCACAAGTGGGCGAATTGGCTACCTCACTCATGCCGTATCAGGGAGCCCCACCGCCTTAGAGCGGGGGGCAAAATCAGAAGTGGCCCACAAGTGGGCAAATTGGCTACCTCACCCCTGCCGTATCGGGGAGCCCCACCGCCTCAGAGCGGGGGGCAAAATCAGAAGTGGCCCACAAGTGGGCGAATTGGCTACCTCACCCCTGCCGTATCGGGCAGCCCCACCGCCTCAGAGCGGGGGGCAAAATCAGAAGTGGCCCACACGTGGGCAAATTGGCTACCTCGACGCTGCCGTATCGGGGAGCGTCACCGCCTCAGAGCGGGGGGCAAAATCAGAAGTGGCCCACAAGTGGGCAAATTGGCTACCTCACCCCTGCCATATCAGGGAGCCCCACCGCCTCAGAGCGGGGGGCAAAATCAGAAATGGCCCACAAGTGGGCAAATTGGCTACCTCACCCCTGCCGTATCGGGGAGCCCCACCGCCTTAGAGCGGGGGGCAAAATCAGAAGTGGCCCACAAGTGGGCGAATTGGCTACCTCACCCCTGCTGTATCGGGGAGCCCCACCGCCTTAGAGCGGGGGGCAAAATCAGAAGTGGCCCACAAGTGGGCAAATTGGCTACCTCACCCCTGCCGTATCGGGGAGCCCCACCGCCTCAGAGCGGGGGGCAAAATCAGAAGTGGCCCACAAGTGGGCAAATTGGCTACCTCACCCCTGCCGTATCGGGGAGCCCCACCGCCTCAGAGCGGCGGGCAAAATCAGAAGTGGCCCACAAGTGGGCAAATTGGCTACCTCACCCCTACCGTATCAGAGAGCCCCACCGCCTCAGAGCGGGGGGCAAAATCAGAAGTGGCCCACAAGTGGGCGAGTTGGCTACCTCACCCCTGCCGTATCAGAGAGCCCCACCGCTTGAGAGCCGGGGGCAAAATCAGAAGTGGCCCACAAGTGGGCGAATTGGCTACCTCAGCCCTGCCGTATCGGGGAGCCTCACCGCCTCAGAGCGGGGGGCAAAATCAGAAGTGGCCCACAAGTGGGCGAATTGGCTACCTCACTCATGGCGTATCGGGGAGCCCCACCGCCTTGGAGCGGGGGGCAAAATCAGAAGTGGCCCACAAGTGGGCGAATTGGCTACCTCACTCATGCCGTATCGGGGAGCCTCACCGCCTCAGAGCGGGGGGCAAAATCAGAAGTGGCCCACAAGTGGGCGAATTGGCTACCTCACTCATGCCGTATCAGGGAGCCCCACCGCCTTAGAGCGGGGGGCAAAATCAGAAGTGGCCCACAAGTGGGCAAATTGGCTACCTCACCCCTGCCGTATCGGGGAGCCCCACCGCCTCAGAGCGGGGGGCAAAATCAGAAGTGGCCCACAAGTGGGCGAATTGGCTACCTCACCCCTGCCGTATCGGGCAGCCCCACCGCCTCAGAGCGGGGGGCAAAATCAGAAGTGGCCCACACGTGGGCAAATTGGCTACCTCGACCCTGCCGTATCGGGGAGCGTCACCGCCTCAGAGCGGGGGGCAAAATCAGAAGTGGCCCACAAGTGGGCAAATTGGCTACCTCACCCCTGCCATATCAGGGAGCCCCACCGCCTCAGAGCGGGGGGCAAAATCAGAAATGGCCCACAAGTGGGCAAATTGGCTACCTCACCCCTGCCGTATCGGGGAGCCCCACCGCCTTAGAGCGGGGGGCAAAATCAGAAGTGGCCCACAAGTGGGCGAATTGGCTACCTCACCCCTGCTGTATCGGGGAGCCCCACCGCCTTAGAGCGGGGGGCAAAATCAGAAGTGGCCCACAAGTGGGCAAATTGGCTACCTCACCCCTGCCGTATCGGGGAGCCCCACCGCCTCAGAGCGGGGGGCAAAATCAGAAGTGGCCCACAAGTGGGCGAATTGGCTACCTCACCATTGCCGTATCGGGGAGCCCCAACGCTTCAGAGCGGGGGGCAAAATCAGAAGTGGCCCACAAGTGGGCAAATTGGCTACCTCACCCCTGCCGTATCGGGGAGCCCCACCGCCTCAGAGCGGCGGGCAAAATCAGAAGTGGCCCACAAGTGGGCAAATTGGCTACCTCACCCCTACCATATCAGAGAGCCCCACCGCCTCAGAGCGGGGGGCAAAATCAGAAGTGGCCCACAAGTGGGCAAATTGGCTACCTCACCCCTGCCGTATCGGAGAGCCCCACCGCCTCAGAGCGGGGGGCAGAATCAGAAATGGCCCACAAGTGGGCGAATTGGCTACCTCACCCCTGCCGTATCGGGGAGCCCCACCGCCTCAGAGCGGGGGGCAAAATCAGAAGTGGCCCACAAGTGGGCGAATTGGCTACCTCACCCCTGCCGTATCGGGCAGCCCCACCGCCTCAGAGCGGGGGGCAAAATCAGAAGTGGCCCACACGTGGGCAAATTGGCTACCTCGACCCTGCCGTATCGGGGAGCGTCACCGCCTCAGAGCGGGGGGCAAAATCAGAAGTGGCCCACAAGTGGGCAAATTGCCTACCTCACCCCTGCCATATCAGGGAGCCCCACCGCCTCAGAGCGGGGGGCAAAATCAGAAATGGCCCACAAGTGGGCAAATTGGCTACCTCACCCCTGCCGTATCGGGGAGCCCCACCGCCTTAGAGCGGGGGGCAAAATCAGAAGTGGCCCACAAGTGGGCGAATTGGCTACCTCACCCCTGCTGTATCGGGGAGCCCCACCGCCTTAGAGCGGGGGGCAAAATCAGAAGTGGCCCACAAGTGGGCAAATTGGCTACCTCACCCCTGCCGTATCGGGGAGCCCCACCGCCTCAGAGCGGGGGGCAAAATCAGAAGTGGCCCACAAGTGGGCGAATTGGCTACCTCACCATTGCCGTATCGGGGAGCCCCACCGCTTCAGAGCGGGGGGCAAAATCAGAAGTGGCCCACAAGTGGGCAAATTGGCTACCTCACCCCTGCCGTATCGGGGAGCCCCACCGCCTCAGAGCGGCGGGCAAAATCAGAAGTGGCCCACAAGTGGGCAAATTGGCTACCTCACCCCTACCATATCAGAGAGCCCCACCGCCTCAGAGCGGGGGGCAAAATCAGAAGTGGCCCACAAGTGGGCAAATTGGCTACCTCACCCCTGCCGTATCGGAGAGCCCCACCGCCTCAGAGCGGGGGGCAGAATCAGAAATGGCCCACAAGTGGGCGAATTGGCTACCTCACCCCTGCCGTATCGGGGAGCCCCACCGCCTCAGAGCGGGGAGCAAAATCACAAGTCGCCCACAAGTGGGCAAATTGGCTACCTCACCCCTGCCGTATCCGAGAGCCCCAAAGCTTCAGAGCGGGGGGCAAAATCAGAAGTGGCCCACAAGTGGGCGAATTGGCTACCTCACCCCTGCCGTATCGGGGAGCCCCACCGCCTCAGAGCGGGGGGCAGAATCAGAAGTGGCCCACAAGTGGGCAAATTGGCTACCTCGACCCTGCCGTATCGGGGAGCCCCACCGCCTCAGAGCGGGGGGCAAAATCAGAAGTGGCCCACAAGTGGGCGAATTGGCTACCTCACCCTTGCCGTATCGGGGAGCCCCACCGCCTTAGAGCGGGGGGCAAAATCAGAAGTGGCACACAAGTGGGCGAATTGGCTACCTCACCCCTGCTGTATCGGGGAGCCCCACCGCCTTAGAGCGGGGGGCAAAATCAGAAGTGGCCCACAAGTGGGCAAATTGGCTACCTCACGCCTGCCGTATCGGAGAGCCCCGACGCCTCAGAGCGGGGGGCAAAATCAGAAGTGGCCCACAAGTGGGCAAATTGGCTACCTCACCCCTGCCGTATCGGGGAGCCCCACCGCCTTAGAGCGGGGGGCAAAATCAGAAGTGGCACACAAGTGGGCGAATTGGCTACCTCACCCCTGCCGTATCGGGGAGCCCCACCGCCTTAGAGCGGGGGGCAAAATCAGAAGTGGCCCACATATGGGCAAATTGGCTACCTCACCCCTGCCGTATCAGGGAGCCCCGACGCCTCAGAGCGGGGGGCAAAATCAGAAGTGGCCCACAAGTGGGCAAATTGGCTACCTCACCCCTGCCGTATCAGGGAGCCCCACCGCCTCAGAGCGGGGGGCAAAATCAGAAGTGGCCCACAAGTGGGCAAATTGGCTACCTCACCCCTGCCGTATCAGGGAGCCCCACCGCCTCAGAGCAGGGGGCAAAATCAGAAGTGGCCCACAAGTGGGCAAATTGGCTACCTCACCCCTGCCGTATCGGGGAGCCCCACCGCCTCAGAGCGGGGGGCAAAATCAGAAGTGGCCCACAAGTGGGCAAATTGGCTACCTCACCCTTGCCGTATCGGGGAGCCCCACCGCCTCAGAGCGGGGGGCAAAATCAGAAGTGGCACACAAGTGGGCGAATTGGCTACCTCACCCCTGCCGTATCGGGGAGCCCCACCGCCTTAGAGCGGGGGGCAAAATCAGAAGTGGCCCACAAGTGGGCAAATTGGCTACCTCACCCCTGCCGTATCAGGGAGCCCCGACGCCTCAGAGCGGGGGGCAAAATCAGAAGTGGCCCACAAGTGGGCAAATTGGCTACCTCACCCCTGCCGTATCAGGGAGCCCCACCGCCTCAGAGCGGGGGGCAAAATCAGAAGTGGCCCACAAGTGGGCAAATTGGCTACCTCACCCCTGCCGTATCAGGGAGCCCCACCGCTTCAGAGCGGGGGGCAGAATCAGAAGTGGCCCACAAGTGGGCAATTTGGCTACCTCACCCATGCCGTATCGGGGAGCCCCACCGCTTCAGAGCGGGGGGCATAATCAGAAGTGGCCCACAAGTGGGCAAATTGGCTACCTCGACCCTGCCGTATCGGGGAGCCCCGACGCCTCAGAGCGGGGGGCAAAATCAGAAGTGGCCCACAAGTAGGCAAATTGGCTACCTCACCCCTGCCGTATCAGGGAGCCCCACCGCCTCAGAGCGGGGGGCAAAATCAGAAGTGGCCCACAAGTGGGCAAATTGGCTACCTCACGCCTGCCGTATCAGGGAGCCCCACCGCCTCAGAGCGGGGGGCAAAATCAGAAGTGGCCCACAAGTGGGCAAATTGGCTACCTCACCCCTGCCGTATCGGGGAGCCCCACCGCTTCAGAGCGGGGGGCAAAATCAGAAGTGGCCCACAAGTGGGCAAATTTGCTACCTCACCCCCGCCGTATCAGGGAGCCCCACCGCCTCAGAGCGGGGGGCAAAATCAGAAGTGGCCCACAAGTGGGCAAATTGGCTACCTCACCCCTGCCGTATCGGGGAGCCCCACCGCTTCAGAGCGGGGGGCAAAATCAGAAGTGGCCCACAAGTGGGCGAATTGGCTACCTCACCCCTGCCGTATCGGGGAGCCCCGACGCCTCGGGGCGGGGGGCAAAATCAGAAGTGGCCCACAAGTGGGCAAATTGGCTACCTCACCCCTGCCGTATCGGGGAGCCCCACCGCCTCAGAGCCGGGGGCAAAATCAGAAGTGGCCCACAAGTGGGCAAATTGGCTACCTCACCCCTGCCGTATCGGAGAGCCCCACCGCCTCAGAGCGGGGGGCAGAATCAGAAGTGGCCCACAAGTGGGCAAATTGGCTACCTCACCCCTGCCGTATCGGGGAGCCCCACCGCTTCAGAGCGGGGGGCAGAATCAGAAGTGGCCCACAAGTGGGCGAATTGGCTACCTCACCCCTGCCGTATCGGAGAGCCCCTCCGCCTCAGAGCCGGGGGCAAAATCAGAAGTGGCCCACAAGTGGGCGAATTGGCTACCTCACCCCTGCCGTATCGGGGAGCCTCACCGCCTCAGAGCGGGGGGCAAAATCAGAAGTGGCCCACAAGTAGGCAAATTTGCTACCTCACCCCTGCCGTATCAGGGAGCCCCACCGCCTCAGAGCGGGGGGCAAAATCAGAAGTGGCCCACAAGTGGGCAAATTGGCTACCTCACCCCTGCCGTATCAGGGAGCTCCACCGCCTCAGAGCGGGGAACAAAATCAGAAGTGGCCCAAAAGTGGGCAAATTGGCTACCTCACCCCTGCCGTATCGGGGAGCCCCACCGCTTCAGAGCGGGGGGCAAAATCAGAAGTGGCCCACAAGTGGGCAAATTTGCTACCTCACCCCTGCCGTATCAGGGAGCCTCACCGCCTCAGAGCGGGGGGCAAAATCAGAAGTGGCCCACAAGTGGGCAAATTGGCTACCTCACCCCTGCCGTATCGGGGAGCCCCACCGCTTCAGAGCGGGGGGCAAAATCAGAAGTGGCCCACAAGTGGGCGAATTGGCTACCTCACCCCTGCCGTATCGGGGAGCCCCGACGCCTCGGGGCGGGGGGCAAAATCAGAAGTGGCCCACAAGTGGGCAAATTGGCTACCTCACCCCTGCCGTATCGGGGAGCTCCACCGCCTCAGAGCCGGGGGAAAAATCAGAAGTGGCCCACAAGTGGGCAAATTGGCTACCTCACCCCTGCCGTATCGGAGAGCCCCACCGCCTCAGAGCGGGGGGCAGAATCAGAAGTGGCCCACAAGTGGGCAAATTGGCTACCTCACCCCTGCCGTATCGGAGAGCCCCACCGCTTCAGAGCGGGGGGCAGAATCAGAAGTGGCCCACAAGTGGGCAAATTGGCTACCTCACCCCTGCCGTATCCGAGAGCCCCACCGCTTCAGAGCGGGGGGTAAAATCAGAAGTGGCCCACAAGTGGGCGAATTGGCTACCTCACCCCTGCCGTATCGGAGAGCCCCACCGCTTCAGAGCCGGGGGCAAAATCAGAAGTGGCCCACAAGTGGGCGAATTGGCTACCTCAGCCCTGCCGTATCGAGGAGCCTCACCGCCTCAGAGCGGGGGGCAAAATCAGAAGTGGCCCACAAGTGGGCGAATTGGCTACCTCACTCATGGCGTATCGGGGAGCCCCACCGCCTTAGAGCGGGGGGCAAAATCAGAAGTGGCCCACAAGTGGGCGAATTGGCTACCTCACTCATGCCGTATCGGGGAGCCCCACCGCCTTAGAGCGGGGGGCAAAATCAGAAGTGGCCCAAAAGTGGGCAAATTGGCTACCTCACCCTAGCCGTATCGGAGAGCCCCACCGCCTCAGAGCGGGGGGCAAAATCAGAAGTGGCCCACAAGTGGGCGAATTGGCTACCTCACCCCTGCCGTATCGGGCAGCCCCACCGCCTCAGAGCGGGGGGCAAAATCAGAAGTGGCCCACACGTGGGCAAATTGGCTACCTCGACCCTGCCGTATCGGGGAGCGTCACCGCCTCAGAGTGGGGGGCAAAATCAGAAGTGGCCCACAAGTGGGCAAATTGGCTACCTCACCCCTGCCATATCAGGGAGCCCCACCGCCTCAGAGCGGGGGGCAAAATCAGAAATGGCCCACAAGTGGGCAAATTGGCTACCTCACCCCTGCCGTATCGGGGAGCCCCACCGCCTTAGAGCGGGGGGCAAAATCAGAAGTGGCCCACAAGTGGGCGAATTGGCTACCTCACCCCTGCTGTATCGGGGAGCCCCACCGCCTTAGAGCGGGGGGCAAAATCAGAAGTGGCCCACAAGTGGGCAAATTGGCTACCTCATCCCTGCCGTATCGGGGAGCCCCACCGCCTCAGAGCAGGGGGCAAAATCAGAAGTGGCCCGTAAGTGGGCGAATTGGCTACCTCACCATTGCCGTATCGGGGAGCCCCACCGCTTCAGAGCGGGGGGCAAAATCAGAAGTGGCCCACAAGTGGGCAAATTGGCTACCTCACCCCTGCCGTATCGGGGAGCCCCACCGCCTCAGAGCCGCGGGCAAAATCAGAAGTGGCCCACAAGTGGGCAAATTGGCTACCTCACCCCTACCGTATCAGAGAGCCCCACCGCCTCAGAGCGGGGGGCAAAATTAGAAGTGGCCCACAAGTAGGCAAATTGGCTACCTCACCCCTGCCGTATCGGAGAGCCCCACCGCCTCAGAGCGGGGGGCAGAATCAGAAATGGCCCACAAGTGGGCGAATTGGCTACCTCACCCCTGCCGTATCGGGGAGCCCCACCGCCTCAGAGCGGGGGGCAAAATCACAAGTCGCCCACAAGTGGGCAAATTGGCTACCTCACCCCTGCCGTATCCGAGAGCCCCAAAGCTTCAGAGCGGGGGGCAAAATCAGAAGTGGCCCACAAGTGGGCGAATTGGCTACCTCACCCCTGCCGTATCGGGGAGCCCCACCGCCTCAGAGCGGGGGGCAGAATCAGAAGTGGCCCACAAGTGGGCAAATTGGCTACCTCGACCCTGCCGTATCGGGGAGCCCCACCGCCTCAGTGCCGGGGGCAAAATCAGAAGTGGCCCACAAGTGGGCAAATTGGCTAACTTCCCCCTTGCCTTATCGGGGAGCCCCACCGCCTCAGAGCGGGGGGCAAAATCAGAAGTGGCCCACAAGTGGGCGAGTTGGCTACCTCACCCCTGCCGTATCAGAGAGCCCCGACGCCTCAGAGCGGGGGGCAAAATCAGAAGTGGCCCACAAGTGGGCAAATTGGCTACCTCACCCCTGCCGTATCGGGGAGCCCCACCGCCTTAGAGCGGGGGGCAAAATCAGAAGTGGCCCACAAGTGGGCAAATTGGCTACCTCACCCCTGCCGTATCGGGGAGCCCCACCGCCTCAGAGCGGGGGGCAAAATCAGAAGTGGCCCACAAGTGGGCGAATTGGCTACCTCACCCTTGCCGTATCGGGGAGCCCCACCGCCTTAGAGCGGGGGGCAAAATCAGAAGTGGCACACAAGTGGGCGAATTGGCTACCTCACCCCTGCCGTATCGGGGAGCCCCACCGCCTTAGAGCGGGGGGCAAAATCAGAAGTGGCCCACATATGGGCAAATTGGCTACCTCACCCCTGCCGTATCAGGGAGCCCCGACGCCTCAGAGCGGGGGGCAAAATCAGAAGTGGCCCACAAGTGGGCAAATTGGCTACCTCACCCCTGCCGTATCAGGGAGCCCCACCGCCCCAGAGCGGGGGGCAAAATCAGAAGTGGCCCACAAGTGGGCAAATTGGCTACCTCACCCCTGCCGTATCAGGGAGCCCCACCGCCTCAGAGCGGGGGGCAAAATCAGAAGTGGCCCACAAGTGGGCAATTTGGCTACCTCACCCATGCCGTATCGGGGAGCCCCACCGCTTCAGAGCGGGGGGCAAAATCAGAAGTGGCCCACAAGTGGGCAAATTGGCTACCTCGACCCTGCCGTATCGGGGAGCCCCACCGCCTCAGAGCGGGGGGCAAAATCAGAAGTGGCCCACAAGTAGGCAAATTGGCTACCTCACCCCTGCTGTATCAGGGAGCCCCACCGCCTCAGAGCGGGGGGCAAACTCAGAAGTGGCCCACAAGTGGGCAAATTGGCTACCTCACCCCTGCCGTATCGGCGAGCCCCACCGCCTCAGAGCGGGGGGGAAAATCAGAAGTGGCCCACAAGTGGGCAATTTGGCTACCTCACCCATGCCGTATCGGGGAGCCCCACCGCTTCAGAGCGGGGGGCAAAATCAGAAGTGGCCCACAAGTGGGCAGATTGGCTACCTCACCCATGCCGTATCGGGGAGCCCCACCGCTTCAGAGCGGGTGGCAAAATCAGAAGTGGCCCACAAGTGGGCAAATTGGCTACCTCGGCCCTGCCGTATCGGGGAGCCCCACCGCCTCAGAGCGGGGGGCAAAATCAGAAGTGGCCCACAAGTGGGCAAATTTGCTACCTCACCATTGCCGTATCAGGGAGCCCCACCGCCTCAGAGCGGGGGGCAAAATCAGAACTGGCCCACAAGTGGGCAAATTGGCTACCTCACCCCTGCCGTATCGGGGGGCCCCACCGCTTCAGAGCGGGGGGCAAAATCAGAAGTGGCCCACAAGTGGGCGAATTGGCTACCTCACCCCTGCCGTATCGGGGAGCCCCGACGCCTCGGGGCGGGGGGCAAAATCAGAAGTGGCCCACAAGTGGGCAAATTGGCTACTTCACCCCTGCCGTATCGGGGAGCTCCACCGCCTCAGAGCCGGGGGCAAAATCAGAAGTGGCCCACAAGTGGGCAAATTGGCTATCTCAGCCCTGCCGTATCGGAGAGCCCCACCGCCTCAGAGCGGGGGGCAGAATCAGAAGTGGCCCACAAGTGGGCAAATTGGCTACCTCACCCCTGCTGTATCGGGGAGCCCCACCGCTTCAGAGCGGGGGGCAGAATCAGAAGTGGCCCACAAGTGGGCAAATTGGCTACCTCACCCCTGCCGTATCCGAGAGCCCCAACGCTTCAGAGCAGGGGGGCAAAATCAGAAGTGGCCCACAAGTGGGCGAATTGGCTACCTCACCCCTGCCGTATCGGAGAGCCCCTCCGCCTCAGAGCCGGGGGCAAAATCAGAAGTGGCCCACAAGTGGGCGAATTGGCTACCTCACCCCTGCCGTATCGGGAAGCCTCACCGCCTCAGAGCGGGGGGCAAAATCAGAAGTGGCCCACAAGTGGGCGAATTGGCTACCTCACTCATGGCGTATCGGGGAGCCCCACCGCCTTAGAGCGGGGGGCAAAATCAGAAGTGGCCCACAAGTGGGCAAATTGGCTACCTCACCCCTGCCGTATCGGGGAGCCCCACCGCCTTAGAGCGGGGGGCAAAATCAGAAGTGGCCCACAAGTGGGCAAATTGGCTACCTCACCCCTGCCGTATCGGGGAGCCCCACCGCCTCAGAGCGGGGGGCAAAATCAGAAGTGGCCCACAAGTGGGCAAATTGGCTACCTCACCCCTGCCGTATCGGGGAGCCCCACCGCCTTAGAGCGGGGGGCAAAATCAGAAGTGGCACACAAGTGGGCAAATTGGCTACCTCACCCCTGCCGTATTGGAGAGCCCCACCGCCTAAGAGGGGGGGGCACAATCAGAAATGGCCCACAAGTGGGCAAATTGGCTACCTCACCCCTGCCGCCTCGGGGGGGCCCACCGCCTCAGAGGGGGGGGCAAAATCAGAACAGGCCCACAAGTGGGCGAATTGGCTACCTCACCCCCGCCGTATCGGGGAGCCCCTCCGCCTCAGAGCCGGGGGCAAAATCAGAAGTGGCCCACAAGTGGGCAAATTGGCTACCTCACCCCTGCCGTATTGGAGACTCCCACCGCCTAAGAGGGGGGGGCACAATCAGAAATGGCCCACAAGTGGGCAAATTGGCTACCTCACCCCTGCCGCCTCGGGGGGGCCCACCGCCTCAGAGGGGGGGGCAAAATCAGAAGTGGCCCACAAGTGGGCGAATTGGCTACCTCACCCCTGCCGTATCGGAGAGCCCCTCCGCCTCAGAGCCGGGGGCAAAATCAGAAGTGGCCCACAAGTGGGCGAATTGGCTACCTCACCCCTGCCGTATCGGGAAGCCTCACCGCCTCAGAGCGGGGGGCAAAATCAGAAGTGGCCCACAAGTGGGCGAATTGGCTACCTCACTCATGGCGTATCGGGGAGCCCCACCGCCTTAGAGCGGGGGGCAAAATCAGAAGTGGCCCACAAGTGGGCAAATTGGCTACCTCACCCCTGCCGTATCGGGGAGCCCCACCGCCTTAGAGCGGGGGGCAAAATCAGAAGTGGCCCACAAGTGGGCAAATTGGCTACCTCACCCCTGCCGTATCGGGGAGCCCCACCGCCTCAGAGCGGGGGGCAAAATCAGAAGTGGCCCACAAGTGGGCAAATTGGCTACCTCACCCCTGCCGTATCGGGGAGCCCCACCGCCTTAGAGCGGGGGGCAAAATCAGAAGTGGCACACAAGTGGGCAAATTGGCTACCTCACCCCTGCCGTATTGGAGAGCCCCACCGCCTAAGAGGGGGGGGCACAATCAGAAATGGCCCACAAGTGGGCAAATTGGCTACCTCACCCCTGCCGCCTCGGGGGGGCCCACCGCCTCAGAGGGGGGGGCAAAATCAGAACAGGCCCACAAGTGGGCGAATTGGCTACCTCACCCCCGCCGTATCGGGGAGCCTCACCGCCTCAGAGCAGGGGGCAAAGTCAAAAGTGGCCCACAAGTGGGCAAATTGGCTACCTCACCCCGGCCGTATCGGGGAGCGTCACCGCCTCAGAGCGGGGGGCAAAATCAGAAATGGCCCACAAGTGGGCAAATTGGCTACCTCACCCCTGCCGTATCGGGGAGCCCCACCGCTTCAGAGCGGGGGGCAAAATCAGAAGTGGCCCACAAGTGGGCAAATTGGCTACCTCACCCCTGCCGTATCGGGGAGCCCCACCGCCTCAGAGCGGGGGGCAAAATCAGAAGTGGCCCACAAGTGGGCAAATTGGCTACCTCACTCATGGCGTATCGGGGAGCCCCACCGCCTTAGAGCGGGGGGCAAAATCAGAAGTGGCCCACAAGTGGGCAAATTGGCTACCTCACCCCTGCCGTATCGGGGAGCCCCACCGCCTTAGAGCGGGGGGCAAAATCAGAAGTGGCCCACAAGTGGGCAAATTGGCTACCTCACCCCTGCCGTATCGGGGAGCCCCACCGCCTCAGAGCGGGGGGCAAAATCAGAAGTGGCCCACAAGTGGGCAAATTGGCTACCTCACCCCTGCCGTATCGGGGAGCCCCCCCGCCTTAGAGTGGGGGGCAAAATCAGAAGTGGCACACAAGTGGGCAAATTGGCTACCTCACCCCTGCCGTATTGGAGAGCCCCACCGCCTAAGAGGGGGGGGCACAATCAGAAATGGCCCACAAGTGGGCAAATTGGCTACCTCACCCCTGCCGCCTCGGGGGGGCCCACCGCCTCAGAGGGGGGGGCAAAATCAGAACAGGCCCACAAGTGGGCGAATTGGCTACCTCACCCCCGCCGTATCGGGGAGCCCCTCCGCCTCAGAGCCGGGGGCAAAATCAGAAGTGGCCCACAAGTGGGCAAATTGGCTACCTCACCCCTGCCGTATTGGAGAGCCCCACCGCCTAAGAGGGGGGGGCACAATCAGAAATGGCCCACAAGTGGGCAAATTGGCTACCTCCCCCCTGCCGTATCGGGGGGGCCCACCGCCTCAGAGGGGGGGGCAAAATCAGAAGTGGCCCACAACTGGGCGAATTGGCTACCTCACCCCTGCCGTATCGGAGAGCCCCTCCGCCTCAGAGCCGGGGGCAAAATCAGAAGTGGCCCACAAGTGGGCGAATTGGCTACCTCACCCCTGCCGTATCGGGAAGCCTCACCGCCTCAGAGCGGGGGGCAAAATCAGAAGTGGCCCACAAGTGGGCGAATTGGCTACCTCACTCATGGCGTATCGGGGAGCCCCACCGCCTTAGAGCGGGGGGCAAAATCAGAAGTGGCCCACAAGTGGGCAAATTGGCTACCTCACCCCTGCCGTATCGGGGAGCCCCACCGCCTTAGAGCGGGGGGCAAAATCAGAAGTGGCCCACAAGTGGGCAAATTGGCTACCTCACCCCTGCCGTATCGGGGAGCCCCACCGCCTCAGAGCGGGGGGCAAAATCAGAAGTGGCCCACAAGTGGGCAAATTGGCTACCTCACCCCTGCCGTATCGGGGAGCCCCACCGCCTTAGAGCGGGGGGCAAAATCAGAAGTGGCACACAAGTGGGCAAATTGGCTACCTCACCCCTGCCGTATTGGAGAGCCCCACCGCCTAAGAGGGGGGGGCACAATCAGAAATGGCCCACAAGTGGGCAAATTGGCTACCTCACCCCTGCCGCCTCGGGGGGGCCCACCGCCTCAGAGGGGGGGGCAAAATCAGAACAGGCCCACAAGTGTGCGAATTGGCTACCTCACCCCCGCCGTATCGGGGAGCCTCACCGCCTCAGAGCAGGGGGAAAAGTCAAAAGTGGCCCACAAGTGGGCAAATTGGCTACCTCACCCCGGCCGTATCGGGGAGCGTCACCGCCTCAGAGCGGGGGGCAAAATCAGAAATGGCCCACAAGTGGGCAAATTGGCTACCTCACCCCTGCCGTATCGGGGAGCCCCACCGCTTCAGAGCGGGGGGCAAAATCAGAAGTGGCCCACAAGTGGGCAAATTGGCTACCTCACCCCTGCCGTATCGGGGAGCCCCACCGCCTCAGAGCGGGGGGCAAAATCAGAAGTGGCCCACAAGTGGGCAAATTGGGTACCTCACCCCTGCCGTATCGGGGAGCCCCACCGCCTCAGAGCCGGGGGCAAAATCAGAAGTGGCCCACAAGTGGGCAAAATGGCTACCTCACCCCTACTGTATCAGAGAGCCCCACCGCCTCAGAGCGGGGGGCAAAATCAGAAGTGGCCCACAAGTGGGCAAATTGGCTACCTCACCCCTGCCGTATCGGGGAGCCCCACCGCCTCAGAGCGGGGGGCAAAATCAGAAGTGGCCCACAAGTGGGCAAATTGGCTACCTCACCCCTGCCGTATCGGGGAGCCCCACCGCTTCAGAGCGGGGGGCAAAATCAGAAGTGGCCCACAAGTGGGCGAATTGGCTACCTCACCATTGCCGTATCGGGGAGCCCCACCGCTTCAGAGCGGGGGGCAAAATCAGAAGTGGCCCACAAGTGGGCAAATTGGCTACCTCACCCCTGCTGTATCGGGGAGCCCCACCGCCTCAGAGCCGGGGGCAAAATCAGAAGTGGCCCACAAGTGGGCAAAATGGCTACCTCACCCCTACCGTATCAGAGAGCCCCACCGCCTCAGAGCGGGGGGCAAAATCAGAAGTGGCCCACAAGTGGGCAAAATGGCTACCTCACCCCTGCCGTATCGGGGAGCCCCACCGCCTCAGAGCGGGGGGCAAAATCAGAAGTGGCCCACAAGTGGGCAAAATGGCTACCTCACCCCTACCGTATCAGAGAGCCCCACCGCCTCAGAGCCGGGGGCAAAATCAGAAGTGGCCCACAAGTGGGCAAAATGGCTACCTCACCCCTGCCGTATCGGGGAGCCCCACCGCCTCAGAGCGGGGGGCAAAATCACAAGTGGCCCACAAGTGGGCAAATTGGCTACCTCACCCCTGCCGTATCCGAGAGCCCCAAAGCTTCAGAGCGGGGGGCAAAATCAGAAGTGGCCCACAAGTGGGCGAATTGGCTACCTCACCCCTGCCGTATCGGGGAGCCCCACCGCCTCAGAGCGGGGGGCAGAATCAGAAGTGGCCCACAAGTGGGCAAATTGGCTACCTCGACCCTGCCGTATCGGGGAGCCCCCCCGCCTCAGAGCCGGGGGCAAAATCAGAAGTGGCCCACAAGTGGGCAAATTGGCTACCTCACCCCTGCCGTATCGGAGAGCCCCACCGCCTCAGAGCGGGGGGCAAAATCAGAAGTGGCCCACAAGTGGGCAAATTGGCTACCTCACCCCTGCCATATCGGGGAGCCCCACCGCCTTGGAGCGGGGGGCAAAATCAGAAGTGGCCCACAAGTGGGCAAATTGGCTACCTCACCCCTGCCGTATCGGGGAGCCCCACCGCCTCAGAGCGGGGGGCAAAATCAGAAGTGGCCCACAAGTGGGCGAGTTGGCTACCTCACCCATGCCGTATTGGGGAGCCCCACCGCGTTAGAGCGGGGGGCAAAATCAGAAGTGGCCCACAAGTGGGCAAATTGGCTACCTCACCCCTGCCGTATTCGAGAGCCCCGACGCCTCAGAACGGGGGGCAAAATCAGAAGTGGCCCACAAGTGGGCAAATTGGCTACCTCACCCCTGCCTTATCGGGGAGCCCCACCGCCTTAGAGCGGGGGGCAGTATCAGAAGTGGCCCACAAGTGGGCAAATTGGCTACCTCACCCCTGCCGTATCGGGGAGCCCCACCGCCTCAAAGCGGGGGGCAAAATCAGAAGTGGCCCACAAGTGGGCAAATTGGCTACCTCACCCCCGCCGTATCGGGGAGCCCCACCGCCTTAGAGCGGGGGGCAAAATCAGAAGTGGCACACAAGTGGGCGAATTGGCTACCTCACCCCTGCCGTTTCGGGGAGCCCCACCGCCTTAGAGCGGGGGGCAAAATCAGAAGTGGCCCACAAGTGGGCAAATTGGCTACCTCACCCCTGCCGTATCGGGGAGCCCCACCGCCTTAGAGCGGGGGGCAAAATCAGAAGTGGCACACAAGTGGGCAAATTGGCTACCTCACCCCTGCCGTATTGGAGAGCCCCACCGCCTAAGAGCGGGGGGCACAATCAGAAATGGCCCACAAGTGGGCAAATTGGCTACCTCACCCTTGCCGCCTCGGGGGGCCCCACCGCCTCAGAGCGGGGGGCAGAATCAGAAGTGGCCCACGTGTGGCCAAGGTGGCTACTTAACCACTGCCACCTCGGGGATCCCCACCGCCTCAGAGGGGGGGGCAAAATCAGAACTGGCCCACAAGTGGGCGAATTGGCTAGCTCACCCCCGCCGTATCGGGGAGCCTCACCGCCTCAGAGCAGGGGGCAAAGTCAAAAGTGGCCCACAAGTGGGCAAATTGGCTACCTCAACCCGGCCGTATCGGGGAGCCCCACCGCCTCAGAGCGGGGGGCAAAATCACAAGTGGCCCACAAGTGGGCAAATTGGCTACCTCACCCCTGCCGTATCGGGGAGCCCCACCGCTTCAGAGCAGGGGGCAAAATCAGAAGTGGCCCACAAGTGGGCGAATTGGCTACCTCACCATTGCCGTATCGGGGAGCCCCACCGCTTCAGAGCGGGGGGCAAAATCAGAAGTGGCCCACAAGTGGGCAAATTGGCTACCTCACCCCTGCCGTATCGGGGAGCCCCACCGCCTCAGAGCCGGGGGCAAAATCAGAAGTGGCCCACAAGTGGGCAAAATGGCTACCTCACCCCTACCGTATCAGAGAGCCCCACCGCCTCAGAGCGGGGGGCAAAATCAGAAGTGGCCCACAAGTGGGCAAATTGGCTACCTCACCCCTGCCGTATCGGGGAGCCCCACCGCCTCAGAGCGGGGGGCAAAATCACAAGTGGCCCACAAGTGGGCAAATTGGCTACCTCACCCCTGCCGTATCCGAGAGCCCCAAAGCTTCAGAGCGGGGGGCAAAATCAGAAGTGGCCCACAAGTGGGCGAATTGGCTACCTCACCCCTGCCGTATCGGGGAGCCCCACCGCCTCAGAGCGGGGGGCAGAATCAGAAGTGGCCCACAAGTGGGCAAATTGGCTACCTCGACCCTGCCGTATCGGGGAGCCCCACCGCCCCAGAGCCGGGGGCAAAATCAGAAGTGGCCCACAACTGGGCAAATTGGCTACCTCACCCCTGCCGTATCAGAGAGCCCCGACGCCTCAGAGCTGGGGGCAAAATCAGAAGTGGCCCACAAGTGGGCAAATTGGCTCCCTCACCCCTGCCGTATCGGGGAGCCCCACCGCCTTGGAGCGGGGGGCAAAATCAGAAGTGGCCCAAAAGTGGGCAAATTGGCTACCTCACCCCTGCCGTATCGGGGAGCCCGGCCGCCTCAGAGCGGGGGGCAAAATCAGAAGTGGCCCACAAGTGGGCGAGTTGGCTACCTCACCCATGCCGTATTGGGGAGCCCCACCGCGTTAGAGCGGGGGGCAAAATCAGAAGTGGCCCACAAGTGGGCAAATTGGCTACCTCGCCCCTGCCGTATTCGAGAGCCCCGACGCCTCAGAGCGGGGGGCAAAATCAGAAGTGGCCCACAAGTGGGCAAATTGGCTACCTCACCCCTGCCGTATCGGGGAGCCCCACCGCCTTAGAGCGGGGGGCAGAATCAGAAGTGGCCCACAAGTGGGCGAGTTGGCTACCTCACCCATGCCGTATCGGGGAGCCCCACCGCCTTAGAGCGGGGGGCAAAATCAGAAGTGGCCCACAAGTGGGCAAATTGGCTACCTCACCCCTGCCGTATCGGGGAGCCCCACCGCCTCAGAGCGGGGGGCAAAATCAGAAGTGGCCCACAAGTGGGCAAAATGGCTACCTCACCCCTACCGTATCAGAGAGCCCCACCGCCTCAGAGCGGGGGGCAAAATCAGAAGTGGCCCACAAGTGGGCAAATTGGCTACCTCACCCCTGCCGTATCGGGGAGCCCCACCGCCTCAGAGCGGGGGGCAAAATCACAAGTGGCCCACAAGTGGGCAAATTGGCTACCTCACCCCTGCCGTATCCGAGAGCCCCAAAGCTTCAGAGCGGGGGGCAAAATCAGAAGTGGCCCACAAGTGGGCGAATTGGCTACCTCACCCCTACCATATCAGAGAGCCCCACCGCCTCAGAGCGGGGGGCAGAATCAGAAGTGGCCCACAAGTGGGCAAATTGGCTACCTCGACCCTGCCGTATCGGAGAGCCCCACCGCCTCAGAGCCGGGGGCAAAATCAGAAGTGGCCCACAAGTAGGCAAATTGGCTACCTCACCCCTGCCGTATCGGAGAGCCCCGACGCCTCAGAGCGGGGGGCAAAATCAGAAGTGGCCCACAAGTGGGCAAATTGGCTACCTCACCCCTGCCGTATCGGGGAGCCCCACCGCCTCAGAGCGGGGGGCAAAATCAGAAGTGGCCCACAAGTGGGCGAGTTGGCTACCTCACCCATGCCGTATTGGGGAGCCCCACCGCGTTAGAGCGGGGGGCAAAATCAGAAGTGGCCCACAAGTGGGCAAATTGGCTACCTCACCCCTGCCGTATTCGAGAGCCCCGACGCCTCAGAGCGGGGGGCAAAATCAGAAGTGGCCCACAAGTGGGCAAATTGGCTACCTCACTCCTGCCGTATCGGGGAGCCCCACCGCCTTAGAGCGGGGGGCAGAATCAGAAGTGGCCCACAAGTGGGCGAGTTGGCTACCTCACCCATGCCGTATCGGGGAGCCCCACCGCCTTAGAGCGGGGGGCAAAATCAGAAGTGGCCCACAAGTGGGCAAATTGGCTACCTCACCCCTGCCGTATCGGAGAGCCCCGACGCCTCAGAGCGGGGGGCAAAATCAGAAGTGGCCCACAAGTGGGCAAATTGGCTACCTCACCCATGCCGTATCGGGGAGCCCCACCGCCTTAGAGCGGGGGGCAAAATCAGAAGTGGCCCACAAGTGGGCAAATTGGCTACCTCACCCCTGCCGTATCGGGGAGCCCCACCGCCTCAAAGCGGGGGGCAAAATCAGACTTGGCCCACAAGTGGGCAAATTGGCTACCTCACCCCCGCCGTATCGGGGAGCCCCACCGCCTTAGAGCGGGGGGCAAAATCAGAAGTGGCCCACAAGTGGGTAAATTGGCTACCTCACCCCTGCCGTATCGGGGAGCCCCACCGCCTTAGAGCGGGGGGCAAAATCAGATGTGGCACACAAGTGGGCAAATTGGCTACCTCACCCCTGCCGTATTGGAGAGCCCCACCGCCTAAGAGCGGGGGGCACAATCAGAAATGGCCCACAAGTGGGCAAATTGGCTACCTCACCCTTGCCGCCTCGGGGGGCCCCACCGCCTCAGAGCGGGGGGCAGAATCAGAAGTGGCCCACGTGTGGGCAAGGTGGCTACTTAACCCCTGCTACCTTGGGGATCCCCACCGCCTCAGAGGGGGGGGCAAAATCAGAACTGGCCCACAAGTGGGCGAATTGGCTACCTCACCCCCGCCGTATCGGGGAGCCTCACCGCCTCAGAGCAGGGGGCAAAGTCAAAAGTGGCCCACAAGTGGGCAAATTGGCTACCTCACCCCGGCCGTATCGGGGAGCGTCACCGCCTCAGAGCGGGGGGCAAAATCAGAAGTGGCCCACAAGTGGGCAAATTGGCTACCTCACCCCTGCCGTATCGGGGAGCCCCACCGCCTTAGAGCGGGGGGCAAAATCAGAAGTGGCCCACAAGTGGGCAGATTGGCTACCTCACCCCTGCCGTATCGGGGAGCCCCACCGCTTCAGAGCGGGGGGCAAAATCAGAAGTGGCCCACAAGTGGGCAAATTGGCTACCTCACCCCTGCCGTATCGGGGAGCGCCACCGCCTCAGAGCAGGGGGCAAAATCAGAAGTGGCCCACAAGTGGGCGAATTGGCTACCTCACCATTGCCGTATCGGGGAGCCCCACCGCTTCAGAGCGGGGGGCAAAATCAGAAGTGGCCCACAAGTGGGCAAATTGGCTACCTCACCCCTGCCGTATCGGGGAGCCCCACCGCCTCAGAGCCGGGCGCAAAATCAGAAGTGGCCCACAATTGGGCAAAATGGCTACCTCACCCCTACCGTATCAGAGAGCCCCACCGCCTCAGAGCGGGGGGCAAAATCAGAAATGGCCCACAACTGGGCGAATTGGCTACCTCACCCCTGCCGTATCGGGGAGCCCCAACGCCTCAGAGCGGGGGGCAAAATCAGATCTGGGCCACAAGTGGGCAAATTGGCTACCTCACCCCTGCCGTATCCGAGAGCCCCAAAGCTTCAGAGCGGGGGGCAAAATCAGAAGTGGCCCACAAGTGGGCGAATTGGCTACCTCACCCCTGCCGTATCGGGGAGCCCCACCGCCTCAGAGCGGGGGGCAGAATCAGAAGTGGCCCACAAGTGGGCAAATTGGCTACCTCACCCCTGCCGTATCGGGGAGCCCCACCGCCTTAGAGCGGGGGGCAAAATCAGAAGTGGCCCACAAGTGGGCAGATTGGCTACCTCACCCCTGCCGTATCGGGGAGCCCCACCGCTTCAGAGCGGGGGGCAAAATCAGAAGTGGCCCACAAGTGGGCAAATTGGCTACCTCACCCCTGCCGTATCGGGGAGCGCCACCGCCTCAGAGCAGGGGGCAAAATCAGAAGTGGCCCACAAGTGGGCGAATTGGCTACCTCACCATTGCCGTATCGGGGAGCCCCACCGCTTCAGAGCGGGGGGCAAAATCAGAAGTGGCCCACAAGTGGGCAAATTGGCTACCTCACCCCTGCCGTATCGGGGAGCCCCACCGCCTCAGAGCCGGGCGCAAAATCAGAAGTGGCCCACAATTGGGCAAAATGGCTACCTCACCCCTACCGTATCAGAGAGCCCCACCGCCTCAGAGCGGGGGGCAAAATCAGAAATGGCCCACAACTGGGCGAATTGGCTACCTCACCCCTGCCGTATCGGGGAGCCCCAACGCCTCAGAGCGGGGGGCAAAATCAGATCTGGGCCACAAGTGGGCAAATTGGCTACCTCACCCCTGCCGTATCCGAGAGCCCCAAAGCTTCAGAGCGGGGGGCAAAATCAAAAGTGGCCCACAAGTGGGCGAATTGGCTACCTCACCCCTGCCGTATCGGGGAGCCCCACGGCCTCAGAGCGGGGGGCAGAATCAGAAGTGGCCCACAAGTGGGCAAATTGGCTACCTCGACCCTGCCGTATCGGGGAGCTCCACCGCCTCAGAGCCGGGGGCAAAATCAGAAGTGGCCCACAAGTGGGCAAATTGGCTAACTTCCCCCTTGCTGTATCGGGGAGCCCCACCGCCTCAGAGCGGGGGGCAAAATCAGAAGTGGCCCACAAGTGGGCGAGTTCGCTACCTCACCCATGCCGTATCGGGGAGCCCCACCGCCTTAGAGCGGGGGGCAAAATCAGAAGTGGCCCACAAGTGGGCAAATTGGCTACCTCACCCCTGCCGTATCGGAGAGCCCCGACGCCTCAGAGCGGGGGGCAAAATCAGAAGTGGCCCACAAGTGGGCAAATTGGCTACCTCACCCCTGCCGTATCAGGGAGCCCCACCGCCTCAGAGCGGGGGGCAAAATCAGAAGTGGCCCACAAGTGGGCAAATTGGCTACCTCACCCTTGCCGTATCGGGGAGCCCCACCGCCTCAGAGCGGGGGGCAAAATCAGAAGTGGCACACAAGTGGGCAAATTGGCTACCTCACCCCTGCCGTATCAGGGAGCCCCGACGCCTCAGAGCGGGGGGCAAAATCAGAAGTGGCCCACAAGTGGGCAAATTGGCTACCTCACCCCTGCCGTATCAGGGAGCCCCACCGCCTCAGAGCGGGGGGCAAAATCAGAGGTGGCCCACAAGTGGGCAAATTGGCTACCTCACCCCTGCCGTATCAGGGAGCCCCACCGCTTCAGAGCGGGGGGCAGAATCAGAAGTGGCCCACAAGTGGGCAATTTGGCTACCTCACCCATGCCGTATAGGGGAGCCCCACCGCTTCAGAGCGGGGGGCATAATTAGAAGTGGCCCACAAGTGGGCAAATTGGCTACCTCGACCCTGCCGTATCGGGGAGCCCCACCGCCTCAGAGCGGGGGGCAAAATCAGAAGTGGCCCACAAGTAGGCAAATTGGCTACCTCGGCCCTGCCGTATCAGGGAGCCCCACCGCCTCAGAGCGGGGGGCAAAATCAGAAGTGGCCCACAAGTGGGCAAATTGGCTACCTCACCCCTGCCGTATCAGGGAGCCCCACCGCCTCAGAGCGGGGGGCAAAATCAGAAGTGGCCCACAAGTGGGCAAATTGGCTACCTCACCCCTGCCGTATCGGGGAGCCCCACCGCTTCAGAGCGGGGGGCAAAATCAGAAGTGGCCCACAAGTGGGCGAATTGGCTACCTCACCCCTGCCGTATCGGGGAGCCCCGACGCCTCGGGGCGGGGGGCAAAAACAGAAGTGGCCCACAAGTGGGCAAATTGGCTACCTCACCCCTGCCGTATCGGGGAGCTCCACCGCCTCAGAGCGGGGGGCAGAATCAGAAGTGGCCCACAAGTGGGCAAATTGGCTACCTCACCCCTGCCGTATCGGGGAGCCCCACCGCTTCAGAGCGGGGGGCAGAAACAGAAGTGGCCCACAAGTGGGCAAATTGGCTACCTCACCCCTGCCGTATCCGAGAGCTCCACCGCTTCAGAGCGGGGGGCAAAATCAGAAGTGGCCCACAAGTGGGCGAATTGGCTACCTCACCCCTGCCGTATCGGAGAGCCCCTCCGCCTCAGAGCCGGGGGCAAAATCAGAAGTGGCCCACAAGTGGGCGAATTGGCTACCTCACCCCTGCCGTATCGGGGAGCCTCACCGCCTCAGAGCGGGGGGCAAAATCAGAAGTGGCCCACAAGTAGGCAAATTGGCTACCTCACCCCTGCCGTATCAGGGAGCCCCACCGCCTCAGAGCGGGGGGCAAAATCAGAAGTGGCCCACAAGTGGGCAAATTGGCTACCTCACCCCTGCCGTATCAGGGAGCTCCACCGCCTCAGAGCGGGGGGCAAAATCAGAAGTGGCCCACAAGTGGGCAAATTGGCTACCTCACCCCTGCCGTATCGGGGAGCCCCACCGCTTCAGAGCGGGGGGCAAAATCAGAAGTGGCCCACAAGTGGGCAAATTTGCTACCTCACCCCTGCCGTATCAGGGAGCCCCACCGCCTCAGAGCGGGGGGCAAAATCAGAAGTGGCCCACAAGTGGGCAAATTGGCTACCTCACCCCTGCCGTATCGGGGAGCCCGACCGCTTCAGAGCGGGGGGCAAAATCAGAAGTGGCCCACAAGTGGGCGAATTGGCTACCTCACCCCTGCCGTATCGGGGAGCCCCGACGCCTCGGCGCGGGGGGCAAAATCAGAAGTGGCCCACAAGTGGGCAAATTGGCTACCTCACCCCTGCCGTATCGGGGAGCTCCACCGCCTCAGAGCCGGGGGCAAAATCAGAAGTGGCCCACAAGTGGGCAAATTGGCTACCTCACCCCTGCCGTATCGGAGAGCCCCACCGCCTCAGAGCGGGGGGCAGAATCAGAAGTGGCCCACAAGTGGGCAAATTGGCTACCTCACCCCTGCCGTATCGGAGAGCCCCACCGCTTCAGAGCGGGGGGCAGAATCAGAAGTGGCCCACAAGTGGGCAAATTGGCTACCTCACCCCTGCCGTATCCGAGAGGTCCACCGCTTCAGAGCGGGGGGCAAAATCAGAAGTGGCCCACAAGTGGGCGAATTGGCTACCTCACCCCTGCCGTATCGGAGAGCCCCACCGCTTCAGAGCCGGGGGCAAAATCAGAAGTGGCCCACAAGTGGGCGAATTGGCTACCTCAGCCCTGCCGTATCGGGGAGCCTCACCGCCTCAGAGCGGGGGGCAAAATCAGAAGTGGCCCACAAGTGGGCGAATTGGCTACCTCACTCATGGCGTATCGGGGAGCCCCACCGCCTTAGAGCGGGGGGCAAAATCAGAAGTGGCCCACAAGTGGGCGAATTGGCTACCTCACTCATGCCGTATCGGGGAGCCTCACCGCCTCAGAGCGGGGGGCAAAATCAGAAGTGGCCCACAAGTGGGCGAATTGGCTACCTCACTCATGCCGTATCGGGGAGCCCCACCGCCTTAGAGCGGGGGGCAAAATCAGAAGTGGCCCACAAGTGGGCGAATTGGCTACCTCACCCCTGCCGTATCGGGCAGCCCCACCGCCTCAGAGCGGGGGGCAAAATCAGAAGTGGCCCACACGTGGGCAAATTGGCTACCTCGACCCTGCCGTATCGGGGAGCGTCACCGCCTCAGAGCGGGGGGCAAAATCAGAAGTGGCCCACAAGTGGGCAAATCGGCTACCTCACCCCTGCCATATCAGGGAGCCCCACCGCCTTAGAGCGGGGGGCAAAATCAGAAGTGGCCCACAAGTGGGCGAATTGGCTACCTCACCCCTGCTGTATCGGGGAGCCCCACCGCCTCAGAGCAGGGGGCAAAATCAGTTGTGGCCCACAAGTGGGCAAATTGGCTACCTCACCCCTGCCATATCAGGGAGCCCCACCGCCTTAGAGCGGGGGGCAAAATCAGAAGTGGCCCACAAGTGGGCAAATTGGCTACCTCACCCCTGCCGTATCGGAGAGCCCCACCGCTTCAGAGCGGGGGGCAGAATCAGAAGTGGCCCACAAGTGGGCAAATTGGCTACCTCACCCCTGCCATATCAGGGAGCCCCACCGCCTTAGAGCGGGGGGCAAAATCAGAAGTGGCCCACAAGTGGGCAAATTGGCTACCTCAACCCTGCCGTATCGGAGAGCCCCACCGCTTCAGAGCGGGGGGCAGAATCAGAAGTGGCCCACAAGTGGGCAAATCGGCTACCTCACCCCTGCCATATCAGGGAGCCCCACCGCCTCAGAGCGGGGGGCAAAATCAGAAGTGGCCCACAAGTGGGCGAATTGGCTACCTCACTCATGGCGTATCGGGGAGCCCCACCGCCTTAGAGCGGGGGGCAAAATCAGAAGTGGCCCACAAGTGGGCGAATTGGCTACCTCACTCATGCCGTATCGGGGAGCCTCACCGCCTCAGAGCGGGGGGCAAAATCAGAAGTGGCCCACAAGTGGGCGAATTGGCTACCTCACTCATGCCGTATCGGGGAGCCCCACCGCCTTAGAGCGGGGGGCAAAATCAGAAGTGGCCCACAAGTGGGCAAATTGGCTACCTCACCCTAGCCGTATCGGAGAGCCCCACCGCCTCAGAGCGGGGGGCAAAATCAGAAGTGGCCCACAAGTGGGCAAATTGGCTACCTCACCCCTGCCGTATCGGGCAGCCCCACTGCCTCAGAGCGGGGGGCAAAATCAGAAGTGGCCCACAAGTGGGCAAATTGGCTACCTCACCCCTGCCGTATCAGGGAGCCCCACCGCCTTAGAGCGGGGGGCAAAATCAGAAGTTGCCCACAAGTGGGCGAATTGGCTACCTCACCCCTGCTGTATCGGGGAGCCCCACCGCCTCAGAGCAGGGGGCAAAATCAGTTGTGGCCCACAAGTGGGCAAATCGGCTACCTCACCCCTGCCATATCAGGGAGCCCCACCGCCTTAGAGCGGGGGGCAAAATCAGAAGTGGCCCACAAGTGGGCAAATTGGCTACCTCACCCCTGCCGTATCGGAGAGCCCCACCGCTTCAGAGCGGGGGGCAGAATCAGAAGTGGCCCACAAGTGGGCAAATTGGCTACCTCACCCCTGCCATATCAGGGAGCCCCACCGCCTTAGAGCGGGGGGCAAAATCAGAAGTGGCCCACAAGTGGGCAAATTGGCTACCTCAACCCTGCCGTATCGGAGAGCCCCACCGCTTCAGAGCGGGGGGCAGAATCAGAAGTGGCCCACAAGTGGGCAAATCGGCTACCTCACCCCTGCCATATCAGGGAGCCCCACCGCCTCAGAGCGGGGGGCAAAATCAGAAGTGGCCCACAAGTGGGCGAATTGGCTACCTCACTCATGGCGTATCGGGGAGCCCCACCGCCTTAGAGCGGGGGGCAAAATCAGAAGTGGCCCACAAGTGGGCGAATTGGCTACCTCACTCATGCCGTATCGGGGAGCCTCACCGCCTCAGAGCGGGGGGCAAAATCAGAAGTGGCCCACAAGTGGGCGAATTGGCTACCTCACTCATGCCGTATCGGGGAGCCCCACCGCCTTAGAGCGGGGGGCAAAATCAGAAGTGGCCCACAAGTGGGCAAATTGGCTACCTCACCCTAGCCGTATCGGAGAGCCCCACCGCCTCAGAGCGGGGGGCAAAATCAGAAGTGGCCCACAAGTGGGCAAATTGGCTACCTCACCCCTGCCGTATCGGGCAGCCCCACTGCCTCAGAGCGGGGGGCAAAATCAGAAGTGGCCCACACGTGGGCAAATTGGCTACCTCGACCCTGCCGTATCGGGGAGCGTCACCGCCTCAGAGCGGGGGGCAAAATCAGAAATGGCCCACAAGTGGGCAAATTTGCTACCTCACCCCTGCTGTATCGGGGAGCCCCACCGCCTTAGAGCGGGGGGCAAAATCAGAAGTGGCCCACAAGTGGGCAAATTGGCTACCTCACCCCTGCCGTATCGGGGAGCGCCACCGCCTCAGAGCGGGGGGCAAAATCAGAAGTGGCCCACAAGTGGGCGAATTGGCTACCTCACCCCTGCTGTATCGGGGAGCCCCACCGCCTTAGAGCGGGGGGCAAAATCAGAAGTGGCCCACAAGTGGGCAAATTGGCTACCTCACCCCTGCCGTATCAGAGAGCCCCACCGCCTCAGAGCGGGGGGCAAAATCAGAGGTGGCCCACAAGTGGGCAAATTGGCTACCTCACCCCTGCCGTATCGGAGAGCCCCACCGCCTCAGAGCGGGGGGCAGAATCAGAAATGGCCCACAAGTGGGCGAATTGGCTACCTCACCCCTGCCGTATCGGGGAGCCCCACCGCCTCAGAGCGGGGGGCAAAATCACAAGTCGCCCACAAGTGGGCAAATTGGCTACCTCACCCCTGTCGTATCCGAGAGCCCCAAAGCTTCAGAGCGGGGGGCAAAATCAGAAGTGGCCCACAAGTGGGCGAATTGGCTACCTCACCCCTGCCGTATCGGGGAGCCCCACCGCCTCAGAGCGGGGGGCAGAATCAGAAGTGGCCCACAAGTGGGCAAATTGGCTACCTCGACCCTGCCGTATCGGGGAGCCCCACCGCCTCAGTGCCGGGGGCAAAATCAGAAGTGGCCCACAAGTGGGCACATTGGCTAACTTCCCCCTTGCCGTATCGGGGAGCCCCACCGCCTCAGAGCGGGGGGCAAAATCAGAAGTGGCCCACAAGTGGGCGAGTTGGCTACCTCACCCCTGCCGTATCGGGGAGCCCCACCGCCTTAGAGCGGGGGGCAAAATCAGAAGTGGCCCACAAGTGGGCAAATTGGCTACCTCACCCCTGCCGTATCGGAGAGCCCCGACGCCTCAGAGCGGGGGGCAAAATCAGAAGTGGCCCACAAGTGGGCAAATTGGCTACCTCACCCCTGCCGTATCGGGGAGCCCCACCGCCTTAGAGCGGGGGGCAAAATCAGAAGTGGCACACAAGTGGGCAAATTGGCTACCTCACCCCTGCCGTATCGGGGAGCCCCAGGGCCTTAGAGCGGGGGGCAAAATCAGAAGTGGCCCACATACGGGCAAATTGGCTACCTCACCCCTGCGGTATCAGGGAGCCCCGACGCCTCAGAGCGGGGGGCAAAATCAGAAGTGGCCCACAAGTGGGCAAATTGGCTACCTCACCCCTGCCGTATCAGGGAGGCCCACCACCTCAGAGCGGGGGGCAAAATCAGAAGTGGCCCACAAGTGGGCAAATTGGCTACCTCACCCCTGCCGTATCAGGGAGCCCCACCGCCTCAGAGCGGGGGGCAAAATCAGAAGTGGCCCACAAGTGGGCAATTTGGCCACCTCACCCATGCTGTTCCGGGGAGCCCCACCGCTTCAGAGCGGGGGGCAAAATCAGAAGTGGCCCACAAGTGGGCAAATTGGCTACCTCGACCCTGCCGTATCGGGGAGCCCCACCGCCTCAGAGCGGGGGGCAAAATCAGAAGTGGCCCACAAGTAGGCAAATTGGCTACCTCACCCCTGCCGTATCAGGGAGCCCCACCGCCTCAGAGCGGGGGGCAAAATTAGAAGTGGCCCACAAGTGGGCAAATTGGCTACCTCACCCCTGCCGTATCAGGGAGCCCCACCGCCTCAGAGCGGGGGGCAAAATCAGAAGTGGCCCACAAGTGGGCAAATTGGCTACCTCACCCCTGCTGTATCGGGGAGCCCCACCGCCTTAGAGCGGGGGGCAAAATCAGAAGTGGCCCACAAGTGGGCAAATTGGCTACCTCACCCCTGCCGTATCAGAGAGCCCCACCGCCTCAGAGCGGGGGGCAAAATCAGAAGTGGCCCACAAGTGGGCAAATTGGCTACCTCACCCCTGCCGTATCGGAGAGCCCCACCGCCTCAGAGCGGGGGGCAGAATCAGAAATGGCCCACAAGTGGGCGAATTGGCTACCTCACCCCTGCCGTATCGGGGAGCCCCACCGCCTCAGAGCGGGGGGCAAAATCACAAGTCGCCCACAAGTGGGCAAATTGGCTACCTCACCCCTGCCGTATCCGAGAGCCCCAAAGCTTCAGAGCGGGGGGCAAAATCAGAAGTGGCCCACAAGTGGGCGAATTGGCTACCTCACCCCTGCCGTATCGGGGAGCCCCACCGCCTCAGAGCGGGGGGCAGAATCAGAAGTGGCCCACAAGTGGGCAAATTGGCTACCTCGACCCTGCCGTATCGGGGAGCCCCACCGCCTCAGTGCCGGGGGCAAAATCAGAAGTGGCCCACAAGTGGGCACATTGGCTAACTTCCCCCTTGCCGTATCGGGGAGCCCCACCGCCTCAGAGCGGGGGGCAAAATCAGAAGTGGCCCACAAGTGGGGGAGTTGGCTACCTCACCCCTGCCGTATCGGGGAGCCCCACCGCCTTAGAGCGGGGGGCAAAATCAGAAGTGGCCCACAAGTGGGCAAATTGGTAACCTCACCCCTGCCGTATCGGAGAGCCCCGACGCCTCAGAGCGGGGGGCAAAATCAGAAGTGGCCCACAAGTGGGCAAATTGGCTACCTCACCCCTGCCGTATCGGGGAGCCCCACCGCCTTAGAGCGGGGGGCAAAATCAGAAGTGGCACACAAGTGGGCAAATTGGCTACCTCACCCCTGCCGTATCGGGGAGCCCCACCGCCTTAGAGCGGGGGGCAGAATCAGAAGTGGCCCACAAGTGGGCAAATTGGCTACCTCGACCCTGCCGTATCGGGGAGCCCCACCGCCTCAGTGCCGGGGGCAAAATCAGAAGTGGCCCACAAGTGGGCACATTGGCTAACTTCCCCCTTGCCGTATCGGGGAGCCCCACCGCCTCAGAGCGGGGGGCAAAATCAGAAGTGGCCCACAAGTGGGCGAGTTGGCTACCTCACCCCTGCCGTATCGGGGAGCCCCACCGCCTTAGAGCGGGGGGCAAAATCAGAAGTGGCCCACAAGTGGGCAAATTGGTAACCTCACCCCTGCCGTATCGGAGAGCCCCGACGCCTCAGAGCGGGGGGCAAAATCAGAAGTGGCCCACAAGTGGGCGAATTGGCTACATCACCCCTGCCGTATCGGGGAGCCCCACCGCCTCAGAGCGGGGGGCAAAATCAGAAGTGGCCCACAAGTGGGCGAATTGGCTACCTCACCCTTGCCGTATCGGGGAGCCCCACCGCCTTAGAGCGGGGGGCAAAATCAGAAGTGGCACACAAGTGGGCGAATTGGCTACCTCACCCCTGCCGTATCGGGGAGCCCCAGGGCCTTAGAGCGGGGGGCAAAATCAGAAGTGGCCCACATACGGGCAAATTGGCTACCTCACCCCTGCGGTATCAGGGAGCCCCGACGCCTCAGAGCGGGGGGCAAAATCAGAAGTGGCCCACAAGTGGGCAAATTGGCTACCTCACCCCTGCCGTATCAGGGAGCCCCACCGCCTCAGAGCGGGGGGCAAAATCAGAAGTGGCCCACAAGTGGGCAAATTGGCTACCTCACCCCTGCCGTATCAGGGAGCCCCACCGCCTCAGAGCGGGGGGCAAAATCAGAAGTGGCCCACAAGTGGGCAATTTGGCTACCTCACCCATGCCGTATCGGGGAGCCCCACCGCTTCAGAGCGGGGGGCAAAATCAGAAGTGGCCCACAAGTGGGCAAATTGGCTACCTCGACCCTGCCGTATCGGGGAGCCCCACCGCCTCAGAGCGGGGGGCAAAATCAGAAGTGGCCCACAAGTAGGCAAATTGGCTACCTCACCCCTGCCGTATCAGGGAGCCCCACCGCCTCAGAGCGGGGGGCAAAATTAGAAGTGGCCCACAAGTGGGCAAATTGGCTACCTCACCCCTGCCGTATCAGGGAGCCCCACCGCCTCAGAGCGGGGGGCAAAATCAGAAGTGGCCCACAAGTGGGCAATTTGGCTACCTCACCCATGCCGTATCGGGGAGCCCCACCGCCTTAGAGCGGGGGGCAAAATCAGAAGTGGCCCACAAGTGGGCAATTTGGCTACCTCACCCATGCCGTATCGGGGAGCCCCACCGCTTCAGAGCGGGGGGCAAAATCAGAAGTGGCCCACAAGTGGGCAAATTGGCTACCTCACCCCTGCCGTATCAGGGAGCCCCGACGCCTCAGAGCGGGGGGCAAAATCAGAAGTGGCCCACAAGTGGGCAAATTGGCTACCTCACCCCTGCCGTATCAGGGAGCCCCACCGCCTCAGAGCGGGGGGCAAAATCAGAAGTGGCCCACAAGTGGGCAAATTGGCTACCTCACCCCTGCCGTATCGGGGAGCCCGACCGCTTCAGAGCGGGGGGCAAAATCAGAAGTGGCCCACAAGTGGGCAAATTGGCTACCTCGGCCCTGCCGTATCGGGGAGCCCCACCGCTTCAGAGCGGGGGGCAAAATCAGAAGTGGCCCACAAGTGGGCAAATTGGCTACCTCGGCCCTGCCGTATCGGGGAGCCCCACCGCCTCAGAGCGGGGGGCAAAATCAGAAGTGGCCCACAAGTGGGCAAATTTGCTACCTCACCCCTGCCGTATCGGGGAGCCCCACCGCTTCGGAGCGGGGGGCAAAATCAGAAGTGGCCCACAAGTGGGCAATTTGGCTACCTCACCCATGCCGTATCGGGGAGCCCCACCGCTTCAGAGCGGGGGGCAAAATCAGAAGTGGCCCACAAGTGGGCAAATTGGCTACCTCGACCCTGCCGTATCGGGGAGCCCCACCGCCTCAGAGCGGGGGGCAAAATCAGAAGTGGCCCACAAGTAGGCAAATTGGCTACCTCACCCCTGCCGTATCAGGGAGCCCCACCGCCTCAGAGCGGGGGGCAAAATCAGAAGTGGCCCACAAGTGGGCAAATTGGCTACCTCACCCCTGCCGTATCAGGGAGCCCCACCGCCTCAGAGCGGGGGGCAAAATCAGAAGTGGCCCACAAGTGGGCAAATTGGCTACCTCACCCCTGCCGTATCGGGGAGCCCCACCGCTTCAGAGCGGGGGGCAAAATCAGAAGTGGCCCACAAGTGGGCAAATTGGCTACCTCGGCCCTGCCGTATCGGGGAGCCCCACCGCCTCAGAGCGGGGGGCAAAATCAGAAGTGGCCCACAAGTGGGCAAATTTGCTACCTCACCATTGCCGTATCAGGGAGCCCCACCGCCTCAGAGCGGGGGGCAAAATCAGAAGTGGCCCACAAGTGGGCAAATTGGCTACCTCACCCCTGCCGTATCGGGGAACCCCACCGCTTCAGAGCGGGGGGCAAAATCCGAAGTGGCCCACAAGTGGGCGAATTGGCTACCTCACCCCTGCCGTATCGGGGAGCCCCGATGCCTCGGGGCGGGGGGCAAAATCAGAAGTGGCCCACAAGTGGGCAAATTGGCTACCTCACCCCTGCCGTATCTGGGTGCTCCACCGCCTCAGAGCCGGGGGCAAAATCAGAAGTGGCCCACAAGTGGGCAAATTGGCTACCCCACCCCTGCCATATCGGAGAGCCCCACCGCCTCAGAGCGGGGGGCAGAATCAGAAGTGGCCCACAAGTGGGCAAATTGGCTACCTCACCCCTGCCGTATCGGGGAGCCCCACCGCTTCAGAGCGGGGGGCAGAATCAGAAGTGGCCCACAAGTGGGCAAATTGGCTACCTCACCCCTGCCGTATCCGAGAGCCCCACCGCTTCAGAGCGGGGGGCAAAATCAGAAGTGGCCCACAAGTGGGCGAATTGGCTACCTCACCCCTGCCGTATCGGAGAGCCCCTCCGCCTCAGAGCCGGGGGCAAAATCAGAAGTGGCCCACAAGTGGGCGAATTGGCTACCTCACCCCTGCCGTATCGGGGAGCCTCACCGCCTCAGAGCGGGGGGCAAAATTAGAAGTGGCCCACAAGTGGGCGAATTGGCTACGTCACTCATGGCGTATCGGGGAGCCCCACCGCCTTAGAGCGGGGGGCAAAATCAGAAGTGGCCCACAAGTGGGCGAATTGGCTACCTCACTCATGCCGTATCGGGGAGCCCCACCGCCTTAGAGCGGGGGGCAGAATCAGAAGTGGCCCACAAGTGGGCAAATTGGCTACCTCGACCCTGCCGTATCGGGGAGCCCCACCGCCTCAGAGCCGGGGGCAAAATCAGAGGTGGCCCACAAGTGGGCGAATTGGCTACCTCACCCCTGCCGTATCGGGGAGCCTCATCGCCTCAGAGCGGGGGGCAGAATCAGAAGTGGCCCACAAGTAGGCGAATTGGCTACCTCACTCATGCCGTATCGGGGAGCCCCACCGCCTTAGAGCGGGGGGCAAAATCAGAAGTGGCCCACAAGTGGGCAAATTGGCTACCTCACCCTAGCCGTATCGGAGAGCCCCACCGCCTCAGAGCGGGGGGCAAAATCAGAAGTGGCCCACAAGTGGGCGAATTGGCTACCTCAACCCTGCCGTATCGGGCAGCCCCACCGCCTCAGAGCGGGGGGCAAAATCAGAAGTGGCCCACAAGTGGGCAAATTGGCTACCTCACCCCTGCCATATCAGGGCTACGTCACTCATGGCGTATCAGGGAGCCCCACCGCGTCAGAGCGGGGGGCAAAATCAGAAATGGCCCACAAGTGGGCAAATTGGCTACCTCACCCCTGCCATATCAGGGCTACGTCACTCATGGCGTATCAGGGAGCCCCACCGCCTCAGAGCGGGGGGCAAAATCAGAAATGGCCCACAAGTGGGCAAATTGGCTACCTCACCCCTGCCGTATCGGGGAGCCCCACCGCCTCAGAGCGGGGGGCAAAATCAGAAGTGGCCCACAAGTGGGCAAATTGGCTACCTCGACCCTGCCGTATTGGGGAGCCCCACCGCCTCAGAGCGGGGGGCAAAATCAGAAGTGGCCCACAAGTGGGCAAATTGGCTACCTCACCCCTGCCGTATCAGGGAGCCCCACCGCTTCAGAGCGGGGGGCAAAATCAGAAGTGGCCCACAAGTGGGCAAATTGGCTACCTCACCCCTGCCGTATCAGGGAGCCCCGACGCCTCAGAGCGGGGGGCAAAATCAGAAGTGGCCCACAAGTGGGCAAATTGGCTACCTCGACCCTGCCGTATCGGGGAGCCCCACCGCCTCAGAGCGGGGGGCAAAATCAGAAGTGCCCCACAAGTAGGCAAATTGGCTACCTCACCCCTGCCGTATCAGGGAGCCCCAGGGCCTCAGAGCGGGGGGCAAAATCAGAAGTGGCCCACAAGTGGGCAATTTGGCTACCTCAGCCATGCCGTATCGGGGAGCCCCACCGCTTCAGAGCGGGGGGCAAAATCAGAAGTGGCCCACAAGTGGGCAAATTGGCTACCTCACCCCTGCCGTATCGGGGAGCCCCACCGCTTCAGAGCGGGGGGCAAAATCAGAAGTGGCCCACAAGTGGGCAAATTGGCTACCTCACCCCTGCCGTATCAGGGAGCCCCGACGACTCAGAGCGGGGGGTAAAATCAGAAGTGGCCCACAAGTGGGCAAATTGGCTACCTCACCCCTGCCGTATCAGGGAGCCCCACCGCCTCAGAGCGGGGGGCAAAATCAGAAGTGGCCCACAAGTGGGCAAATTGGCTACCTCACCCCTGCCGTATCGGGGAGCCCCACCGCTTCAGAGCGGGGGGCAAAATCAGAAGTGGCCCACAAGTGGGCAAATTGGCTACCTCGGCCCTGCCGTATCGGGGAGCCCCACCGCTTCAGAGCGGGGGGCAAAATCAGAAGTGGCCCACAAGTGGGCAAATTGGCTACCTCACCCATGCCGTATCGGGGAGCCCCACCGCTTCAGAGCGGGGGGCAAAATCAGAAGTGGCCCACAAGTGGGCAAATTGGCTACCTCGACCCTGCCGTATCGGGGAGCCCCACCGCCTCACAGCGGGGGGCAAAATCAGAAGTGGCCCACAAGTAGGCAAATTGGCTACCTCACCCCTGCCGTATCAGGGAGCCCCACCGCCTCAGAGCGGGGGGCAAAATCAGAAGTGGCCCACAAGTGGGCAAATTGGCTACCTCACCCCTGCCGTATCAGGGAGCCCCACCGCCTCAGAGCGGGGGGCAAAATCAGAAGTGGCCCACAAGTGGGCAAATTGGCTACCTCACCCCTGCCGTATTGGGGAGCCCCACCGCTTCAGAGCGGGGGGCAAAATCAGAAGTGGCCCACAAGTGGGTAAATTGGCTACCTCGGCCCTGCCGTATCGGGGAGCCCCACCGCCTCAGAGCGGTGGGCAAAATCAGAAGTGGCCCACAAGTAGGCAAATTGGCTACCTCACCCCTGCCGTATCAGGGAGCCCCACCGCCTCAGAGCGGGGGGCAAAATCAGAAGTGGCCCACAAGTGGGCAATTTGGCTACCTCAGCCATGCCGTATCGGGGAGCCCCACCGCTTCAGAGCGGGGGGCAAAATCAGAAGTGGCCCACAAGTGGGCAAATTGGCTACCTCACCCCTGCCGTATCAGGGAGCCCCGACGACTCAGAGCGGGGGGCAAAATCAGAAGTGGCCCACAAGTGGGCAAATTGGCTACCTCACCCCTGCCGTATCAGGGAGCCCCACCGCCTCAGAGCGGGGGGCAAAATCAGAAGTGGCCCACAAGTGGGCAATTTGGCTACCTCAGCCATGCCGTATCGGGGAGCCCCACCGCTTCAGAGCGGGGGGCAAAATCAGAAGTGGCCCACAAGTGGGCAAATTGGCTACCTCACCCCTGCCGTATCAGGGAGCCCCGACGACTCAGAGCGGGGGGCAAAATCAGAAGTGGCCCACAAGTGGGCAAATTGGCTACCTCACCCCTGCCGTATCAGGGAGCCCCACCGCCTCAGAGCGGGGGGCAAAATCAGAAGTGGCCCACAAGTGGGCAAATTGGCTACCTCACCCCTGCCGTATCGGGGAGCCCCACCGCTTCAGAGCGGGGGGCAAAATCAGAAGTGGCCCACAAGTGGGCAAATTGGCTACCTCGGCCCTGCCGTATCGGGGAGCCCCACCGCTTCAGAGCGGGGGGCAAAATCAGAAGTGGCCCACAAGTGGGCAAATTGGCTACCTCGGCCCTGGCGTATCGGGGAGCCCCACCGCCTCAGAGCGGGGGGCAAAATCAGAAGTGGCCCACAAGTGGGCAAATTTGCTACCTCACCCCTGCCGTATCGGGGAGCCCCACCGCTTCAGAGCGGGGGGCAAAATCAGAAGTGGCCCACAAGTGGGCAATTTGGCTACCTCACCCATGCCGTATCGGGGAGCCCCACCGCTTCAGAGCGGGGGCCAAAATCAGAAGTGGCCCACAAGTGGGCAAATTGGCTACCTCGACCCTGCCGTATCGGGGAGCCCCACCGCCTCGCAGCGGGGGGCAAAATCAGAAGTGGCCCACAAGTAGGCAAATTGGCTACCTCACCCCTGCCGTATCAGGGAGCCCCACCGCCTCAGAGCGGGGGGCAAAATCAGAAGTGGCCCACAAGTGGGCAAATTGGCTACCTCACCCCTGCCGTATCAGGGAGCCCCACCGCCTCAGAGCGGGGGGCAAAATCAGAAGTGGCCCACAAGTGGGCAAATTGGCTACCTCACCCCTGCCGTATTGGGGAGCCCCACCGCTTCAGAGCGGGGGGCAAAATCAGAAGTGGCCCACAAGTGGGCAAATTGGCTACCTCGGCCCTGCCGTATCGGGGAGCCCCACCGCCTCAGAGCGGTGGGCAAAATCAGAAGTGGCCCACAAGTGGGCAAATTGGCTACCTCACCCATGCCGTATCGGGGAGCCCCACCGCTTCAGAGCGGGGGCCAAAATCAGAAGTGGCCCACAAGTGGGCAAATTGGCTACCTCGACCCTGCCGTATCGGGGAGCCCCACCGCCTCACAGCGGGGGGCAAAATCAGAAGTGGCCCACAAGTAGGCAAATTGGCTACCTCACCCCTGCCGTATCAGGGAGCCCCACCGCCTCAGAGCGGGGGGCAAAATCAGAAGTGGCCCACAAGTGGGCAATTTGGCTACCTCAGCCATGCCGTATCGGGGAGCCCCACCGCTTCAGAGCGGGGGGCAAAATCAGAAGTGGCCCACAAGTGGGCAAATTGGCTACCTCACCCCTGCCGTATCAGGGAGCCCCACCGCCTCAGAGCGGGGGGCAAAATCAGAAGTGGCCCACAAGTGGGCAAATTGGCTACCTCACCCCTGCCGTATCGGGGAGCCCCACCGCTTCAGAGCGGGGGGCAAAATCAGAAGTGGCCCACAAGTGGGCAAATTGGCTACCTCGGCCCTGCCGTATCGGGGAGCCCCACCGCTTCAGAGCGGGGGGCAAAATCAGAAGTGGCCCACAAGTGGGCAAATTGGCTACCTCACCCCTGCCGTATCAGGGAGCCCCACCGCCTCAGAGCGGGGGGCAAAATCAGAAGTGGCCCACAAGTGGGCAAATTTGCTACCTCACCCCTGCCGTATCGGGGAGCCCCACCGCTTCAGAGCGGGGGGCAAAATCAGA
Organism: Eutreptiella sp. 'Long Island Sound 2002'; assembly: GCA_964036045.1. Taxonomy (NCBI): domain Eukaryota; phylum Euglenozoa; class Euglenophyceae; order Eutreptiales; family Eutreptiaceae; genus Eutreptiella; species Eutreptiella sp. 'Long Island Sound 2002'. Next base: position 96,660,893 of record OZ038384.1, read on the forward strand.
AGTGGCCCACAAGTGGGCAAATTGGCTACCTCGACCCTGCCGTATCGGGGAGCCCCACCGCCTCACAGCGGGGGGCAAAATCAGAAGTGGCGCACAAGTAGGCAAATTGGCTACCTCACCCCTGCCGTATCAGGGAGCCCCACCGCCTCAGAGCGGGGGGCAAAATCAGAAGTGGCCCACAAGTGGGCAAATTGGCTACCTCACCCCTGCCGTATCAGGGAGCCCCACCGCCTCAGAGCGGGGGGCAAATTCAGAAGTGGCCCACAAGTGGGCAAATTGGCTACCTCACCCCTGCCGTATCGGGGAGCCCCACCGCTTCAGAGCGGGGGGCAAAATCAGAAGTGGCCCACAAGTGGGCAAATTGGCTACCTCGGCCCTGCCGTATCGGGGAGCCCCACCGCCTCAGAGCGGGGGGCAAAATCAGAAGTGGCCCACAAGTGGGCAAATTTGCTACCTCACCATTGCCGTATCAGGGAGCCCCACCGCCTGCGAGCGGGGGGCAAAATCAGAAGTGGCCCACAAGTGGGCAAATTGGCTACCTCACCCCTGCCGTATCGGGGAGCCCCACCGCTTCAGAGCGGGGGGCAAAATCAGAAGTGGCCCACAAGTGGGCGAATTGGCTACCTCACCCCTGCCGTATCGGGGAGCCCCGAGGCCTCGGGGCGGGGGGCAAAATCAGAAGTGGCCCACAAGTGGGCAAATTGGCTACCTCACCCCTGCCGTATCGGGGAGCTCCACCGCCTCAGAGCCGGGGGCAAAATCAGAAGTGGCCCACAAGTGGGCAAATTGGCTACCTCACCCCTGCCGTATCGGAGAGCCCCACCGCCTCAGAGCGGGGGGCAGAATCAGAAGTGGCCCACAAGTGGACAAATTGGCTACCTCACCCCTGCCGTATCGGGGAGCCCCACCGCTTCAGAGCGGGGGGCAAAATCAGAAGTGGCCCACAAGTGGGCGAATTGGCTACCTCACCCCTGCCGTATCGGAGAGCCCCTCCGCCTCAGAGCCGGGGGCAAAATCAGAAGTGGCCCACAAGTGGGCGAATTGGCTACGTCACTCATGGCGTATCGGGGAGCCCCACCGCCTTAGAGCGGGGGGCAAAATCAGAAGTGGCCCACAAGTGGGCGAATTGGCCACCTCACTCATGCCGTATCGGGGAGCCCGACCGCCTTAGAGCGGGGGGCAGAATCAGAAGTGGCCCACAAGTGGGCAAATTGGCTACCTCGACCCTGCCGTATAGGGGAGCCCCACCGCCTCAGAGCCGGGGGCAAAATCAGAAGTGGCCCACAAGTGGGCGAATTGGCTACCTCACCCCTGCCGTATCAGGGAGCCCCACCGCCTCAGAGCGGGGGGCAAAATCAGAAGTGGCCCACAAGTGGGCGAATTGGCTACCTCACTCATGCCGTATCGGGGAGCCCCACCGCCTTAGAGCGGGGGGCAAAATCAGAAGTGGCCCACAAGTGGGCAAATTGGCTACCTCACCCTAGCCGTATCGGAGAGCCCCACCGCCTCAGAGCGGGGGGCAAAATCAGAAGTGGCCCACAAGTGGGCGAATTGGCTACCTCACCCCTGCGGTATCGGGCAGCCCCACCGCCTCAGAGCGTTGGGCAAAATCAGAAGTGGCCCACAAGTGGGCAAATTGGCTACCTCACCCTTGCCATATCAGGGAGCCCCACCGCCTCAGAGCGGGGGGCAAAATCAGAAATGGCCCACAAGTGGGCAAATTGGCTACCTCACCCCTGCGGTATCGGGGAGCCCCACCGCCTTAGAGCGGGGGGGCAAAATCAGAAGTGGCCAACAAGTGGGCAAATTGGCTACCTCACCCCTGCCGTATCGGGGAGCCCCACCGCCTCAGAGCGGGGGGCAAAATCAGAAGTGGCCCACAAGTGGGCAAATTGGCTACCTCGACCCTGCCGTATCGGGGAGCCCCACCGCCTCAGAGCGGGGGGCAAAATCAGAAGTGGCCCACACGTAGGCAAATTGGCTACCTCACCCCTGCCGTATCAGGGAGCCCCACCGCTTCAGAGCGGGGGGCAAAATCAGAAGTGGCCCACAAGTGGGCAAATTGGCTACCTCACCCCTGCCGTATCAGGGAGCCCCGACGCCTCAGAGCGGGGGGCAAAATCAGAAGTGGCCCACAAGTGGGCAAATTGGCTACCTCACCCCTGCCGTATCAGGGAGCCCCACCGCCTCAGAGCGGGGGGCAAAATCAGAAGTGGCCCACAAGTGGGCAATTTGGCTACCTCACCCATGCCGTATCGGGGAGCCCCACCGCTTCAGAGCGGGGGGCAAAATCAGAAGTGGCCCACAAGTGGGCAAATTGGCTACCTCGACCCTGCCGTATCGGGGAGCCCCACCGCCTCAGAGCGGGGGGCAAAATCAGAAGTGGCCCACAAGTAGGCAAATTGGCTACCTCACCCCTGCCGTATCGGGGAGCCCCACCGCTTCAGAGCGGGGGGCAAAATCAGAAGTGGCCCACAAGTGGGCAAATTGGCTACCTCGGCCCCGCCGTATCGGGGAGCCCCACCGCCTCAGAGCGGGGGGCAAAATCAGAAGTGGCCCACAAGTGGGCAAATTGGCTACCTCACCCCTGCCATATCGGGGAGCCCCACCGCCTCAGAGCGGGGGGCAAAATCAGAAGTGGCCCACAAGTGGGCAAATTGGCTACCTCACCCCCGCCGTATCGGGGAGCCCCACCGCTTCAGAGCGGGGAGCAAAATCAGAAGTGGCCCACAAGTGGGCAAATTGGCTACCTCACCCCCGCCGTATCGGGGAGCCCCACCGCTTCAGAGCGGGGGGCAAAGTCAGAAGTGGCCCACAAGTGGGCAAATTGGCTACCTCACCCCTGCCGTATCGGGGAGCCCCACCGCCTCAGAGCGGGGGGCAAAATCAGAAGTGGCCCACAAGTGGGCGAATTGGCTACCTCACCCCAGCTGTATCGAGGAGCCCCACCGCCTCAGAGCGGGGGGCAAAATCAGAAGTGGCCCACAAGTGGGCAAATTGGCTACCTCACCTGACGTATTGGAGAGCCCCACCGCCTAAGAGCGGGGGGCACAATCAGAAATGGCCCACAAGTGGGCAAATTGGCTACCTCACCCCTGCCGTATCGGAGAGCCCCTCCGCCTCAGAGCCGGGGGCAAAATCAGAAGTGGCCCACAAGTGGGCAAATTGGCTACCTCACCCCCGCCGTATCGGGGAGCCCCACCGCTTCAGAGCGGGGGGCAAAGTCAGAAGTGGCCCACAAGTGGGCAAATTGGCTACCTCACCCCTGCCGTATCGGGGAGCCCCACCGCCTCAGAGCGGGGGGCAAAATCAGAAGTGGCCCACAAGTGGGCAAATTGGCTACCTCGACCCTGCCGTATCGGGGAGCGCCACCGCCTCAGAGCAGGGGGCAAAATCAGAAGTGGCCCACAAGTGGGCAAATTGGCTACCTCACCTGACGTATTGGAGAGCCCCACCGCCTAAGAGCGGGGGGCACAATCAGAAATGGCCCACAAGTGGGCAAATTGGCTACCTCACCCCTGCCGTATCGGAGAGCCCCTCCGCCTCAGAGCCGGGGGCAAAATCAGAAGTGGCCCACAAGTGGGCGAATTGGCTACCTCACCCCTGCCGTATCGGGGAGCCTCACCGCCTCAGACCGCGGGGCAAAATCAGAAGTGGCCCACAAGTGGGCGAATTGGCTACCTCACTCATGGCGTATCGGGGAGCCCCACCGCCTTAGAGCGGGGGGCAAAATCAGAAGTGGCCCACAACTGGGCGAATTGGCTACCTCACTCATGCCGTATCGGGGAGCCCCACCGCCTTAGAGCGGGGGGCAGAATCAGAAGTGGCCCACAAGTGGGCAAATTGGCTACCTCGACCCTGCCGTATCGGGGAGCCGCACCGCCTCAGAGCCGGGGGCAAAATCAGAAGTGGCCCACAAGTGGGCGAATTGGCTACCTCACCCCTGCCGTATCGGGCAGCCCCACCGCCTCAGAGCGGGGGGCAAAATCAGAAGTGGCCCACAAGTGGGCAAATTGGCTACCTCACCCCTGCCATATCAGGGAGCCCCACCGCCTCAGAGCGGGGGGCAAAATCAGAAATGGCCCACAAGTGGGCAAATTGGCTACCTCACCCCTGCGGTATCGGGGAGCCCCACCGCCTTAGAGCGGGGGGGCAAAATCAGAAGTGGCGCACAAGTGGGCAAATTGGCTACCTCACCCCTGCCGTATCGGGGAGCCCCACCGCCTCAGAGCGGGGGGCAAAATCAGAAGTGGCCCACAAGTGGGCAAATTGGCTACCTCGACCCTGCCGTATCGGGGAGCCCCACCGCCTCAGAGCGGGGGGCAAAATCAGAAGTGGCCCACAAGTAGGCAAATTGGCTACCTCACCCCTGCCGTATCAGGGAGCCCCACCGCTTCAGAGCGGGGGGCAAAATCAGAAGTGGCCCACAAGTGGGCAAATTGGCTACCTCACCCCTGCCGTATCAGGGAGCCCCGACGCCTCAGAGCGGGGGGCAAAATCAGAAGTGGCCCACAAGTGGGCAAATTGGCTACCTCACCCCTGCCGTATCAGGGAGCCCCACCGCCTCAGAGCGGGGGGCAAAATCAGAAGTGGCCCACAAGTGGGCAAATTGGCTACCTCACCCCTGCCGTATCAGGGAGCCCCACCGCCTCAGAGCGGGGGGCAAAATCAGAAGTGGCCCACAAGTGGGCAATTTGGCTACCTCACCCCTGCCGTATCGGGGAGCCCCACCGCTTCAGAGCGGGGGGCAAAATCAGAAGTGGCCCACAAGTGGGCAAATTGGCTACCTCGACCCTGCCGTATCGGGGAGCCCCACCGCCTCAGAGCGGGGGGCAAAATCAGAAGTGGCCCACAAGTAGGCAAATTGGCTACCTCACCCCTGCCGTATCGGGGAGCCCCACCGCTTCAGAGCGGGGGGCAAAATCAGAAGTGGCCCACAAGTGGGCAAATTGGCTACCTCGGCCCCGCCGTATCGGGGAGCCCCACCGCCTCAGAGCGGGGGGCAAAATCAGAAGTGGCCCACAAGTGGGCAAATTGGCTACCTCACCCCTGCCATATCGGGGAGCCCCACCGCCTCAGAGCGGGGGGCAAAATCAGAAGTGGCCCACAAGTGGGCAAATTGGCTACCTCACCCCCGCCGTATCGGGGAGCCCCACCGCTTCAGAGCGGGGAGCAAAATCAGAAGTGGCCTACAAGTGGGCAAATTGGCTACCTCACCCCCGCCGTATCGGGGAGCCCCACCGCTTCAGAGCGGGGGGCAAAGTCAGAAGTGGCCCACAAGTGGGCAAATTGGCTACCTCACCCCTGCCGTATCGGGGAGCCCCACCGCCTCAGAGCGGGGGGCAAAATCAGAAGTGGCCCACAAGTGGGCGAATTGGCTACCTCACCCCAGCTGTATCGAGGAGCCCCACCGCCTCAGAGCGGGGGGCAAAATCAGAAGTGGCCCACAAGTGGGCAAATTGGCTACCTCGACCCTGCCGTATCGGGGAGCGCCACCGCCTCAGAGCAGGGGGCAAAATCAGAAGTGGCCCACAAGTGGGCAAATTGGCTACCTCACCTGACGTATTGGAGAGCCCCACCGCCTAAGAGCGGGGGGCACAATCAGAAATGGCCCACAAGTGGGCAAATTGGCTACCTCACCCCTGCCGTATCGGAGAGCCCCTCCGCCTCAGAGCCGGGGGCAAAATCAGAAGTGGCCCACAAGTGGGCGAATTGGCTACCTCACCCCTGCCGTATCGGGGAGCCTCACCGCCTCAGAGCGGGGGGCAAAATCAGAAGTGGCCCACAAGTGGGCGAATTGGCTACCTCACTCATGGCGTATCGGGGAGCCCCACCGCCTTAGAGCGGGGGGCAAAATCAGAAGTGGCCCACAACTGGGCGAATTGGCTACCTCACTCATGCCGTATCGGGGAGCCCCACCGCCTTAGAGCGGGGGGCAGAATCAGAAGTGGCCCACAAGTGGGCAAATTGGCTACCTCGACCCTGCCGTATCGGGGAGCCCCACCGCCTCAGAGCCGGGGGCAAAATCAGAAGTGGCCCACAAGTGGGCGAATTGGCTACCTCACCCCTGCCGTATCGGGGAGCCTCACCGCCTCAGAGCGGGGGGCAAAATCAGAAGTGGCCCACAAGTGGGCGAATTGGCTACCTCACCATTGCCGTATCAGGGAGCCCCACCGCCTTAGAGCGGGGGGCAAAATCAGAAGTGGCCCACAAGTGGGCAAATTGGCTACCTCACCCTAGCCGTATCGGAGAGCCCCACCGCCTCAGAGCGGGGGGCAAAATCAGAAGTGGCCCACAAGTGGGCGAATTGGCTACCTCACCCCTGCCGTATCGGGCAGCCCCACCGCCTCAGAGCGGGGGGCAAAATCAGAAGTGGCCCACAAGTGGGCAAATTGGCTACCTCACCCCTGCCATATCAGGGAGCCCCACCGCCTCAGAGCGGGGGGCAAAATCAGAAATGGCCCACAAGTGGGCAAATTGGCTACCTCACCCCTGCCGTATCGGGGAGCCCCACCGCCTTAGAGCGGGGGGGCAAAATCAGAAGTGGCCCACAAGTGGGCAATATGGCTACCTCACCCCTGCCGTATCGGGGAGCCCCACCGCCTCAGAGCGGGGGGCAAAATCAGAAGTGGCCCACAAGTGGGCGAATTGGCTACCTCACCATTGCCGTATCGGGGAGCCCCACCGCTTCAGAGCGGGGGGCAAAATCAGAAGTGGCCCACAAGTGGGCGAATTGGCTACCTCACCCCTGCCGTATCGGAGAGCCCCTCCGCCTCAGAGGCGGGGGCAAAATCAGAAGTGGCCCACAAGTGGGCGAATTGGCTACCTCACCCCTGCCGTATCGGGGAGCCTCACCGCCTCAGAGCGGGGGGCAAAATCAGAAGTGGCCCACAAGTGGGCGAATTGGCTACCTCACTCATGGCGTATCGGGGAGCCCCACCGCCTTAGAGCGGGGGGCAAAATCAGAAGTGGCCCACAAGTGGGCGAATTGGCTACCTCACTCATGCCGTATCGGGGAGCCCCACCGCCTTAGAGCGGGGGCAGAATCAGAAGTGGCCCACAAGTGGGCGAATTGGCTACCTCGACCCTGCCGTTTCGGAGAGCCCCTCCGCCTCAGAGCCGGGGGCAAAATCAGAAGTGGCCCACAAGTGGGCGAATTGGCTACCTCACCCCTGCCGTATCGGGGAGCCTCACCGCCTCAGAGCGGGGGGCAAAATCAGAAGTCGCCCACAAGTGGGCAAATTGGCTACCTCACTCATGCCGTATCGGGGAGCCCCACCGCCTTAGAGCGGGGGGCAAAATCAGAAGGGGCCCACAAGTGGGCAAATTGGCTACCCCACCCTAGCCGTATCGGAGAGCCCCACCGCCTCAGAGCGGGGGGCAAAATCAGAAGTGGCCCACAAGTGGGCGAATTGGCTACCTCACCCCTGCCGTATCGGGCAGCCCCACCGCCTCAGAGCGGGGGGCAAAACCAGAAGTGGCCCACAAGTGGGCGAATTGGCTACCTCACCCCTGCCATATCAGGGAGCCCCACCGCCTCAGAGCGGGGGGCAAAATCAGAAATGGCCCACAAGTGGGCAAATTGGCTACCTCACCCCTGCCGTATCGGGGAGCCCCACCGACTTAGAGCGGGGGGGCAAAATCAGAAGTGGCCCACAAGTGGGCAAATTGGCTACCTCACCCCTGCCATATCGGGGAGCCCCACCGCCTCAGAGCGGGGGGCAAACTCAGAAGTGGCCCATAAGTGGGCGAATTGGCTACCTCACCCCTGCTGTATCGGGGAGCCCCACCGCCTTAGAGCGGGGGGCAAAATCAGAAGTGGCCCACAAGTGGGCAAATTGGCTACCTCACCCCTGCCGTAGGTAGGTAGGTATCTTCGGGAGCTCGGGATGCCTCCTTTGACGGTGCAGGAAGAAGGTCTTACCAAGGGGACGTCCTGTCCCTCCCACTGCCCTATGTTAGGTGCCTCTTGAGCCGCTCCCGCATGTGCTTGGGAAGGCATTGTCGCGGCCACCCGGTCCATGTGTCCCAGGTGGGAGGGTGTCCCCACATGTGTCCATGAGTAGGGCCACATGCCCCCTCCTTCGGGCGGCAGCTCTGGGGGCTGCCCAGCCGTGTGGAGTATCTCTCACCACAAGGGGTATTGCTCCCGCTTGTCTACGGTACGACCGCCTCACCCTTGTGGCTTGAGTTGCGGGGCCGCTCCGCTTGGCAGGCGACCCCCTCCTGGACTGTGTACCGGCTCGCCTGTCACCGTTTGCATCCATGGCTCCGGGTGACGTTTGCCATGGTCCCCGATGCAGCCTGGCCGGGCTCGGACCAGCAGCCTTGGAGTACCGCTCCTGCCACTGGCCCGGTGGGTCGGCTGGGTCGCCCCAGTGTGTCCGACCCATGGGGTGTTGGTTCTTTCCTGTCCCCCGACCGCCCTTCGTGTGTGCGGTGTCCTGGGCCTCCCGGCTCCTGTTCACCGGTGTGCCCGCTCGGTGTGGTGTGTTGCGTGTGCGTTGTCCTGGGCCTCCCAGCTCCTGTTCACCGGTGCGCCCGCTCGGTGTGTTGTGTTGCGTGTGCGGTGTCCTGGGCCTCCCGGCTCCTGTTCACCGGTGTGCCCGCTCGGTGTGTTGCGTTGCGTGTGCGGTGTCCTGGGCCTCCCGGCTCCTGTTCACCGGTGTGCCCGCTCGGTGTGTTGTGTTGCGTGTGCGGTGTCCTGGGTCTCCCGGCTCCTGTTCACCGGTGCGCCCGCTCGGTGTGTTGTGTTGCGTGTGCGGTGTCCTGGGCCTCCCGGCTTCTGTTCACCGGTGTGCCCGCTCGGTGTGTTGTGTGGCGTGCGCGGCGTCCTGGGCCTCCTGGCTCCTGTTCACCGGTGTGCCCGCTCGGTGTGTTGTGTTGCGTGTGCGGTGTCCTGGGCCTCCTGGCTCCTGTTCACCGGTGTGCCCGCTCGTTGTGTTGTGTTGCGTGTGCGGTGTCCTGGGCCTCCTGGCTCCTGTTCACCGGTGTGCCCGCTCGGTGTGTTGTGTTGCGTGTGCGGTGTCTTGGGCCTCCCGGCTCCTGTTCACCGGTGTGCCCGCTCGGTGTGTTGTGTTGCGTGTGCGGTGTCTTGGGCCTCCCGGCTCCTGTTCACCGGTGTGCCCGCTCGGTGTGTTGCGTTGCGTGTGCGGTGTCCTGGGCCTCCCGGCTCCTGTTCACCGGTGTGCCCGCTCGGTGTGTTGTGTTGCGTGTGCGGTGTCCTGGGCCTCCTGGCTCCTGTTCACCGGTGTGCCCGCTCGGTGTGTTGTGTTGCGTGTGCGGTGTCTTGGGCCTCCCGGCTCCTGTTCACCGGTGTGCCCGCTCGGTGTGTTGCGTTGCGTGTGCGGTGTCCTAGGCCTCCCGGCTCCTGTTCACCGGTGTGCCCGCTCGGTGTGTTGTTTTGCGTGTGCGGTGTCCTGGGCCTCCCGGCTCCTGTTCACCGGTGTGCCTGCTCGGTGTGTTGTGTTGCGTGTGCGGTGTCCTGGGCCTCCCGGCTCCTGTTCACCGGTGCGCCCGCTCGCTGTGTTGTGTTGCGTGTGCGGTGTCCTGGGCCTCCTGGCTCCTGTTCACCTGTGTGCCCGCTCCGTGTGTTGTGTTGGGTGTGCGGTGTCCTGGGTCTCCTGGCTCCTGTTCACCGGTGTGCCCGCTCGGTGTGTTGTGTTGCGTGTGCGGTGTCCTGGGCCTCCCGGCTCCTGTTCACCGGTGCGCCCGCTCGGTGTGTTGTGTTGCGTGTGCGGTGTCCTGGGCCTCCCGGCTTCTGTTCACCGGTGTGCCCACTCGGTGTGTTGTGTTGCGTGTGCGGCGTCCTTGGCCTCCTGGCTCCTGTTCACCGGTGTGCCCGCTCGGTGTGTTGTGTTGCGTGTGCGGTGTCCTGGGCCTCCTGGCTCCTGTTCACCGGTGTGCCCGCTCGGTGTGTTGTGTTGCGTGTGTGGCGTCCTGGGCCTCCTGGCTCCTGTTCACCGGTGTGCCCGCTCGGTGTGTTGTGTTGCGTGTGCGGTGTCCTGGGCCTCCTGGCTCCTGTTCACCGGTGTGCCCGCTCGGTGTGTTGTGTTGCGTGTGCGGTGTCTTGGGCCTCCCGGCTCCTGTTCCGCGGTCTGCACGCGCGGTGTGTTGCGTTGCGTGTGCGGTGTCCTGGGCCTCCCGGCTCCTGTTCACCGGTGTGCCCGCTTGGTGTGTTGTTTTTTTTTTTTTTTGTTTTTTTTTTTTTTTTTTTTGCTGTGCGGTGTCCTGGGCCTCCCGGCTCCTGTTCACCGGTGTGCCCGCTCGGTGTGTTGTGCTGCGTGTGCGGCGTCCTAGGCCTCCTGGCTCCTGTTCACCGGTGTGCCCGCTCGGTGTGTTGTGTTGCGTGTGCGGTGTCCTGGGCCTCCTGGCTCCTGTTCACCGGTGTGCCCGCTCGGTGTGTTGTGTTGCGAGTGCGGCGTCCTGGGCCTCCTGGCTCCTGTTCACCGGTGTGCCCGCTCGTTGTGTTGTGTTGCGTGTGCGGTGTCCTGGGCCTCCCGGCTCCTGTTCACCGGTGTGCCCGCTCGTTGTGTTGTGTTGCGTGTGCGGCGTCCTGGGCCTCCTGGCTCCTGTTCACCGGTGTGCCCGCTCGGTGTGTTGTGTTGCGTGTGCGGCGTCCTGGGCCTCCTGGCTCCTGTTCACCGGTGTGCCCGCTCGTTGTGTTGTGTTGCGTGTGCGGCGTCCTGGGCCTCCTGGCTCCTGTTCACCGGTGTGCCCGCTCGGTGTGTTGTGTTGCGTGTGCGGTGTCCTGGGCCTCCTGGCTCCTGTTCACCGGTGTGCCCGCTCGGTGTGTTGTGTTGCGTGTGCGGCGTCCTGGGCCTCCTGGCTCCTGTTCACCGGTGTGCCCGCTCGGTGTGTTGTGTTGCGTGTGCGGTGTCCTGGGCCTCCTGGCTCCTGTTCACCGGTGTGCCCGCTCGGTGTGTTGTGTTGCGTGTGCGGCGTCCTGGGCCTCCTGGCTCCTGTTCACCGGTGTGCCCGCTCGGTGTGTTGCGTTGCGTGTGCGGTGTCCTGGGCCTCCCGGCTCCTGTTCACCGGTGTGCCCGCTCGTTGTGTTGTGTTGCGTGTGCGGCGTCCTGGGCCTCCTGGCTCCTGTTCACCGGTGTGCCCGCTCGGTGTGTTGTGTTGCGTGTGCGGTCTCCTGGGCCTCCTGGCTCCTGTTCACCGGTGTGCCCGCTCGGTGTGTTGTGTTGCGTGTGCGGCGTCCTGGGCCTCCTGGCTCCTGTTCACCGGTGTGCCTGCTCGGTGTGTTGTGTTGCGTGTGCGGTGTCCTGGGCCTCCCGGCTCCTGTTCACCGGTGCGCCCGCTCGCTGTGTTGTGTTGCGTGTGCGGTGTCCTGGGCCTCCTGGCTCCTGTTCACCGGTGTGCCCGCTCGGTGTGTTGTGTTGCGTGTGCGGTGTCTTGGGCCTCCCGGCTCCTGTTCCGCGGTCTGCACGCGCGGTGTGTTGCGTTGCGTGTGCGGTGTCCTGGGCCTCCCGGCTCCTGTTCACCGGTGTGCCCGCTTGGTGTGTTGTTTTTTTTTTTTTTTGTTTTTTTTTTTTTTTTTTTTGCTGTGCGGTGTCCTGGGCCTCCCGGCTCCTGTTCACCGGTGTGCCCGCTCGGTGTGTTGTGCTGCGTGTGCGGCGTCCTAGGCCTCCTGGCTCCTGTTCACCGGTGTGCCCGCTCGGTGTGTTGTGTTGCGTGTGCGGTGTCCTGGGCCTCCTGGCTCCTGTTCACCGGTGTGCCCGCTCGGTGTGTTGTGTTGCGAGTGCGGCGTCCTGGGCCTCCTGGCTCCTGTTCACCGGTGTGCCCGCTCGTTGTGTTGTGTTGCGTGTGCGGTGTCCTGGGCCTCCCGGCTCCTGTTCACCGGTGTGCCCGCTCGTTGTGTTGTGTTGCGTGTGCGGCGTCCTGGGCCTCCTGGCTCCTGTTCACCGGTGTGCCCGCTCGGTGTGTTGTGTTGCGTGTGCGGCGTCCTGGGCCTCCTGGCTCCTGTTCACCGGTGTGCCCGCTCGTTGTGTTGTGTTGCGTGTGCGGCGTCCTGGGCCTCCTGGCTCCTGTTCACCGGTGTGCCCGCTCGGTGTGTTGTGTTGCGTGTGCGGTGTCCTGGGCCTCCTGGCTCCTGTTCACCGGTGTGCCCGCTCGGTCTGTTGTGTTGCGTGTGCGGCGTCCTGGGCCTCCTGGCTCCTGTTCACCGGTGTGCCCGCTCGGTGTGTTGTGTTGCGTGTGCGGTGTCCTGGGCCTCCTGGCTCCTGTTCACCGGTGTGCCCGCTCGGTGTGTTGTGTTGCGTGTGCGGCGTCCTGGGCCTCCTGGCTCCTGTTCACCGGTGTGCCCGCTCGGTGTGTTGCGTTGCGTGTGCGGTGTCCTGGGCCTCCCGGCTCCTGTTCACCGGTGTGCCCGCTCGTTGTGTTGTGTTGCGTGTGCGGCGTCCTGGGCCTCCTGGCTCCTGTTCACCGGTGTGCCCGCTCGGTGTGTTGTGTTGCGTGTGCGGTCTCCTGGGCCTCCTGGCTCCTGTTCACCGGTGTGCCCGCTCGGTGTGTTGTGTTGCGTGTGCGGCGTCCTGGGCCTCCTGGCTCCTGTTCACCGGTGTGCCTGCTCGGTGTGTTGTGTTGCGTGTGCGGTGTCCTGGGCCTCCCGGCTCCTGTTCACCGGTGCGCCCGCTCGCTGTGTTGTGTTGCGTGTGCGGTGTCCTGGGCCTCCTGGCTCCTGTTCACCGGTGTGCCCGCTCGGTGTGTTGTGTTGGGTGTGCGGTGTCCTGGGCCTCCTGGCTTCTGTTCACCGGTGTGCCCACTCGGTGTGTTGTGTTGCGTGTGCGGTGTCCTGGGCCTCCTGGCTCCTGTTCACCGGTGTGCCCGCTCGGTGTGTTGTGTTGCGTGTGCGGTGTCCTGGGCCTCCTGGCTCCTGTTCACCGGTGTGCCCGCTCGGTGTGTTGTGTTGCGTGTGTGGCGTCCTGGGCCTCCTGGCTCCTGTTCACCGGTGTGCCCGCTCGGTGTGTTGTGTTGCGTGTGCGGTGTCCTGGGCCTCCTGGCTCCTGTTCACCGGTGTGCCCGCTCGGTGTGTTGTGTTGCGTGTGCGGTGTCTTGGGCCTCCCGGCTCCTGTTCCGCGGTCTGCACGCGCGGTGTGTTGCGTTGCGTGTGCGGTGTCCTGGGCCTCCCGGCTCCTGTTCACCGGTGTGCCCGCTTGGTGTGTTGTTTTTTTTTTTTTGTTTTTTTTTTTTTTTTTTTTGCTGTGCGGTGTCCTGGGCCTCCCGGCTCCTGTTCACCGGTGTGCCCGCTCGGTGTGTTGTGTTGCGTGTGCGGTGTCCTGGGCCTCCTGGCTCCTGTTCACCGGTGTGCCCGCTCGGTGTGTTGTGTTGCGTGTGCGGTGTCTTGGGCCTCCCGGCTCCTGTTCCGCGGTCTGCACGCGCGGTGTGTTGCGTTGCGTGTGCGGTGTCCTGGGCCTCCCGGCTCCTGTTCACCGGTGTGCCCGCTTGGTGTGTTGTTTTTTTTTTTTTTTGTTTTTTTTTTTTTTTTTTTTGCTGTGCGGTGTCCTGGGCCTCCCGGCTCCTGTTCACCGGTGTGCCCGCTCGGTGTGTTGTGCTGCGTGTGCGGCGTCCTAGGCCTCCTGGCTCCTGTTCACCGGTGTGCCCGCTCGGTGTGTTGTGTTGCGTGTGCGGCGTCCTAGGCCTCCTGGCTCCTGTTCACCGGTGTGCCCGCTCGGTGTGTTGTGTTGCGTGTGCGGTGTCCTGGGCCTCCTGGCTCCTGTTCACCGGTGTGCCCGCTCGGTGTGTTGTGTTGCGAGTGCGGCGTCCTGGGCCTCCTGGCTCCTGTTCACCGGTGTGCCCGCTCGTTGTGTTGTGTTGCGTGTGCGGTGTCCTGGGCCTCCCGGCTCCTGTTCACCGGTGTGCCCGCTCGTTGTGTTGTGTTGCGTGTGCGGCGTCCTGGGCCTCCTGGCTCCTGTTCACCGGTGTGCCCGCTCGGTGTGTTGTGTTGCGTGTGCGGCGTCCTGGGCCTCCTGGCTCCTGTTCACCGGTGTGCCCGCTCGTTGTGTTGTGTTGCGTGTGCGGCGTCCTGGGCCTCCTGGCTCCTGTTCACCGGTGTGCCCGCTCGGTGTGTTGTGTTGCGTGTGCGGTGTCCTGGGCCTCCTGGCTCCTGTTCACCGGTGTGCCCGCTCGGTGTGTTGTGTTGCGTGTGCGGCGTCCTGGGCCTCCTGGCTCCTGTTCACCGGTGTGCCCGCTCGGTGTGTTGTGTTGCGTGTGCGGTGTCCTGGGCCTCCTGGCTCCTGTTCACCGGTGTGCCCGCTCGGTGTGTTGTGTTGCGTGTGCGGCGTCCTGGGCCTCCTGGCTCCTGTTCACCGGTGTGCCCGCTCGGTGTGTTGCGTTGCGTGTGCGGTGTCCTGGGCCTCCCGGCTCCTGTTCACCGGTGTGCCCGCTCGTTGTGTTGTGTTGCGTGTGCGGCGTCCTGGGCCTCCTGGCTCCTGTTCACCGGTGTGCCCGCTCGGTGTGTTGTGTTGCGTGTGCGGTCTCCTGGGCCTCCTGGCTCCTGTTCACCGGTGTGCCCGCTCGGTGTGTTGTGTTGCGTGTGCGGCGTCCTGGGCCTCCTGGCTCCTGTTCACCGGTGTGCCCGCTCGTTGTGTTGTGTTGCGTGTGCGGCGTCCTGGGCCTCCTGGCTCCTGTTCACCGGTGTGCCCGCTCGGTGTGTTGTGTTGCGTGTGCGGCGTCCTGGGCCTCCGGGCTCCTGTTCACCGGTGTGCCCGCTCGGTGTGTTGTGCGGCGTGTGCGGCGTCCTGGGCCTTCTGGCTCCTGTTCACCGGTGTGCACGCTCGGTGTGTTGTGTTGCTGTGCGGGGCGTCGCTGCGGGGCGCTCACACGTCCCTCCGGACGGCGGCTGGCGTAGCCGGCAGGGGCTGGGTACCCTCCGGGCGCACACACGTCCATCCGGACGGCGGCTGTTCGTAGCCGGCAGGGGCTGGGTACCCTCCGGGCGCGCACTCGTCCATCCGGACGGCGGCTGGCGTGCGTGTGCTTGCTCTTTGTGGCCGGGTCGGGCGGGCCGGCCTCCCGGGCGCGTTGTGGTGCGCCTCACCTTTTCCTTTGGCCGCTTTGTCTTTCTGCTTTGCTCGGCCCCCTCCGAGCTCGGGTTGCCCCCCTCTCTCCCGCTACCCTTGCCGTTCCTCGTTGCCTTGGCGCTGTGCTTTGGTTGTTTTTCTCGGCCTCCCGCTGCCTGGCTCTTCGTGTGCTCGCGCCTCGTTTGTGTCTCCCGCTTGGCCGTTGGCTGCTCTTTGGTGGTGTCCCCCCCCCCCCCCTCCCTTTTTGTGTCTCGCGGTTTCTGGCGCTGCTTCTTGGTGCCTTGGTGGTGTTTTTTTTTTTTTTCCCTTCTTCCCTTGTGCGCCCCCGTTTTCTCTGGCTTTCTCTGGTTTCCGGCCCCGGGTGCCCTGGACCTCGGCGCTGTGCGTTGTTTGCTTTGTTGGCCTTCCGCCTCTCGGCTCTCCGTGCGCTTGTCCCTCTTTCGTGCTTTCCGCCTGGCTGGTGGTTGCTCCCCGTCGGTTGCTGCCCCCCCCCCGCGCCCCCTTTTTGTCGCGCGGTTTTCGTCGCTGCCGCTCGGCGCTGTGGTGTGCTGTGTTGTGCTGTGCGTCCCTGGGTGCGGTGCTGCGCCGCGCTGCTGCGCGTTGTGTCCTCCGGTGTTGTGCTGTCCTGTGCTGTGTTGTGCTCGTTGGGTGCCGCTGCTTGTTGCGCCGTGCCCTCTGGCGCTGCCCGTTGCCCTGGGGCCCTGTGCTCTGCGGCGTTGCGTTTTGCGGTGCTCCCCCGTGCTGTCTGTGTTTTGTCGTGGCGCGGTGGTGCGTGCTGTTGCTCGCCGCTCTGCTTTGTGCTGTGTGTGTCCCGGGGTGCTGTGCTGTGCGTTCCCTGTCCTCTCCGCTCTGTGTGGTGCTGTGCTTCGCTGTGCTGGTGCGCTTGCGTTGTGCTGTTCGTGTGGTGCGTGCTGTTGCTTGTGCCTGGTGCTGGGTCTGCTGGTGGCGTGTTTCGGTGTCGGTGTCCCTGTCTGGCCGCGTGGTCTGTTGCCCTGTGGTTTGGTGTGGTGCCCTGCTTTCCTGTGTCGTGTTCTGTGGTGCTGTGCTGTCGCGTGGTGCTGTGCTGTTGTGCTCTGCTGTCGTGTTGCGGTGCTGTTGGGTCTTGCTTTGCCCTCCTGTGGGCTGTCGTGCTGTGCTGTGTTGTGCTGTTGGTTGGCTGTGCTGTTTTTTGCCCGGTGGTGGTGTCTGCGTGCTGTGGTGCTCTTTTCCTTGTGCTGTGCGTTCCCTGTCTTCTCCGCTCTGTGCGCTGTGGTGCCTTGTTGTGCTGGCTGTGGTGCCCCGCTTCCCTGTGTCGTGTGCTGTGGCGCTGTGCTGTCGTGTGGTGCTGTGCTGTCGTGCTCTGCTGTCGTTTTGCGGTGCTGCTTGTGTTTGCTTTGCCCTCCTGCGGCCCGTCGTGCGGCGCCCGTGTCGTCTGCGCTGTTGTTGGTGCCTCGTGCTGTGGCGTGTCCCTGTGCGTTGTGGTGTCTCCCTGGGCGTTCTGCGGTGTGGTGGTGCTGCTCTGGTGTGTCGTGGTGTCTTGCTGTGCTGCGTGTTGTCCTGTGGTGTCCTGCGCCCTGTGCCGTGTCCTGCGGTGCCGTGCTGCCCTGCGGTGCTGTGCTGGTTTGCTGTGCTGTGCGGTTGTCTGCGCTGCTGGTGTTTGTTTTTCCTTTTGTCCTCTTTTCCTTTGCGTGGGTGTGGTTGTACCTACTTGAAAAACCACTGCAGGATTTCGTAAAAAAAAAAATTTTTTTTTTGAAAATAAAATAAAATTATACACGACCCAACACACTCGCGTGCAGCAAGACCATGTACGATGCCGTGCCTTACGTGGTACCCGTCGTTCTTGATGTTCTTGGCCTTGTACTTGTGCGTGGCGTCGTGGAGCGTGTTGTTGTCCATTGCTAAGGGTTGACCGCGTTCCCCCAGGGCCGCCGCCTGAGCTGCAGGGCAAGGGGAGTGATGGGCACGAGGGTGGGAAGGGAGGTGCATGGAGAAGAAGAAGAAAAAGGCGGCTGGGCGCGACGTGAGGGGTCGTGGCGAGTTATGAAAATTTTTCGAGTTTTACGCGCTGCTCGCGACGCGTTTTTCTTTGCGCCTATAGCGAGTTAGACGACGGCAGGGACGGCGTTGGGGTCCTACATGCGTTACGGTGCTTACGGCGTTAACTATTCACCTATTTCACGTCGAAAAACTTTTCGTCGCGTTTTTACGCGTTTCGCAGCGCGCTTTTTGGCCCAAGCGTTTTTTATGCTAATTAGCTTTATTTTCAGCTATTCAGAAAAGTTTTTCGTCGTGTTTTATCTATCTTTTTATTTCGTTCTGGGACAGGGCCCCAGCGCGCGCGACAACCCCTATGCTGGGGCGAATTGTGGGCCTCACCCCTGCTGTATCGGGGAGCCCCACCGCCTCAGAGGGGGGGGCAAAATCAGAAGTGGCCCACAAGTGGGCAAATTGGCTACCTCACCCCTGCCGTATCGGGGAGCCCCACCGCCTTAGAGCGGGGGGCAAAATCAGAAGTGGCCCACAAGTGGGCAAATTGGCTACTTCACCCCTGCCGTATCGCAGAGCCTCGACGCCTCAGAGCGGGGGGCAAAATCAGAAGTGGCCCACAAGTGGGCAAATTGGCTACCTCACCCTTGCCGTATCGGAGAGCCCCACCGCCTCAGAGCGGGGGGCAAAATCAGAAGTGGCCCACAAGTGGGCGAATTGGCTACGTCACCTCTGCCGTATCGGGGAGCCCCGGCGCCTCAGAGCGGGGGGCAGAATCAGAAGTGGCCCACAAGTGGGCAAATTGGCTACCTCACCCCTTGCCGTATCGGGGAGCCCCAAAGCTTCAGAGCGGGGGGCAAAATCAGAAGTGGCCCACAAGTGGGCGAGTTGGCTACCTCACCCATGCCGTATCGGGGAGCCCCACCGCCTTAGAGCGGGGGGCAGAATCAGAAGTGGCCCACAAGTGGGCAAATTGGCTAACTTCCCCCTTGCCGTATCGCAGAGCCTCGACGCCTCAGAGCGGGGGGCAAAATCAGAAGTGGCCCACAAGTGGGCGAATTGGCTACCTCACCCTTGCCGTATCGGGGAGCCCCACCGCCTAAGAGCGGGGGGCAAAATCAGAAGTGGCACACAAGTGGGCGAATTGGCTACCTCACCCCTGCCGTATCGGGGAGCCCCACCGCCTTAGAGCGGGGGGCAAAATCAGAAGTGGCCCACAAGTGGGCAAATTGGCTACCTCACCCCTGCCGTATCAGGGAACCCCGACGCCTCAGAGCGGGGGGCAAAATCAGAAGTGGCCCACAAGTGGGCAAATTGGCTACCTCACCCCTGCCGTATCGGAGAGCCCCACCGCCTCAGAGCGGGGGGCAGAATCAGAAATGGCCCACAAGTGGGCGAATTGGCTACCTCACCCCTGCCATATCGGGGAGACCCACCGCCTCAGAGCGGGGGGCAAAATCACAAGTGGCCCACAAGTGGGCAAATTGGCTACCTCACCCTTGCCGTATCCGAGAGCCCCAAAGCTTCAGAGCGGGGGGCAAAATCAGAAGTGGCCCACAAGTGGGCGAATTGGCTACCTCACCCCTGCCGTATCGGGGAGCCCCACCGCCTCAGAGCGGGGGGCAGAATCAGAAGTGGCCCACAAGTGGGCAAATTGGCTACCTCGACCCTGCCGTATTGGGGAGCCCCACCGCCTCAGAGCCGGGGGCAAAATCAGAAGTGGCCCACAAGTGGGCAAATTGGCTAACTTCCCCCTTGCCGTATCGGGGAGCCCCACCGCCTCAGAGCGGGGGGCAAAATCAGAAGTGGCCAACAAGTGGGCGAGTTGGCTACCTCACCCATGCCGTATCGGGGAGCCCCACCGCCTTAGAGCGGGGGGCAAAATCAGAAGTGGCCCACAAGTGGGCAAATTGGCTACCTCACCCCTGCCGTATCAGGGAGCCCCGACGCCTCAGAGCGGGGGGCAAAATCAGAAGTGGCCCACAAGTGGGCAAACTGGCTACCTCACCCCTGCCGTATCGGAGAGCCCCACCGCCTTAGAGCGGGGGGCAAAATCAGAAGTGGCCCACAAGTGGGCAAATTGGCTACCTCACCCCTGCCGTATCGGGGAGCCCCACCGCCTTAGAGCGGGGGGCAAAATCAGAAGTGGCCCACAAGTGGGCAAATTGGCTACCTCACCCCTGCCGTATCGGAGAGCCCCACCGCCTTAGAGCGGGGGGCAAAATCAGAAGTGGCCCACAAGTGGGCAAATTGGCTACCTCACCCCTGCCGTATCAGGGAGCCCCACCGCCTCAGAGCGGGGGGCAAAATCAGAAGTGGCCCACAAGCGGGCAAATTGGCTACCTCACCCCTGCCGTATCAGGGAGCCCCACCGCCTCAGAGCGGGGGGCAAAATCAGAAGTGGCCCACAAGTGGGCGAGTTGGCTACCTCACCCATGCCGTATCGGGGAGCCCCACCGCCTTAGAGCGGGGGGCAAAATCAGAAGTGGCCCACAAGTGGGCAAATTGGCTACCTCACCCCTGCCGTATCGGGGAGCCCCACCGCCTTAGAGCGGGGGGCAAAATCAGAAGTGGCCCACAAGTGGGCAAATTGGCTACCTCACCCCTGCCGTATCGGGGAGCCCCACCGCCTCAGAGCGGGGGGCAAAATCAGAAGTGGCCCACAAGTGGGCGAATTGGCTACCTCACCCTTGCCGTATCGGGGAGCCCCACCGCCTTAGAGCGGGGGACAAAATCAGAAGTGGCACACAAGTGGGCGAATTGGCTACCTCACCTCTGCCGTATCGGGGAGCCCCACCGCCTTAGAGCGGGGGGCAAAATCAGAAGTGGCCCACAAGTGGGCAAATTGGCTACCTCACCCCTGCCGTATCAGGGAGCCCCGACGCCTGAGAGCGGGGGGCAAAATCAGAAGTGGCCCACAAGTGGGCGAATTGGCTACCTCACCCCCGCCGTATCAGGGAGCCCCACCGCCTCAGAGCGGGGGGCAAAATCAGAAGTGGCCCACAAGTGGGCAAATTGGCTACCTCACCCCTGCCGTATCAGGGAGCCCCACCGCCTCAGAGCGGGGGGCAAAATCAGAAGTGGCCCACAAGTGGGCAAATTGGCTACCTCACCCCTGCCGTATCGGGGAGCCCCACCGCTTCAGAGCGGGGGGCAAAATCAGAAGTGGCCCACAAGTGGGCAAATTGGCTACCTCGACCCTGCCGTATCAGGGAGCCCCACCGCCTCAGAGCGGGGGGCAACATCAGAAGTGGCCCACAAGTAGGCAAATTGGCTACCTCGACCCTGCCGTATCAGGGAGCCCCACCGCCTCAGTGCTGGGGGCAAAATCAGAAGTGGCCCACAAGTGTGCAAATTGGCTAACTTCCCCCTTGCCGTATCGGGGAGCCCCACCGCCTCAGAGCGGGGGGCAAAATCAGAAGTGGCCCACAAGTGGGCGAGTTGGCTACCTCACCCATGCCGTATCAGGGAGCCCCACCGCCTTAGAGCGGGGGGCAAAATCAGAAGTGGCCCACAAGTGGGCAAATTGGCTACCTCACCCCTGCCGTATCGCAGAGCCTCGACGCCTCAGAGCGGGGGGCAAAATCAGAAGTGGCCCACAAGTGGGCAAATTGGCTACCTCACCCTTGCCGTATCGGGGAGCCCCACCGCCTTAGAGCGGGGGGCAAAATCAGAAGTGGCCCACAAGTGGGCAAATTGGCTACCTCACCTCTGCCGTATCGGGGAGCCCCACCGCCTCAGAGCGGGGGGCAAAATCAGAAGTGGCCCACAAGTGGGCAAATTGGCTACCTCACCCTTGCCGTATCGGGGAGCCCCACCGCCTAAGAGCGGGGGGCAAAATCAGAAGTGGCACACAAGTGGGCGAATTGGCTACCTCACCCCTGCCGTATCGGGGAGCCCCACCGCCTTAGAGCGGGGGGCAAAATCAGAAGTGGCCCACAAGTGGGCAAATTGGCTACCTCACCCCTGCCATATTGGAGAGCCCCACCGCCTCAGAACGGGGGGCAGAATCAGAAATGGCCCACAAGTGGGCGAATTGGCTACCTCATCCCTGCCGTATCGGGGAGCCCCACCGCCTCAGAGCGGGGGGCAAAATCACAAGTGGCCCACAAGTGGGCAAATTGGCTACCTCACCCCTGCCGTATCCGAGAGCCCCAAAGCTTCAGAGCGGGGGGCAAAATCAGAAGTGGCCCACAAGTGGGCGAATTGGCTACCTCCCCCCTGCCGTATCGGAGAGCCCCACCGCTTCAGAGCGGGGGGCAGAATCAGAAGTGGCCCACAAGTGGGCAAATTGGCTACCTCGACCCTGCCGTATCGAGGAGCCCCACCGCCTCAGAGCCGGGGGCAAAATCAGAAGTGGCCCACAAGTGGGCAAATTGGCTAACTTCCCCCTTGCCGTATCGGGGAGCCCCACCGCCTCAGAGTGGGGGGCAAAATCAGAAGTGGCCCACAAGTGGGCGAGTTGGTTACCTCACCCATGCCGTATCGGGGAGCCCCACCGCCTTAGAGCGGGGGGCAAAATCAGAAGTGGCCCACAAGTGGGCAAATTGGCTACCTCACCCCTGCCGTATCGGAGAGCCCCGACGCCTTAGAGCGGGGGGCAAAATCAGAAGTGGCCCACAAGTGGGCAAATTGGCTACCTCACCCCTGCCGTATCGGGGAGCCCCACCGCCTTAGAGCGGGGGGCAAAATCAGAAGTGGCCCACAAGTGGGCAAATTGGCTACCTCACCCCTGCCGTATCGGGGAGCCCCACCGCCTCAGAGCGGGGGGCAAAATCAGGAGTGGCCCACAAGTGGGCGAATTGGCTACCTGACCCTTGCCGTATCGGGGAGCCCCACCGCCTTAGAGCGGGGGACAAAATCAGAAGTGGCACACAAGTGGGCGAATTGGCTACCTCACCTCTGCCGTATCGGGGAGCCCCACCGCCTTAGAGCGGGGGGCAAAATCAGAAGTGGCCCACAAGTGGGCAAATTGGCTACCTCACCCCTGCCGTATCAGGGAGCCCCGACGCCTCAGAGCGGGGGGCAAAATCAGAAGTGGCCCACAAGTGGGCAAATTGGCTACCTCACCCCTGCCGTATCAGGGAGCCCCACCGCCTCAGAGCGGGGGGCAAAATCAGAAGTGGCCCACAAGTGGGCGAGTTGGCTACCTCACCCATGCCGTATCGGGGAGCCCCACCGCCTTAAAGCGGGGGGCAAAATCAGAAGTGGCCCACAAGTGGGCAAATTGGCTACCTCACCCCTGCCGTATCGGAGAGCCCCGAAGCCTTAGAGCGGGGGGCAAAATCAGAAGTGGCCCACAAGTGGGCAAATTGGCTACCTCACCCCTGCCGTATCGGGGAGCCCCACCGCCTTAGAGCGGGGGGCAAAATCAGAAGTGGCCCACAAGTGGGCAAATTGGCGACCTCACCCCTGCCGTATCGGGGAGCCCCACCGCCTTAGAGCGGGGGGCAAAATCAGAAGTGGCCCACAAGTGGGCAATTTGGCTACCTCACCCCTGCCGTATCAGGGAGCCCCGACGCCTCAGAGCGGGGGGCAAAATCAGAAGTGGCCCACAAGTGGGCAAATTGGCTACCTCACCCCTGCGGTATCAGGGAGCCCCACCGCCTCAGAGCGGGGGGCAAAATCAGAAGTGGCCCACAAGTGGGCGAGTTGGCTACCTCACCCATGCCGTATCGGGGAGCCCCACCGCCTTAGAGCCGGGGGCAAAATCAGAAGTGGCCCACAAGTGGGCAAATTGGCTACCTCACCCCTGCCGTATCGGAGAGCCCCGACGCCTTAGAGCGGGGGGCAAAATCAGAAGTGGCCCACAAGTGGGCAAATTGGCTACCTCACCCCTGCCGTATCGGAGAGCCCCGACGCCTTAGAGCGGGGGACAAAATCAGAAGTGGCCCACAAGTGGGCAAATTGGCTACCTCACCCCTGCCGTATCGGGGAGCCCCACCGCCTTAGAGCGGGGGGCAAAATCAGAAGTGGCCCACAAGTGGGCAAATTGGCTACCTCACCCCTGCCGTATCGGGGAGCCCCACCGCCTCAGAGCGGGGGGCAAAATCAGAAGTGGCCCACAAGTGGGCGAATTGGCTACCTCACCCTTGCCGTATCGGGGAGCCCCACCGCCTTAAAGCGGGGGACAAAATCAGAAGTGGCACACAAGTGGGCGAATTGGCTACCTCACCTCTGCCGTATCGGGGAGCCCCACCGCCTTAGAGCGGGGGGCAAAATCAGAAGTGGCCCACAAGTGGGCAAATTGGCTACCTCACCCCTGCCGTATCAGGGAGCCCCGACGCCTCAGAGCGGGGGGCAAAATCAGAAGTGGCCCACAAGTGGGGGAATTGGCTACCTCACCCCTGCCGTATCAGGGAGCCCCACCGCCTCAGAGCGGGGGGCAAAATCAGAAGTGGCCCACAAGTGGGCGAGTTGGCTACCTCACCCATGCCGTATCGGGGAGCCCCACCGCCTTAGAGCGGGGGGCAAAATCAGAAGTGGCCCACAAGTGGGCAAATTGGCTACCTCACCCCTGCCGTATCGGAGAGCCCCGACGCCTTAGAGCGGGGGGCAAAATCAGAAGTGGCCCACAAGTGGGCAAATTGGCTACCTCACCCCTGCCGTATCGGGGAGCCCCACCGCCTTAGAGCGGGGGGCAAAATCAGAAGTGGCCCACAAGTGGGCAGATTGGCTACCTCACCCCTGCCGTATCGCGGAGCCCCACCGCCTCAGAGCGGGGGGCAAAATCAGAAGTGGCCCACAAGTGGGCGAATTGGCTACCTCACCCTTGCCGTATCGGGGAGCCCCACCGCCTTAGAGCGGGGGACAAAATCAGAAGTGGCCAACAAGTGGGCGAATTGGCTACCTCACCTCTGCCGTATCGGGGAGCCCCACCGCCTTAGAGCGGGGGGCAAAATCAGAATTGGCCCACAAGTGGGCAAATCGGCTACCTCACCCCTGCCGTATCAGGGAGCCCCAACGCCTCAGAGCGGGGGGCAAAATCAGAAGTGGCCCACAAGTGGGCGAGTTGGCTACCTCACCCATGCCGTATCGGGGAGCCCCACCGCCTTAGAGCGGGGGGCAAAATCAGAAGTGGCCCACAAGTGGGCAAATTGGCTACCTCACCCCTGCCGTATCGGAGAGCCCCGACGCCTTAGAGCGGGGGGCAAAATCAGAAGTGGCCCACAAGTGGGCAAATTGGCTACCTCACCCCTGCCGTATCGGGGAGCCCCACCGCCTTAGAGCGGGGGGCAAAATCAGAAGTGGCCCACAAGTGGGCAAATTGGCTACCTCACCCCTGCCGTATCGGGGAGCCCCACCGCCTCAGAGCGGGGGGCAAAATCAGAAGTGGCCCACAAGTGGGCGAATTGGCTACCTCACCCTTGCCGTATCGGGGAGCCCCACCGCCTTAGAGCGGGGGACAAAATCAGAAGTGGCACACAAGTGGGCGAATTGGCTACCTCACCTCTGCCGTATCGGGGAGCCCCACCGCCTTAGAGCGGGGGGCAAAATCAGAAGTGGCCCACAAGTGGGCAAATTGGCTACCTCACCCCTGCCGTATCAGGGAGCCCCGACGCCTTAGAGCGGGGGGCAAAATCAGAAGTGGCCCACAAGTGGGCAAATTGGCTACCTCACCCCTGCCGTATCAGGGAGCCCCACCGCCTCAGAGCGGGGCGCAAAATCAGAAGTGGCCCACAAGTGGGCAAATTGGCTACCTCACCCCTGCCGTATCAGGGAGCCCCACCGCCTCAGAGCGGGGGGCAAAATCAGAAGTGGCCCACAAGTGGGCAAATTGGCTACCTCACCCCTGCCGTATCGGGGAGCCCCACCGCTTCAGAGCGGGGGGCAAAATCAGAAGTGGCCCACAAGTGGGCAAATTGGCTACCTCGACCCTGCCGTATCGGGGAGCCCCACCGCCTCAGAGCGGGGGGCAAAATCAGAAGTGGCCCACAAGTAGGCAAATTGGCTACCTCACCCCTGCCGTATCAGGGAGCCCCACCGCCTCAGAGCGGGGGGCAAAATCAGAAGTGGCCCACAAGTGGGCAAATTGGCTACCTCACCCCTGCCGTATCGGGGAGCCCCACCGACTCAGAGCGGGGGGCAAAATCAGAAGTGGCCCACAAGTGGGCAAATTGGCTACCTCACCCCTGCCGTATCGGGGAGCCCCACCGCTTCAGAGCGGGGGGCAAAATCAGAAGTGGCCCTCAAGTGGGCAAATTGGCTACCTCACCCCTGCCGTATCGGAGAGCCCCGACGCCTCAGAGCGGGGGGCAAAATCAGAAGTGGCCCACAACCGGGCAAATTTGCTACCTCACCATTGCCGTATCGGGGAGTCCCACCGCCTTAGAGCGGGGGGCAAAATCAGAAGTGGCCCACAAGTGGGCAAATTGGCTACCTCACCCCTGCCGTATCGGGGAGCCCCACCGCCTCAGAGCGGGGGGCAAAATCAGAAGTGGCCCACAAGTGGGCGAATTGGCTACCTCACCCTTGCCGTATCGGGGAGCCCCATCGCCTAAGAGCGGGGGGCAAAATCAGAAGTGGCACACAAGTGGGCGAATTGGCTACCTCAACCCTGCCGTATCGGGGAGCCCCACCGCTTTAGAGCGGGGGGCAAAATCAGAAGTGGCCCACAAGTGGGCAAATTGGCTACCTCACCCCTGCCGTATCAGGGAGCCCCACCGCCTCAGAGCGGGGGGCAAAATCAGAAGTGGCCGACAAGTGGGCAAATTGGCTACCTCACCCCTGCCGTATCGGAGAGCCCCACCGCCTCAGAGCGGGGGGCAGAATCAGAAACGGCCCACAAGTGGGCGAATTGGCTACCTCACCCCTGCCGTATCGGGGAGCCCCACCGCCTCAGAGCGGGGGGCAAAATCACAAGTGGCCCACAAGTGGGCAAATTGGCTACCTCACCTTTGCCGTATCCGAGAGCCCCAAAGCTTCAGAGCGGGGGGCAAAATCAGAAGTGGCCCACAAGTGGGCAAATTGGCTACCTCACCCCTGCCGTATCGGGGAGCCCCACCGCCTCAGAGCGGGGGGCAGAATCAGAAGTGGCCCACAAGTGGGCAAATTGGCTACCTCGACCCTGCCGTATCGGGGAGCCCCACCGCTTCAGAGCCGGGGGCAAAATCAGAAGTGGCCCACAAGTGGGCAAATTGGCTAACTTCCCCCTTGCCGTATCAGGGAGCCCCACCGCCTCAGAGCGGGGGGCAAAATCAGAAGTGGCCCACAAGTGGGCGAGTTGGCTACCTCACCCCTGCCGTATCGGGGAGCCCCACCGCCTTAGAGCGGGGGGCAAAATCAGAAGTGGCCCACAAGTGCGCAAATTGGCTACCTCACCCCTGCCGTATCGGAGAGCCCCGACGCCTTAGAGCGGGGGGCAAAATCAGAAGTGGCCCACAAGTGGGCAAATTGGCTACCTCACCCTTGCCGTATCGGGGAGCCCCACCGCCTTAGAGCGGGGGACAAAATCAGAAGTGGCACACAAGTGGGCGAATTGGCTACCTCACCCCTGCCGTATCGGGGAGCCCCACCGCCTTAGAGCGGGGGGCAAAATCAGAAGTGGCCCACAAGTGGGCAAATTGGCTACCTCACCCCTGCCGTATCAGGGAGCCCCGACGCCTCAGAGCGGGGGGCAAAATCAGAAGTGGCCCACAAGTGGGCAAATTGGCTACCTCACCCCTGCCGTATCGGAGAGCCCCACCGCCTCAGAGCGAGGGGCAGAATCAGAAATGGCCCACAAGTGGGCGAATTGGCTACCTCACCCCTGCCGTATCGGGGAGCCCCACCGCCTCAGAGCGGGGGGCAAAATCACAAGTGGCCCACAAGTGGGCAAATTGGCTACCTCACCCCTGCCGTATCCGAGAGCCCCGAAGCTTCAGAGCGGGGGGCAAAATCAGAAGTGGCCCACAAGTGGGCGAATTGGCTACCTCACCCCTGCCGTATCGGGGAGCCCCACCGCCTCAGAGCGGGAGGCAGAATAAGAAGTGGCCCACAAGTGGGCAAATTGGCCACCTCACCCCTGCCGTATCCGGGAGCCCCACCGCCTCAGAGCCGGGGGCAAAATCAGAAGTGGCCCACAAGTGGGCAAATTGGCTAACTTCCCCCTTGCCGTATCAGGGAGCCCCACCGCCTCAGAGCGGGGGGCAAAATCAGAAGTGGCCCACAAGTGGGCGAGTTGGCTACCTCACCCCTGCCGTATCGGGGAGCCCGACCGCCTTAGAGCGGGGGGCAAAATCAGAAGTGGCCCACAAGTGGGCAAATTGGCTACCTCACCCCTGCCGTATCGGAGAGCCCCGACGCCTTAGAGCGGGGGGCAAAATCAGAAGTGGCCCACAAGTGGGCAAATTGGCTACCTCACCCCTGCCGTATCGGGGAGCCCCAACGCCTTAGAGCGGGGGGCAAAATCAGAAGTGGCCCACAAGTGGGCAAATTGGCTACCTCACCCCTGCCGTATCGGGGAGCCCCACCGCCTCAGAGCGGGGGGCAAAATCAGAAGTGGCCCACAAGTGGGCGAATTGGCTACCTCACCCTTGCCGTATCGGGGAGCCCCACCGCCTTAGAGCGGGGGACAAAATCAGAAGTGGCACACAAGTGGGCAAATTGGCTACCTCACCTCTGCCGTATCGGGGAGCCCCACCGCCTTAGAGCGGGGGGCAAAATCAGAAGTGGCCCACAAGTGGGCAAATTGGCTACCTCACCCCTGCCGTACCTGGGAGCCCCACCGCCTCAGAGCGGGGGGGAAAATCAGAAGTGGCCCACAAGTGGGCAAATTGGCTACCTCACCCCTGCCGTATCAGGGAGCCCCACCGCTTCAGAGCGGGGGGCAAAATCAGAAGTGGCCCACAAGTGGGCGAATTGGCTACCTCACCCCTGCCGTATCGGGGAGCCCCACCGCCTCAGAGCGGGAGGCAGAATAAGAAGTGGCCCACAAGTGGGCAAATTGGCCACCTCACCCCTGCCGTATCCGGGAGCCCCACCGCCTCAGAGCCGGGGGCAAAATCAGAAGTGGCCCACAAGTGGGCAAATTGGCTAACTTCCCCCTTGCCGTATCAGGGAGCCCCACCGCCTCAGAGCGGGGGGCAAAATCAGAAGTGGCCCACAAGTGGGCGAGTTGGCTACCTCACCCCTGCCGTATCGGGGAGCCCGACCGCCTTAGAGCGGGGGGCAAAATCAGAAGTGGCCCACAAGTGGGCAAATTGGCTACCTCACCCCTGCCGTATCGGAGAGCCCCGACGCCTTAGAGCGGGGGGCAAAATCAGAAGTGGCCCACAAGTGGGCAAATTGGCTACCTCACCCCTGCCGTATCGGGGAGCCCCAACGCCTTAGAGCGGGGGGCAAAATCAGAAGTGGCCCACAAGTGGGCAAATTGGCTACCTCACCCCTGCCGTATCGGGGAGCCCCACCGCCTCAGAGCGGGGGGCAAAATCAGAAGTGGCCCACAAGTGGGCGAATTGGCTACCTCACCCTTGCCGTATCGGGGAGCCCCACCGCCTTAGAGCGGGGGACAAAATCAGAAGTGGCACACAAGTGGGCAAATTGGCTACCTCACCTCTGCCGTATCGGGGAGCCCCACCGCCTTAGAGCGGGGGGCAAAATCAGAAGTGGCCCACAAGTGGGCAAATTGGCTACCTCACCCCTGCCGTACCTGGGAGCCCCACCGCCTCAGAGCGGGGGGCAAAATCAGAAGTGGCCCACAAGTGGGCAAATTGGCTACCTCACCCCTGCCGTATCAGGGAGCCCCACCGCCTCAGAGCGGGGGGCAAAATCAGAAGTGGCCCACAAGTGGGCAAATTGGCTACCTCACCCCTGCCGTATCAGGGAGCCCCACCGCCTCAGAGCGGGGGGCAAAATCAGAAGTGGTCCACAAGTGGGCAAATTGGCTACCTCAACCCTGCCGTATCGGGGAGCCCCACCGCTTCAGAGCGGGGGGCAAAATCAGAAGTGGCCCACAAGTGGGCAAATTGGCTACCTCGACCCTGCCGTATCGGGGAGCCCCACCGCCTCAGAGCGGGGGGCAAAATCAGAAGTGGCCCACAAGTAGGCAAATTGGCTACCTCACCCCTGCCGTATCGGGGAGCCCCACCGCCTCAGAGCGGGGGGCAAAATCAGAAGTGGCCCACAAGTGGGCAAATTGGCTACCTCACCCCTGCCGTATCAGGGAGCCCCACCGCCTCAGAGCGGGGGGCAAAATCAGAGGTGGCCCACAAGTGGGCAAATTGGCTACCTCACCCCTGCCGTATCGGGGAGCCCCACCGCTTCAGAGCGGGGGGCAAAATCAGAAGTGGCCCACAAGTGGGCAAATTGGCTACCTCGGCCCTGCCGTATCGGGGAGCCCCACCGCCTCAGAGCGGGGGGCAAAATCAGAAGTGGCCCTCAAGTGGGCAAATTTGCTACCTCACCCCTGCCGTATGAGGGAGCCCCACCGCCTCAGAGCGGGGGGCAAAATCAGAAGTGGCCCACAAGTGGGCGAATTGGCTACCTCACCCCTGCCGTATCGGGGAGCCCCGACGCCTCGGAGCGGGGGGCAAAATCAGAAGTGGCCGACAAGTGGGCAAATTGGCTACCTCAGCCCTGCCGTATCGGAGAGCCCCATAGCCTCAGAGCGGGGGGCAGAATCAGAAGTGGCCCACAAGTGGGCAAATTGGCTCCCTCACCCCTGCCGTATCGGGGAGCCCAACCGCCTTAGAGCGGGGGGCAAAATCAGAAGTGGCCCACAAGTCGGCAAATTGGCTACCTCGACCCTGCCGTATCGGGGAGCCCCAACGCCTTAGAGCGGGGGGCAAAATCAGAAGTGGCCCACAAGTGGGCAAATTGGCTACCTCACCCCTGCCGTATCGGGGAGCCCCACCGCCTCAGAGCGGGGGGCAAAATCAGAAGTGGCCCACAAGTGGGCGAATTGGCTACCTCACCCTTGCCGTATCGGGGAGCCCCACCGCCTTAAAGCGGGGGACAAAATCAGAAGTGGCACACAAGTGGGCGAATTGGCTACCTCACCCCTGCCGTATCGGGGAGCCCCGACGCCTCGGCGCGGGGGGCAAAATCAGAAGTGGCCCACAAGTGGGCAAATTGGCTACCTCACCCCTGCCGTATCGGAGAGCCCCATAGCCTCAGAGCGGGGGGCAAAATCAGAAGTGGCCCACAAGTGGGCAAATTGGCTACCTCACCCCTGCCGTATCGGAGAGCCCCGACGCCTTAGAGCGGGGGGCAAAATCAGAAGTGGCCCACAAGTGGGCAAATTGGCTACCTCACCCCTGCCGTATTGGGGAGCCCCAACGCCTTAGAGCGGGGGGCAAAATCAGAAGTGGCCCACAAGTGGGCAAATTGGCTACCTCACCCCTGCCGTATCGGGGAGCCCCACCGCCTCAGAGCGGGGGGCAAAATCAGAAGTGGCCCACAAGTGGGCGAATTGGCTACCTCACCCTTGCCGTATCGGGGAGCCCCACCGCCTTAGAGCGGGGGACAAAATCAGAAGTGGCACACAAGTGGGCGAATTGGCTACCTCACCCCTGCCGTATTGGGGAGCCCCACCGCCTTAGAGCGGGGGGCAAAATCAGAAGTGGCCCACAAGTGGGCAAATTGGCTACCTCACCCCTGCCGTATCAGGGAGCCCCGACGCCTCAGAGCGGGGGGCAAAATCAGAAGTGGCCCACAAGTGGGCAAATTGGCTACCTGACCCCTGCCGTATCGGAGAGCCCCACCGCCTCAGAGCGGGGGGCAGAATCAGAAATGGCCCACAAGTGGGCGAATTGGCTACCTCATCCCTGCCGTATCGGGGAGCCCCACCGCCTCAGAGCGGGGGGCAAAAGCAGAAGTGGCCCACAAGTGGGCGATGGCTACCTCACCCCTGCCGTATCCGAGAGCCCCAAAGCTTCAGAGCGAGGGGCAAAATCAGAGGTGGCCCACAAGTGGGCGAATTGGCTACCTCACCCCTGCCGTATCGGGGAGCCCCACCGCCTCAGAGCGGGGGGCAGAATCAGAAGTGGCCCACAAGTGGGCAAATTGGCTACCTCACCCCTGCCGTATCGGGGAGCCCCACCGCCTCAGAGCCGGGGGCAACATCAGAAGTGGCCCACAAGTGGGCAAATTGGCTAACTTCCCCCTTGCCGTATCAGGGAGCCCCACCGCCTCAGAGCGGGGGGCAAAATCAGAAGTGGCCCACAAGTGGGCGAGTTGGCTACCTCACCCCTGCCGTATCGGGGAGCCCCACCGCCTTAGAGCGGGGGGCAAAATCAGAAGTGGCCCACAAGTGAGCAAATTGGCTACCTCACCCCTGCCGTATCGGAGAGCCCCGACGCCTTAGAGCGGGGGGCAAAATCAGAAGTGGCCCACAAGTGGGCAAATTGGCTACCTCACCCCTGCCGTATCGGGGAGCCCCAACGCCTTAGAGCGGGGGGCAAAATCAGAAGTGGCCCACAAGTGGGCAAATTGGCTACCTCACCCCTGCCGTATCGGGGAGCCCCACCGCCTCAGAGCGGGGGGCAAAATCAGAAGTGGCCCACAAGTGGGCGAATTGGCTACCTCACCCTTGCCGTATCGGGGAGCCCCACCGCCTTAGAGCGGGGGACAAAATCAGAAGTGGCACACAAGTGGGCGAATTGGCTACCTCACCCCTGCCGTATCGGGGAGCCCCACCGCCTTAGAGCGGGGGGCAAAATCAGAAGTGGCCCACAAGTGGGCAAATTGGCTACCTCACCCCTGCCGTATCAGGGAGCCCCGACGCCTCAGAGCGGGGGGCAAAATCAGAAGTGGCCCACAAGTGGGCAAATTGGCTACCTGACCCCTGCCGTATCGGAGAGCCCCACCGCCTCAGAGCGGGGGGCAGAATCAGAAATGGTCCACAAGTGGGCGAATTGGCTACCTCACCCCTGCCGTATCGGGGAGCCCCACCGCCTCAGAGCGGGGGGCAAAATCAGAAGTGGCCCACAAGTGGGCGATGGCTACCTCACCCCTGCCGTATCCGAGAGCCCCAAAGCTTCAGAGCGGGGGGCAAAATCAGAAGTGGCCCACAAGTGGGCGAATTGGCTACCTCACCCCTGCCGTATCGGGGAGCCCCACCGCCTCAGAGCGGGGGGCAGAATCAGAAGTGGCCCACAAGTGGGCAAATTGGCTACCTCACCCCTGCCGTATCGGGGAGCCCCACCGCCTCAGAGCCGGGGGCAAAATCAGAAGTGGCCCACAAGTGGGCAAATTGGCTAACTTCCCCCTTGCCGTATCAGGGAGCCCCACCGCCTCAGAGCGGGGGGCAAAATCAGAAGTGGCCCACAAGTGGGCGAGTTGGCTACCTCACCCCTGCCGTATCGGGGAGCCCCACCGCCTTAGAGCGGGGGGCAAAATCAGAAGTGGCCCACAAGTGGGCAAATTGGCTACCTCACCCCTGCCGTATCGGAGAGCCCCGACGCCTTAGAGCGGGGGGCAAAATCAGAAGTGGCCCACAAGTGGGCAAATTGGCTACCTCACCCCTGCCGTATCGGGGAGCCCCACCGCTTCAGAGCGGGGGGCAAAATCAGAAGTGGCCCACAAGTGGGCAAATTGGCTACCTCACCCCTGCCGTATCGGGGAGCCCCACCGCTTCAGAGCGGGGGGCAAAATCAGAAGTGGCCCACAAGTGGGCAAATTGGCTACCTCGGCCCTGCCGTATCGGGGAGCCCCACCGCCTCAGAGCGGGGGGCAAAATCAGAAGTGGCCCTCAAGTGGGCAAATTTGCTACCTCACCCCTGCCGTATGAGGGAGCCCCACCGCCTCAGAGCGGGGGGCAAAATCAGAAGTGGCCCACAAGTGGACAAATTGGCTACCTCACCCCTGCCGTATCGGGGAGCCCCACCGCTTCAGAGCGGGGGGCAAAATCAGAAGTGGCCCACAAGTGGGCGAATTGGCTACCTCACCCCTGCCGTATCGGGGAGCCCCACCGCCTAAGAGCGGGGGGCAAAATCAGAAGTGGCCCACAAGTGGGCAAATTGGCTACCTCACCCCTGCCGTATCGGGGAGCCCCGACGCCTCAGAGCCGGGGGCAAAATCAGAAGTGGCCCACAAGTGGGCAAATTGGCTACCTCACCCCTGCCGTATCGGAGAGCCCCATAGCCTCAGAGCGGGGGGCAGAATCAGAAGTGGCCCACAAGTGGGCAAATTGGCTCCCTCACCCCTGCCGTATCGGGGAGCCCCACCGCCTTAGAGCGGGGGTCAAAATCAGAAGTGGCCCACAAGTCGGCAAATTGGCTACCTCGACCCTGCCGTATCGGGGAGCCCCACCGCCTCAGAGCGGGGGGCAAAATCAGAGGTGGCCCACAAGTGGGCGAATTGGCTACCTCACCCCTGCCGTATCGGGGAGCCTCACCGCCTCAGAGCGGGGGGCAAAATCAGAAGTGGCCCACAAGTGGGCAAATTGGCTACCTCACCCCTGCCGTATCGGAGAGCCCCGACGCCTTAGAGCGGGGGGCAAAATCAGAAGTGGCCCACAAGTGGGCAAATTGGCTACCTCACCCCTGCCGTATCGGGGAGCCCCAACGCCTCAGAGCGGGGGGCAAAATCAGAAGTGGCCCACAAGTGGGCAAATTGGCTACCTCAGCCCTGCCGTATCGGGGAGCCCCACCGCCTCAGAGCGGGGGGCAAAATCAGAAGTGGCCCACAAGTGGGCGAATGGGCTACCTCACCCTTGCCGTATCGGGGAGCCCCACCGCCTTAGAGCGGGGGACAAAATCAGAAGTGGCACACAAGTGGGCGAATTGGCTACCTCACCCCTGCCGTATCGGGGAGCCCCACCGCCTTAGAGCGGGGGGCAAAATCAGAAGTGGCCCACAAGTGGGCAAATTGGCTACCTCACCCCTGCCGTATCAGGGAGCCCCGACGCCTCAGAGCGGGGGGCAAAATCAGAAGTGGCCCACAAGTGGGCAAATTGGCTACCTCACCCCTGCCGTATTGGAGAGCCCCACCGCCTCAGAGCGGGGGGCAGAATCTGAAATGGCCCACAAGTGGGCGAATTGGCTACCTCACCCCTGCCGTATCGGGGAGCCCCACCGCCTCAGAGCGGGGGGCAAAATCAGAAGTGGCCCACAAGTGGGCAAATTGGCTACCTCACCCCTGCCGTATCCGAGAGCCCCAACGCCTTAGAGCGGGGGGCAAAATCAGAAGTGGCCCACAAGTGGGCGAATTGGCTACCTCACCCCTGCCGTATCGGGGAGCCCCACCGCCTCAGAGCGGGGGGCAGAATCAGAAGTGGCCCACAAGTGGGCAAATTGGCTACCTCACCCCTGCCGTATCGGGGAGCCCCACCGCCTCAGAGCCGGGGGCAAAATCAGAAGTGGCCCACAAGTGGGCAAATTGGCTAACTTCCCCCTTGCCGTATCAGGGAGCCCCACCGCCTCAGAGCGGGGGGCAAAATCAGAAGTGGCCCACAAGTGGGCGAGTTGGCTACCTCACCCCTGCGGTATCGGGGAGCCCCACCGCCTTAGAGCGGGGGGCAAAATCAGAAGTGGCCCACAAGTGCGCAAATTGGCTACCTCACCCCTGCCGTATCGGAGAGCCCCGACGCCTTAGAGCGGGGCGCAAAATCAGAAGTGGCCCACAAGTGGGCAAATTGGCTACCTCACCCCTGCCGTATCGGGGAGCCCCAACGCCTTAGAGCGGGGGGCAAAATCAGAAGTGGCCCACAAGTGGGCAAATTGGCTACCTCACCCCTGCCGTATCGGGGAGCCCCACCGCCTTAGAGCGGGGGACAAAATCAGAAGTGGCACACAAGTGGGCGAATTGGCTACCTCACCTCTGCCGTATCGGGGAGCCCCACCGCCTTAGAGCGGGGGGCAAAATCAGAAGTGGCCCACAAGTGGGCAAATTGGCTACCTCACCCCTGCCGTACCTGGGAGCCCCACCGCCTCAGAGCGGGGGGCAAAATCAGAAGTGGCCCACAAGTGGGCAAATTGGCTACCTCACCCCTGCCGTATCAGGGAGCCCCACCGCCTCAGAGCGGGGGGCAAAATCAGAAGTGGCCCACAAGTGGGCAAATTGGCTACCTCACCCCTGCCGTATCGGGGAGCCCCACCGCCTCAGAGCGGGGGGCAAAATCAGAAGTGGCCCACAAGTGGGCAAATTGGCTACCTCGACCCTGCCGTATCGGGGAGCCCCACCGCCTCAGAGCGGGGGGCAAAATCAGAAGTGGCCCACAAGTAGGCAAATTGGCTACCTCACCCCTGCCGTATCGGGGAGCCCCACCGCCTCAGAGCGGGGGGCAAAATCAGAAGTGGCCCACAAGTGGGCAAATTGGCTACCTCAGCCCTGCCGTATCAGGGAGCCCCACCGCCTCAGAGCGGGGGGCAAAATCAGAAGTGGCCCACAAGTGGGCAAATTGGCTACCTCACCCCTGCCGTATCGGGGAGCCCCACCGCTTCAGAGCGGGGGGCAAAATCAGAAGTGGCCCACAAGTGGGCAAATTGGCTACCTCGGCCCTGCCGTATCGGGGAGCCCCACCGCCTCAGAGCGGGGGGCAAAATCAGAAGTGGCCCTCAAGTGGGCAAATTTGCTACCTCACCCCTGCCGTATGAGGGAGCCCCACCGCCTCAGAGCGGGGGGCAAAATCAGAAGTGGCCCACAAGTGGACAAATTGGCTACCTCACCCCTGCCGTATCGGGGAGCCCCACCGCTTCAGAGCGGGGGGCAAAATCAGAAGTGGCCCACAAGTGGGCGAACTGGCTACCTCACCCCTGCCGTATCGGGGAGCCCCACCGCCTAAGAGCGGGGGGCAAAATCAGAAGTGGCCCACAAGTGGGCAAATTGGCTACCTCACCCCTGCCGTATCGGGGAGCCCCGACGCCTCAGAGCCGGGGGCAAAATCAGAAGTGGCCCACAAGTGGGCAAATTGGCTACCTCACCCCTGCCGTATCGGAGAGCCCCATAGCCTCAGAGCGGGGGGCAGAATCAGAAGTGGCCCACAAGTGGGCAAATTGGCTCCCTCACCCCTGCCGTATCGGGGAGCCCCACCGCCTTAGAGCGGGGGGCAAAATCAGAAGTGGCCCACAAGTCGGCAAATTGGCTACCTCGACCCTGCCGTATCGGGGAGCCCCACCGCCTCAGAGCGGGGGGCAAAATCAGAGGTGGCCCACAAGTGGGCGAATTGGCTACCTCACCCCTGCCGTATCGGGGAGCCTCACCGCCTCAGAGCGGGGGGCAAAATCAGAAGTGGCCCACAAGTGGGCAAATTGGCTACCTCACCCCTGCCGTATCGGAGAGCCCCGACGCCTTAGAGCGGGGGGCAAAATCAGAAGTGGCCCACAAGTGGGCAAATTGGCTACCTCACCCCTGCCGTATCGGGGAGCCCCAACGCCTCAGAGCGGGGGGCAAAATCAGAAGTGGCCCACAAGTGGGCAAATTGGCTACCTCAGCCCTGCCGTATCGGGGAGCCCCACCGCCTCAGAGCGG
The DNA here is from genome assembly GCA_964036045.1 of Eutreptiella sp. 'Long Island Sound 2002'. Taxonomy (NCBI): domain Eukaryota; phylum Euglenozoa; class Euglenophyceae; order Eutreptiales; family Eutreptiaceae; genus Eutreptiella; species Eutreptiella sp. 'Long Island Sound 2002'. Next base: position 96,697,273 of record OZ038384.1, read on the forward strand.
GGGGCAAAATCAGAAGTGGCCCACAAGTGGGCGAATTGGCTACCTCACCCTTGCCGTATCGGGGAGCCCCACCGCCTTAGAGCGGGGGACAAAATCAGAAGTGGCACACAAGTGGGCGAATTGGCTACCTCACCCCTGCCGTATCGGGGAGCCCCACCGCCTTAGAGCGGGGGGCAAAATCAGAAGTGGCCCACAAGTGGGCAAATTGGCTACCTCACCCCTGCCGTATCAGGGAGCCCCGACGCCTCAGAGCGGGGGGCAAAATCAGAAGTGGCCCACAAGTGGGCAAATTGGCTACCTCACCCCTGCCGTATCGGAGAGCCCCACCGCCTCAGAGCGGGGGGCAGAATCAGAAATGGCCCACAAGTGAACGAATTGGCTACCTCACCCCTGCCGTATCGGGGAGCCCCACCGCCTCAGAGCGGGGGGCAAAATCAGAAGTGGCCCACAAGTGGGCAAATTGGCTACCTCACCCCTGCCGTATCCGAGAGCCCCAAAGCTTCAGAGCGGGGGGCAAAATCAGAAGTGGCCCACAAGTGGGCGAATTGGCTACCTCACCCCTGCCGTATCGGGGAGCCCGGCCGCCTCAGAGCGGGGGGCAGAATCAGAAGTGGCCCACAAGTGGGCAAATTGGCTACCTCACCCCTGCCGTATCGGGGAGCCCCACCGCCTCAGAGCCGGGGGCAAAATCAGAAGTGGCCCACAAGTGGGCAAATTGGCTAACTTCCCCCTTGCCGTATCAGGGAGCCCCACCGCCTCAGAGCGGGGGGCAAAATCAGAAGTGGCCCACAAGTGGGCGAGTTGGCTACCTCACCCCTGCGGTATCGGGGAGCCCCACCGCCTTAGAGCGGGGGGCAAAATCAGAAGTGGCCCACAAGTGCGCAAATTGGCTACCTCACCCCTGCCGTATCGGAGAGCCCCGACGCCTTAGAGCGGGGGGCAAAATCAGAAGTGGCCCACAAGTGGGCAGATTGGCTACCTCACCCCTGCCGTATCGGGGAGCCCCAACGCCTTAGAGCGGGGGGCAAAATCAGAAGTGGCCCACAAGTGGGCAAATTGGCTACCTCACCCCTGCCGTATCGGGGAGCCCCACCGCCTTAGAGCGGGGGACAAAATCAGAAGTGGCACACAAGTGGGCGAATTGGCTACCTCACCTCTGCCGTATCGGGGAGCCCCACCGCCTTAGAGCGGGGGGCAAAATCAGAAGTGGCCCACAAGTGGGCAAATTGGCTACCTCACCCCTGCCGTACCTGGGAGCCCCACCGCCTCAGAGCGGGGGGCAAAATCAGAAGTGGCCCACAAGTGGGCAAATTGGCTACCTCACCCCTGCCGTATCAGGGAGCCCCACCGCCTCAGAGCGGGGGGCAAAATCAGAAGTGGCCCACAAGTGGGCAAATTGGCTACCTCACCCCTGCCGTATCAGGGAGCCCCACCGCCTCAGAGCGGGGGGCAAAATCAGAAGTGGCCCACAAGTGGGCAAATTGGCTACCTCACCCCTGCCGTATCAGGGAGCCCCACCGCCTCAGACCGGGGGGCAAAATCAGAAGTGGCCCACAAGTGGGCAAATTGGCTACCTCGACCCTGCCGTATCGGGGAGCCCCACCGCCTCAGAGCGGGGGGCAAAATCAGAAGTGGCCCACAAGTAGGCAAATTGGCTACCTCACCCCTGCCGTATCGGGGAACCCCACCGCCTCAGAGCGGGGGGCAAAATCAGAAGTGGCCCACAAGTGGGCAAATTGGCTACCTCACCCCTGCCGTATCAGGGAGCCCCACCGCCTCAGAGCGGGGGGCAATATCAGAAGTGGCCCACAAGTGGGCAAATTGGCTACCTCACCCCTGCCGTATCGGGGAGCCCCACCGCTTCAGAGCGGGGGGCAAAATCAGAAGTGGCCCACAAGTGGGCAAATTGGCTACCTCGGCCCTGCCGTATCGGGGAGCCCCACCGCCTCAGAGCGGGGGGCAAAATCAGAAGTGGCCCTCAAGTGGGCAAATTTGCTACCTCACCCCTGCCGTATGAGGGAGCCCCACCGCCTCAGAGCGGGGGGCAAAATCAGAAGTGGCCCACAAGTGGACAAATTGGCTACCTCACCCCTGCCGTATCGGGGAGCCCCACCGCTTCAGAGCGGGGGGCAAAATCAGAAGTGGCCCACAAGTGGGCGAATTGGCTACCTCACCCCTGCCGTATCGGGGAGCCCCACCGCCTAAGAGCGGGGGGCAAAATCAGAAGTGGCCCACAAGTGGGCAAATTGGCTACCTCACCCCTGCCGTATCGGAGAGCCCCGACGCCTCAGAGCCGGGGGCAAAATCAGAAGTGGCCCACAAGTGGGCAAATTGGCTACCTCACCCCTGCCGTATCGGAGAGCCCCATAGCCTCAGAGCGGGGGGCAGAATCAGAAGTGGCCCACAAGTGGGCAAATTGGCTCCCTCACCCCTGCCGTATCGGGGAGCCCCACCGCCTTAGAGCGGGGGGCAAAATCAGAAGTGGCCCACAAGTCGGCAAATTGGCTACCTCGACCCTGCCGTATCGGGGAGCCCCACCGCCTCAGAGCGGGGGGCAAAATCAGAGGTGGCCCACAAGTGGGCGAATTGGCTACCTCACCCCTGCCGTATCGGGGAGCCTCACCGCCTCAGAGCGGGGGGCAAAATCAGAAGTGGCCCACAAGTGGGCAAATTGGCTACCTCACCCCTGCCGTATCGGAGAGCCCCGACGCTTTAGAGCGGGGGGCAAAATCAGAAGTGGCCCACAAGTGGGCAAATTGGCTACCTCACCCCTGCCGTATCGGGGAGCCCCAACGCCTCAGAGCGGGGGGCAAAATCAGAAGTGGCCCACAAGTGGGCAAATTGGCTACCTCAGCCCTGCCGTATCGGGGAGCCCCACCGCCTCAGAGCGGGGGGCAAAATCAGAAGTGGCCCACAAGTGGGCGAATTGGCTACCTCACCCTTGCCGTATCGGGGAGCCCCACCGCCTTAGAGCGGGGGACAAAATCAGAAGTGGCACACAAGTGGGCGAATTGGCTACCTCACCCCTGCCGTATCGGGGAGCCCCACCGCCTTAGAGCGGGGGGCAAAATCAGAAGTGGCCCACAAGTGGGCAAATTGGCTACCTCACCCCTGCCGTATCAGGGAGCCCCGACGCCTCAGAGCGGGGGGCAAAATCAGAAGTGGCCCACAAGTGGGCAAATTGGCTACCTCACCCCTGCCGTATCGGAGAGCCCCACCGCCTCAGAGCGGGGGGCAGAATCAGAAATGGCCCACAAGTGAACGAATTGGCTACCTCACCCCTGCCGTATCGGGGAGCCCCGCCGCCTCAGAGCGGGGGGCAAAATCAGAAGTGGCCCACAAGTGGGCAAATTGGCTACCTCACCCCTGCCGTATCCGAGAGCCCCAAAGCTTCAGAGCGGGGGGCAAAATCAGAAGTGGCCCACAAGTGGGCGAATTGGCTACCTCACCCCTGCCGTATCGGGGAGCCCCACCGCCTCAGAGCGGGGGGCAGAATCAGAAGTGGCCCACAAGTGGGCAAATTGGCTACCTCACCCCTGCCGTATCGGGGAGCCCCACCGCCTCAGAGCCGGGGGCAAAATCAGAAGTGGCCCACAAGTGGGCAAATTGGCTAACTTCCCCCTTGCCGTATCAGGGAGCCCCACCGCCTCAGAGCGGGGGGCAAAATCAGAAGTGGCCCACAAGTGGGCGAGTTGGCTACCTCACCCCTGCGGTATCGGGGAGCCCCACCGCCTTAGAGCGGGGGGCAAAATCAGAAGTGGCCCACAAGTGCGCAAATTGGCTACCTCACCCCTGCCGTATCGGAGAGCCCCGACGCCTTAGAGCGGGGGGCAAAATCAGAAGTGGCCCACAAGTGGGCAAATTGGCTACCTCACCCCTGCCGTATCGGGGAGCCCCAACGCCTTAGAGCGGGGGGCAAAATCAGAAGTGGCCCACAAGTGGGCAAATTGGCTACCTCACCCCTGCCGTATCGGGGAGCCCCACCGCCTTAGAGCGGGGGACAAAATCAGAAGTGGCACACAAGTGGGCGAATTGGCTACCTCACCTCTGCCGTATCGGGGAGCCCCACCGCCTTAGAGCGGGGGGCAAAATCAGAAGTGGCCCACAAGTGGGCAAATTGGCTACCTCACCCCTGCCGTACCTGGGAGCCCCACCGCCTCAGAGCGGGGGGCAAAATCAGAAGTGGCCCACAAGTGGGCAAATTGGCTACCTCACCCCTGCCGTATCAGGGAGCCCCACCGCCTCAGAGCGGGGGGCAAAATCAGAAGTGGCCCACAAGTGGGCAAATTGGCTACCTCGACCCTGCCGTATCGGGGAGCCCCACCGCCTCAGAGCGGGAGGCAAAATCAGAAGTGGCCCACAAGTGGGCAAATTGGCTACCTCGGCCCTGCCGTATCGGGGAGCCCCACCGCCTCAGAGCGGGGGGCAAAATCAGAAGTGGCCCTCAAGTGGGCAAATTTGCTACCTCACCCCTGCCGTATGAGGGAGCCCCACCGCCTCAGAGCGGGGGGCAAAATCAGAAGTGGCCCACAAGTGGACAAATTGGCTACCTCACCCCTGCCGTATCGGGGAGCCCCACCGCTTCAGAGCGGGGGGCAAAATCCGAAGTGGCCCACAAGTGGGCGAATAGGCTACCTCACCCCTGCCGTATCGGGGAGCCCCGACGCCTCGGGGCGGGGGGCAAAATCAGAAGTGGCCCACAAGTGGGCAAATTGGCTACCTCACCCCTGCCGTATCGGGGAGCCCCGACGCCTCAGAGCCGGGGGCAAAATCACAAGTGGCCCACAAGTGGGCAAATTGGCTACCTCACCCCTGCCGTATCGGAGAGCCCCATAGCCTCAGAGCGGGGGGCAGAATCAGAAGTGGCCCACAAGTGGGCAAATTGGCTCCCTCACCCCTGCCGTATCGGGGAGCCCCACCGCCTTAGAGCGGGGGGCAAAATCAGAAGTGGCCCACAAGTCGGCAAATTGGCTACCTCGACCCTGCCGTATCGGGGAGCCCCACCGCCTCAGAGCGGGGGGCAAAATCAGAAGTGGCCCACAAGTGGGCGAATTGGCTACCTCACCCCTGCCGTATCGGGGAGCGTCACCGCCTCAGAGCGGGGGGCAAAATCAGAGGTGGCCCACAAGTGGGCGAATTGGCTACCTCACCCCTGCCGTATCGGGGAGCCCCAACGCCTCAGAGCGGGGGGCAAAATCAGAAGTGGGCCACAAGTGGGCGAATTGGCTACCTCACCCCTACCGTATTGGAGAGCCCCACCGCCTCAGAGCGGGGGGCAAAATCAGAAGTGGCCCACAAGTGGGCGAATTGGCTACCTCACCCCTGCCGTATCGGGGAGCCCCACCGCCTCAGAGCGGGGGGCAAAATCAGAAGTGGCCCACAAGTGGGCAAATTGGCTACCTCGACCCTGCCGTATCGGGGAGCCCCACCGCCTCAGAGCGGGGGGCAAAATCAGAAGTGGCCCACAAGTGGGCAAATTGGCTACCTCACCCCTGCCGTATCGGGGAGCCCCGACGCCTCAGAGCGGGGGGCAAAATCAGCAGTGGCTCACAAGTGGGCGAATTGGCTCCCTCACCCCTGCCGTGTCGGGGAGCCCCACCGCCTCAGAGCGGGGGGCAAAATCACAAGTGGCCCACAAGTCGGCAAATTGGCTACCTCGACCCTGCCGTATCGGGGAGCCCCACCGCCTCAGAGCGGGGGGCAAAATCAGAAGTGGCCCACAAGTGGGCGAATTGGCTACCTCACCCCTGCCGTATCGGGGAGCCCCACCGCCTTAGAGCGGGGGGCAAAATCAGAAGTGGCACACAAGTGGGCAAATTGGCTACCTCACCCTTGCCGTATCGGGGAGCCCCATCGCCTCAGAGCGGGGAGGCAAAATCAGAACTGGCCCACAAGTGGGCAAATTGGCTACCTCACCCCTGCCGTATCGGAGAGCCCCACGGCCTCAGAGCGGGGGGCAGAATCAGAAGTGGCCCACAAGTGGGCGAATTGGCTACCTCACCGGTGCCGTATCGGAGAGCCCCACCGCCTCAGAGCGGGGGGCGAAAGAAGTGGCCCACAAGTGGGCGAATTGGCTACCTCACCCCTGCCGTATCGGGGAGCTCCACCGCCTCAGAGCGGGGGGCAAAATCACAAGTGGCCCACAAGTGGGCAAATTGGCTACCTCACCCCTGCCGTATCGGGGAGCCCTGACGCCTCAGAGCGGGGGGGGAAATCAGAAGTGGCCCACAAGTGGGCAAATTGGCTACCTCACCCCTGTCGTATCGGGGAGCCCCACCGCCTCAAAGCCGGGGGCAAAATCAGAACTGGCCCACAAGTGGGCAAATTGGCTACCTCACCCCTGCCGTATCGGGGAGCTCCACCGCCTCAGAGCGGGGGGCAAAATCAGAAGTGGCCCACAAGTGGGCAAATTGGCTACCTCACCGCTACCGTATCAGAGAGCCCCACCGCCTTAGAGCGGGGGGCAAAGTCAAAAGTGGCCCACAAGTGGGCAAATTGGCTACCTCACCCCTGCCGTATCGGGGAGCCCCACCGCCTCAGAGCGGGGGGCAAAATCACAAGTGGCCCACAAGTGGGCAAATTGGCTACCTCACCCCTGCCGTATCGGGGAGCCCTGACGCCTCAGAGCGGGGGGGGAAATCAGAAGTGGCCCACAATTGGGCAAATTGGCTACCTCACCCCTGTCGTATCGGGGAGCCCCACCGCCTCAAAGCCGGGGGCAAAATCAGAACTGGCCCACAAGTGGGCAAATTGGCTACCTCACCCCTGCCGTATCGGAGAGCCCCACCGCCTCAGAGCGGGGGGCAGAATCAGAAGTGGCCCACAAGTGGGCGAAGTGGCTACCTCACCCCTGCCGTATCGGAGAGCCCCACCGCCTCAGAGCGGGGGGCAAAATCAGAAGTGGCCCACAAGTGGGCAAATTGGCTACCTCACCCCTGCCGTATCGGGGAGCTCCACCGCCTCAGAGCGGGGGGCAAAATCAGAAGTGGCCCACAAGTGGGCAAATTGGCTACCTCACCCCTACCGTATCAGAGAGCCCCACCGCCTTAGAGCGGGGGGCAAAGTCAAAAGTGGCCCACAAGTGGGCAAATTGGCTACCTCACCCCTGCCGTATCGGAGAGCCCCACCGCCTCAGAGCGGGGGGCAGAATCAGAAGTGGCCCACAAGTGGGCGAATTGGCTACCTCACCCCTGCCGTATCGGGGAGCCCCACCGCTTCAGAGCGGGGGGCAAAATCAGAAGTGGCCCACAAATGGGCAAATTGGCTACCTCACCCCTGCCGTATCGGGGAGCCCTACCGCCTCAGAGCGGGGGGCAAAATCAGAAGTGGCCCACAAGTGGGCAAATTGGCTACCTCGACCCTGCCGTATCGGGGAGCCCCACCGCCTCAGAGCGGGGGGCAAAATCAGAAGTGGCCCACAAGTGGGCAAGTTGGCTACCTCACCCCTGCCGTATCGGGGAGCCCCGACGCCTCAGAGCGGGGGGCAAAATCAGAAGTGGCCCACAAGTGGGCGAATTGGCTACCTCACCCCTGCCGTATCGGGGAGCCCCACCGCCTTAGAGCGGGGGGCAAAATCAGAAGTGGCACACAAGTGGGCATATTGGCTACCTCACCCTTGCCGTATCGGGGAGCCCCATCGCCTCAAAGCCGGGGAGGCAAAATCAGAAGTGGCCCACAAGTGGGCGAATTGGCTACCTCACCCCTGCCGTATCGGGGAGCCCCACCGCTTCAGAGCGGGGGGCAAAATCACAAGTGGCCCCCAAGTGGGCAAATTGGCTACCTCACCCCTGCTGTATCGGGGAGCCCGGACGCCTCAGAGCGGGGGGCAAAATCAGAAGTGGCCCACAAGTGGGCAAATTGGCTACCTCACCCCTGCCGTATCAGGGAGCCCCACCGCCTCAGAACAGGGGGCAAAATCAGAAGTGGCCCACAAGTGGGCAAATTGGCTACCTCACCCCAGCTGTATCGGGGAGCCCCACCGCCTCAGAGCGGGGGGCAAAATCAGAAGTGGCCCACAAGTGGGCAAATTGGCTACCTCGACCCTGCCGTATCGGGGAGCCCCACCGCCTCAAAGCCGGGGGCAAAATCAGAAGTGGCCCACAAGTGGGCGAATTGGCTACCTCACCCCTGCCGTATCGGGGAGCCCCACCGCTTCAGAGCGGGGGGCAAAATCACAAGTGGCCCCCAAGTGGGCAAATTGGCTACCTCACCCCTGCTGTATCAGGGAGCCCGGACGCCTCAGAGCGGGGGGCAAAATCAGAAGTGGCCCACAAGTGGGCAAATTGGCTACCTCACCCCTGCCGTATCAGGGAGCCCCACCGCCTCAGAGCGGGGGGCAAAATCAGAAGTGGCCCACAAGTGGGCAAATTGGCTACCTAACCCCCGCCGTCTCGGAGAGCCCCACCGCCTAAGAGCGGGGGGCAGAATCAGAAGTGGCCCACAAGTGGGCGAATTGGCTACCTCACCCCTGCCGTATCGGGGAGCCCCACCGCCTCAGAGCGGGGGGCAAAATCAGAAGTGGCCCACAAGTGGGCAAATTGGCTACCTCACCCCTGCCGTATCGGGGAGCTCCACCGCCTCAGAGCGGGGGGCAAAATCACAAGTGGCCCACAAGTGGGCAAATTGGCTACCTCACCCCTGCCGTATCGGGGAGCCCCACCGCTTCAGAGCGGGGGGCAAAATCACAAGTGGCCCACAAGTGGGCAAATTGGCTACCTCGACCCTGCCGTATCGGGGAGCCCCACCGCTTCAGAGCGGGGGGCAAAATCAGAAGTGGCCCACAAGTGGGCAAATTGGCTACCTCGACCCTGCCGTATCGGGGAGCCCCACCGCCTCAGAGTGGGGGGCAGAATCAGAAATGGCCCACAAGTGGGCAAATTGGCTACCTCACCCCTGCTGTATCGGGGAGCCCCGACGCCTCAGAGCGGGGGGCAAAATCAGAAGTGGCTCACAAGTGGGCAAATTGGCTACCTCACCCCTGCCGTATCGGGGAGCCCCACCGCTTCAGAGCGGGGGGCAAAATCAAAAGTGGCCCACAAGTGGGCAAATTGGCTACCTCACCCCTGCCGTATCGGGGAGCCCCACCGCCTCAGAGCCGGGGGCAAAATCAGAAGTGGCCCACAAGTGGGCAAATTGGCTACCTCACCCCTGCTGTATCGGGGAGCCCCGACGCCTCAGAGCGGGGGGCAAAATCAGAAGTGGCCCACAAGTGGGCAAATTGGCTACCTCACCCCTGCCGTATCAGGGAGCCCCACCGCCTCAGAGCGGGGGGCAAAATCAGAAGTGGCCCACAAGTGGGCAAACTGGCTACCTCACCCCTGCCGTATCGGGGAGCCCCACCGCTTCAGAGCGGGGGGCAAAATCAGAAGTGGCCCACAAGTGGGCGAATTGGCTACCTCACCATTGCCGTACCGGGGAGCCCCACCGCCTCATAGCGGGGGGCAAAATCAGAAGTGGCCCACAAGTGGGCAAATTGGCTACCTCACCCCTGCCGTATCGGGGAGCCCCACCGCCTCAAAGCCGGGGGCAGAATCAGAAGTGGCCCACAAGTGGGCAAATTGGCTACCTCACCCCTGCCGTATCGGGGAGCCCCACCGCCTCAGAGCGGGGGGCAAAATCAGAAGTGGCCCACAAGTGGGCAAATTGGCTACCTCACCGTGCCGTATCGGGGAGCCCCACCGCTTCAGAGCGGGGGGCAAAATCAGAAGTGGCCCACAAGTGGGCAAATTGGCTACCTCACCCCTGCCGTATCGGGGAGCCCTGACGTCTCAGAGCGGGGGGCAAAATCAGAAGTGGCCCACAAGTGGGCAAATTGGCTACCTCACCCCTGCCGTATCGGGGAGCTCCACCGCCTCAAAGCCGGGGGCAAAATCAGAAGTGGCCCACAAGTGGGCAAATTGGCTACCTCACCCCTGCCGTATCGGGGAGCCCCACCGCCTCAGAGCGGGGGGCAAAATCAGAAGTGGCCCACAAGTGGGCAAATTGGCTACCTCACCCCTGCCGTATCGGGGAGCTCCACCGCCTCAGAGCGGGGGGCAGAATCAGAAGTGGCCCACAAGTGGGCGAATTGGCTACCTCACCCCTGCCGTATCGGGGAGCCCCACCGCCTCAGAGCGGGGGGCAAAATCAGAAGTGGCCCACAGATGGGCAAATTGGCTACCTCACCCCTGCCGTATCGGGGAGCTCCACCGCCTCAGAGCGGGGAACAAAATCAGAAGTGGCCCACAAGTGGGCAAATTGGCTACCTCACCCCTACCGTATCAGAGAGCCCCACCGCCTCAGAGCGGGGGGCAAAGTCAAAAGTGGCCCACAAGTGGGCAAATTGGCTACCTCACCCCTGCCGTATCGGGGAGCTCCACCGCCTCAGAGCGGGGGGCAAAATCAGAAGTGGCCCACAAGTGGGCAAATTGGCTACCTCACCCCTACCGTATCAGAGAGCTCCACCGCCTCAGAGCGGGGGGCAAAATCAGAGGTGGCCCACAAGTGGGCAAATTGGCTACCTCACCCCTGCCGTATCGGGGAGCTCCACCGCCTCAGAGCGGGGGGCAGAATCAGAAGTGGCCCACAAGTGGGCGAATTGGCTACCTCACCCCTGCCGTATCGGGGAGCCCCACCGCCTCAGAGCGGGGGGCAAAATCAGAAGTGGCCCACGAGTGGGCAGATTGGCTACCTCACTGTGCCGTATCGGGGAGCCCCACCGCTTCAGAGCGGGGGGCAAAATCAGAACTGGCCCACAAGTGGGCAAATTGGCTACCTCACCCTTGCCGTATCGGGGAGCCCTGACGCCTCAGAGCGGGGGGCAAAATCAGAAGTGGCCCACAAGTGGGCAAATTGGCTACCTCACCCCTGCCGTATCGGGGAGCTCCACCGCCTCAAAGCCGGGGGCAAAATCAGAAGTGGCCCACAAGTGGGCAAATTGGCTACCTCACCCCTGCCGTATCGGGGAGCCCCACCGCCTCAGAGCGGGGGGCAAAATCAGAAGTGGCCCACAAGTGGGCAAATTGGCTACCTCACCCCTGCCGTATCGGGGGGCTCCACCGCCTTAGAGCGGGGGGCAGAATCAGAAGTGGCCCACAAGTGGGCAAATTGGCTACCTCACCCCTGCCGTATCAGAGAGCCCCACCGCCTCAGAGCGGGGGGCAAAGTCAAAAGTGGCCCACAAGTGGGCAAATTGGCTACCTCACCCCTGCCGTATCAGAGAGCCCCACCGCCTCAGAGCGGGGGGCAAAGTCAAAAGTGGCCCACAAGTGGGCAAATTGGCTACCTCACCCCTGCCGTATCGGGGAGCTCCACCGCCTCAGAGCGGGGGGCAAAATCAGAAGTGGCCCACAAATGGGCAAATTGGCTACCTCACCCCTGCCGTATCGGGGAGCTCCACCGCCTCAGAGCGGGGGGCAGAATCAGAAGTGGCCCACAAGTGGGCGAATTGGCTACCTCACCCCTGCCGTATCGGGGAGCCCCACCGCCTCAGAGCGGGGGGCAAAATCAGAGGTGGCCCACAAGTGGGCAAATTGGCTACCTCACCCCTGCCGTATCGGGGAGCTCCACCGCCTCAGAGCGGGGGGCAGAATCAGAAGTGGCCCACAAGTGGGCGAATTGGCTACCTCACCCCTGCCGTATCGGGGAGCCCCACCGCCTCAGAGCGGGGGGCAAAATCAGAAGTGGCCCACGAGTGGGCAGATTGGCTACCTCACTGTGCCGTATCGGGGAGCCCCACCGCTTCAGAGCGGGGGGCAAAATCAGAACTGGCCCACAAGTGGGCAAATTGGCTACCTCACCCTTGCCGTATCGGGGAGCCCTGACGCCTCAGAGCGGGGGGCAAAATCAGAAGTGGCCCACAAGTGGGCAAATTGGCTACCTCACCCCTGCCGTATCGGGGAGCTCCACCGCCTCAAAGCCGGGGGCAAAATCAGAAGTGGCCCACAAGTGGGCAAATTGGCTACCTCACCCCTGCCGTATCGGGGAGCCCCACCGCCTCAGAGCGGGGGGCAAAATCAGAAGTGGCCCACAAGTGGGCAAATTGGCTACCTCACCCCTGCCGTATCGGGGGGCTCCACCGCCTTAGAGCGGGGGGCAGAATCAGAAGTGGCCCACAAGTGGGCAAATTGGCTACCTCACCCCTGCCGTATCAGAGAGCCCCACCGCCTCAGAGCGGGGGGCAAAGTCAAAAGTGGCCCACAAGTGGGCAAATTGGCTACCTCACCCCTGCCGTATCAGAGAGCCCCACCGCCTCAGAGCGGGGGGCAAAGTCAAAAGTGGCCCACAAGTGGGCAAATTGGCTACCTCACCCCTGCCGTATCGGGGAGCTCCACCGCCTCAGAGCGGGGGGCAAAATCAGAAGTGGCCCACAAATGGGCAAATTGGCTACCTCACCCCTGCCGTATCGGGGAGCCCCACCGCTTCAGAGCGGGGGGCAAAATCACAAGTGGCCCACAAGTGGGCAAATTGGCTACCTCGACCCTGCCGTATCGGGGAGCCCCACCGCCTCAGAGCGGGGGGCAAAATCAGAAGTGGCCCACAAGTGGGCAAATTGGCTACCTCACCGTGCCGTATCGGGGAGCCCCACCGCTTCAGAGCGGGGGGCAAAATCAGAAGTGGCCCACAAGTGGGCAAATTGGCTACCTCACCCCTGCCGTATCGGGGAGCCCTGACGCCTCAGAGCGGGGGGCAAAATCAGAAGTGGCCCACAAGTGGGCAAATTGGCTACCTCACCCCTGCCGTATCGAGGAGCTCCACCGCCTCAAAGCCGGGGGCCAAATCAGAAGTGGCCCACAACTGGGCAAATTGGCTACCTCACCCCTGCCGTATCGGGGAGCCCCACCGCCTCAGAGCGGGGGGCAAAATCAGAAGTGGCCCACAAGTGGGCAAATTGGCTACCTCACCCCTGCCGTATCGGGGAGCTCCACCGCCTTAGAGCGGGGGGCAGAACCAGAAGTGGCCCACAAGTGGGCGAATTGGCTACCTCACCCCTGCCGTATCAGAGAGCCCCACCGCCTCAGAGCGGGGGGCAAAATCAGAAGTGGCCCACAAATGGGCAAATTGGCTACCTCACCCCTGCCGTATCGGGGAGCCCCACCGCTTCAGAGCGGGGGGCAAAATCACAAGTGGCCCACAAGTGGGCAAATTGGCTACCTCGACCCTGCCGTATCGGGGAGCCCCACCGCCTCAGAGCGGGGGGCAAAATCAGAAGTGGCCCACAAGTGGGCAAATTGGCTACCTCACCGTGCCGTATCGGGGAGCCCCACCGCTTCAGAGCGGGGGGCAAAATCAGAAGTGGCCCACAAGTGGGCAAATTGGCTACCTCACCCCTGCCGTATCGGGGAGCGCTGACGCCTCAGAGCGGGGGGCAAAATCAGAAGTGGCCCACAAGTGGGCAAATTGGCTACCTCACCCCTGCCGTATCGGGGAGCTCCAGCGCCTCAAAGCCGGGGGCAAAATCAGAAGTGGCCCACAAGTGGGCAAATTGGCTACCTCACCCCTGCCGTATCGGGGAGCCCCACCGCCTCAGAGCGGGGGGCAAAATCAGAAGTGGCCCACAAGTGGGCAAATTGGCTACCTCACCCCTGCCGTATCAGGGAGCCCCACCGCCTCAGAGCGGGGGGCAAAATCAGAAGTGGCCCACAAGTGGGCAAATTGGCTACCTCACCCCTGCCGTATCGGGGAGCCCCACCGCCTCAGAGCGGGGGGCAAAATCAGAAGTGGCCCAAAAGTGGGCAAATTGGCTACCTCACCCTGCCGTATCGGGGAGCCCTGACGCCTCAGAGCGGGGGGCAAAATCAGAAGTGGCCCACAAGTGGGCAAATTGGCTACCTCACCCCTGCCGTATCGGGGAGCTCCACCGCCTCAGAGCGGGGGGCAGAATCAGAAGTGGCCCACAAGTGGGCGAATTGGCTACCTCACCCCTGCCGTATCGGGGAGCCCCACCGCCTCAGAGCGGGGGGCAAAATCAGAAGTGGCCCACAGATGGGCAAATTGGCTACCTCACCCCTGCCGTATCGGGGAGCTCCACCGCCTCAGAGCGGGGGGCAAAATCAGAAGTGGCCCACAAGTGGGCAAATTGGCTACCTCACCCCTACCGTATCAGAGAGCCCCACCGCCTCAGAGCGGGGGGCAAAATCAGAAGTGGCCCACAAGTGGGCAAATTGGCTACCTCACCCCTGCCGTATCGGGGAGCTCCACCGCCTCAGAGCGGGGGGCAGAATCAGAAGTGGCCCACAAGTGGGCGAATTGGCTACCTCACCCCTGCCGTATCGGGGAGCCCCACCGCCTCAGAGCGGGGGGCAAAATCAGAAGTGGCCCACAGATGGGCAAATTGGCTACCTCACCCCTGCCGTATCGGGGAGCTCCACCGCCTCAGAGCGGGGAACAAAATCAGAAGTGGCCCACAAGTGGGCAAATTGGCTACCTCACCCCTACCGTATCAGAGAGCCCCACCGCCTCAGAGCGGGGGGCAAAGTCAAAAGTGGCCCACAAGTGGGCAAATTGGCTACCTCACCCCTGCCGTATCGGGGAGCTCCACCGCCTCAGAGCGGGGGGCAAAATCAGAAGTGGCCCACAAGTGGGCAAATTGGCTACCTCACCCCTACCGTATCAGAGAGCTCCACCGCCTCAGAGCGGGGGGCAAAATCAGAGGTGGCCCACAAGTGGGCAAATTGGCTACCTCACCCCTGCCGTATCGGGGAGCTCCACCGCCTCAGAGCGGGGGGCAGAATCAGAAGTGGCCCACAAGTGGGCGAATTGGCTACCTCACCCCTGCCGTATCGGGGAGCCCCACCGCCTCAGAGCGGGGGGCAAAATCAGAAGTGGCCCACGAGTGGGCAGATTGGCTACCTCACTGTGCCGTATCGGGGAGCCCCACCGCTTCAGAGCGGGGGGCAAAATCAGAACTGGCCCACAAGTGGGCAAATTGGCTACCTCACCCTTGCCGTATCGGGGAGCCCTGACGCCTCAGAGCGGGGGGCAAAATCAGAAGTGGCCCACAAGTGGGCAAATTGGCTACCTCACCCCTGCCGTATCGGGGAGCTCCACCGCCTCAAAGCCGGGGGCAAAATCAGAAGTGGCCCACAAGTGGGCAAATTGGCTACCTCACCCCTGCCGTATCGGGGAGCCCCACCGCCTCAGAGCGGGGGGCAAAATCAGAAGTGGCCCACAAGTGGGCAAATTGGCTACCTCACCCCTGCCGTATCGGGGGGCTCCACCGCCTTAGAGCGGGGGGCAGAATCAGAAGTGGCCCACAAGTGGGCAAATTGGCTACCTCACCCCTGCCGTATCAGAGAGCCCCACCGCCTCAGAGCGGGGGGCAAAGTCAAAAGTGGCCCACAAGTGGGCAAATTGGCTACCTCACCCCTGCCGTATCAGAGAGCCCCACCGCCTCAGAGCGGGGGGCAAAGTCAAAAGTGGCCCACAAGTGGGCAAATTGGCTACCTCACCCCTGCCGTATCGGGGAGCTCCACCGCCTCAGAGCGGGGGGCAAAATCAGAAGTGGCCCACAAATGGGCAAATTGGCTACCTCACCCCTGCCGTATCGGGGAGCCCCACCGCTTCAGAGCGGGGGGCAAAATCACAAGTGGCCCACAAGTGGGCAAATTGGCTACCTCGACCCTGCCGTATCGGGGAGCCCCACCGCCTCAGAGCGGGGGGCAAAATCAGAAGTGGCCCACAAGTGGGCAAATTGGCTACCTCACCGTGCCGTATCGGGGAGCCCCACCGCTTCAGAGCGGGGGGCAAAATCAGAAGTGGCCCACAAGTGGGCAAATTGGCTACCTCACCCCTGCCGTATCGGGGAGCCCTGACGCCTCAGAGCGGGGGGCAAAATCAGAAGTGGCCCACAAGTGGGCAAATTGGCTACCTCACCCCTGCCGTATCGAGGAGCTCCACCGCCTCAAAGCCGGGGGCCAAATCAGAAGTGGCCCACAACTGGGCAAATTGGCTACCTCACCCCTGCCGTATCGGGGAGCCCCACCGCCTCAGAGCGGGGGGCAAAATCAGAAGTGGCCCACAAGTGGGCAAATTGGCTACCTCACCCCTGCCGTATCGGGGAGCTCCACCGCCTTAGAGCGGGGGGCAGAACCAGAAGTGGCCCACAAGTGGGCGAATTGGCTACCTCACCCCTGCCGTATCAGAGAGCCCCACCGCCTCAGAGCGGGGGGCAAAATCAGAAGTGGCCCACAAATGGGCAAATTGGCTACCTCACCCCTGCCGTATCGGGGAGCCCCACCGCTTCAGAGCGGGGGGCAAAATCACAAGTGGCCCACAAGTGGGCAAATTGGCTACCTCGACCCTGCCGTATCGGGGAGCCCCACCGCCTCAGAGCGGGGGGCAAAATCAGAAGTGGCCCACAAGTGGGCAAATTGGCTACCTCACCGTGCCGTATCGGGGAGCCCCACCGCTTCAGAGCGGGGGGCAAAATCAGAAGTGGCCCACAAGTGGGCAAATTGGCTACCTCACCCCTGCCGTATCGGGGAGCGCTGACGCCTCAGAGCGGGGGGCAAAATCAGAAGTGGCCCACAAGTGGGCAAATTGGCTACCTCACCCCTGCCGTATCGGGGAGCTCCAGCGCCTCAAAGCCGGGGGCAAAATCAGAAGTGGCCCACAAGTGGGCAAATTGGCTACCTCACCCCTGCCGTATCGGGGAGCCCCACCGCCTCAGAGCGGGGGGCAAAATCAGAAGTGGCCCACAAGTGGGCAAATTGGCTACCTCACCCTTGCCGTATCAGGGAGCCCCACCGCCTCAGAGCGGGGGGCAAAATCAGAAGTGGCCCACAAGTGGGCAAATTGGCTACCTCACCCCTGCCGTATCGGGGAGCCCCACCGCCTCAGAGCGGGGGGCAAAATCAGAAGTGGCCCAAAAGTGGGCAAATTGGCTACCTCACCCTGCCGTATCGGGGAGCCCTGACGCCTCAGAGCGGGGGGCAAAATCAGAAGTGGCCCACAAGTGGGCAAATTGGCTACCTCACCCCTGCCGTATCGGGGAGCTCCACCGCCTCAGAGCGGGGGGCAGAATCAGAAGTGGCCCACAAGTGGGCGAATTGGCTACCTCACCCCTGCCGTATCGGGGAGCCCCACCGCCTCAGAGCGGGGGGCAAAATCAGAAGTGGCCCACAGATGGGCAAATTGGCTACCTCACCCCTGCCGTATCGGGGAGCTCCACCGCCTCAGAGCGGGGGGCAAAATCAGAAGTGGCCCACAAGTGGGCAAATTGGCTACCTCACCCCTACCGTATCAGAGAGCCCCACCGCCTCAGAGCGGGGGGCAAAGTCAGAAGTGGCCCACAAGTGGGCAAATTGGCTACCTCACCCCTGCCGTATCGGGGAGCCCCACCGCCTCAGAGCGGGGGGCAAAATCAGAAAAGGCCCTCAAATGGGCAAATTGGCTACCTCACCCCTGCCGTATCGGGGAGCCCCACCGCTTCAGAGCGGGGGGCAAAATCACAAGTGGCCCACAAGTGGGCAAATTGGCTACCTCGACCCTGCCGTATCGGGGAGCCCCACCGCCTCAGAGCGGGGGGCAAAATCACAAGTGGCCCACAAGTGGGCAAATTGGCTACCTCACCCCTGCCGTATCGGGGAGCCCCACCGCTTCAGAGCGGGGGGCAAAATCAGAAGTGGCCCACAAGTGGGCAAATTGGCCACCTCACCCCTGCCGTATCGGGGAGCCCCACCGCCTCAGAGCGGGGGGCAGAATCAGAAATGGCCCAGAAGTGGGCAAATTGGCTACCTCACCCCTGCTGTATCGGGGAGCCCTGACGCCTCAGAGCGGGGGGCAAAATCAGAAGTGGCCCACAAGTGGGCAAATGGGCTACCTCACCCCTGCCGTATCGGGGAGCCCCACCGCCTTAGAGCGGGAGGCAAAATCAGAAGTGGCCCACAAGTGGGCAAATTGGCTACCTCGACCCTGCCGTATCGGGGAGCCCCACCGCCTCAGAGCCGGGGGCAAAATCAGAAGTGGCCCACAACTGGGCAAATTGTCTACCTCACCCTTGCCGTATCAGGGAGCCCCACCGCCTCAGAACGGGGGGCAAAATCAGAAGTGGCCCACAAGTGGGCGAATTGGCTACCTCACCCCTGCCGTATCGGGGAGCCCCACCGCTTCAGAGCAAGGGGCAAAATCAGAAGTGGCCCACAAGTGGGCGAATTGGCTACCTCACCATTGCCGTATCGGGGAGCCCTGACGCCTCAGAGCGGGGGGCAAAATCAGAACTGGCCCACAAGTGGGCAAATTGGCTACCTCACCCCTGCCGTATCGGGGAGCCCCACCGCCTCAGAGCGGGGGGCAAAATCAGAAGTGGCCCACAAGTGGGCAAATTGGCTACCTCACCCTGCCGTATCGGGGAGCCCCACCGCTTCAGAGCGGGGGGCAAAATCAGAACTGGCCCACAAGTGGGCAAATTGGCTACCTCACCCCTGCCGTATCGGGGAGCCCAGACGCCTCAGAGCGGGGGGCAAAATCAGAAGTGGCCCACAAGTGGGCAAATTGGCTACCTCACCCCTGCCGTATCGGGGAGCCCCACCGCCTCAAAGCCGGGGGCAAAATCAGAAGTGGCCCACAAGTGGGCAAATTGGCTACCTCACCCCCGCCGTATCGGAGAGCCCCACCGCCTCAGAGCGGGGGGCAGAATCAGAAGTGGCCCACAAGTGGGCGAATTGGCTACCTCACCCCTGCCGTATCGGGGAGCCCCACCGCCTCAGAGCGGTGGGCAAAATCAGAAGTGGCCCACAAGTGGGCAAATTGGCTACCTCACCCCTGCCGTATCGGGGAGCCCCACCGCCTCAGAGCGGGGGGCAAAATCAGAAGTGGCCCACAAATGGGCAAATTGGCTACCTCACCCCTGCCGTATCGGGGAGCCCCACCGCTTCAGAGCGGGGGGCAAAATCACAAGTGGCCCGCAAGTGGGCAAATTGGCTACCTCGACCCTGCCGTATCGGGGAGCCCCACCGCCTCAGAGCGGGGGGCAAAATCAGAAGTGGCCCACAAATGGGCAACTTGGCTACCTCACCCCTGCCGTATCAGGGAGCCCCACCGCCTCAGAGCGGGGGGCAGAATCAGAAATGGCCCACAACTGGGCAAATTGGCTACCTCACCCTTGCCGTATCAGGGAGCTCCACCGCCTCAGAGCGGGGGGCAAAATCAGAAGTGGCCCACAAGTGGGCAAATTGGCTACCTCACCCCTACCGTATCAGAGAGCCCCACCGCCTTAGAGCGGGGGGCAAAATCAGAACTGGCCCACAAGTGGGCAAATTGGCTACCTCACCCCTGCCGTATCGGGGAGCCCCACCGCCTCAGAGCGGGGGGCAAAATCAGAAGTGGCCCACAAATGGGCAAATTGGCTACCTCACCCCTGCCGTATCGGGGAGCCCCACCGCTTCAGAGCGGGAGGCAAAATCACAAGTGGCCCGCAAGTGGGCAAATTGGCTACCTCGACCCTGCCGTATCGGGGAGCCCCACCGCCTCAGAGCGGGGGGCAAAATCAGAAGTGGCCCACAAATGGGCAACTTGGCTACCTCACCCCTGCCGTATCAGGGAGCCCCACCGCCTCAGAGCGGGGGGCAGAATCAGAAATGGCCCACAAGTGGGCAAATTGGCTACCTCAGCCCTGCTGTATCGGGGAGCCCCGACGCCTCAGAGCGGGGGGCAAAATCAGAAGTGGCCCACAAGTGGGCAAATTGGCTACCTCACCCTTGCCGTATCAGGGAGCCCCACCGCCTCAGAGCGGGGGGCAAAATCAGAAGTGGCCCACAAGTGGGCAAATTGGCTACCTCACCCCTGCCGTATCGGGGAGCCCCACCGCTTCAGAGCGGGGGGCAAAATCAGAAGTGGCCCACAAGTGGGCAAATTGGCTACCTCGACCCTGCCGTATCGGGGAGCCCCACCGCCTCAGAGCCGGGGGCAAAATCAGAAGTGGCCCACAAGTGGGCAAATTGGCTACCTCACCCCTGCCGTATCGGGGAGCCCCACCGCTTCAGAGCGGGGGGCAAAATCAGAAGTGGCCCACAAGTGGGCAAATTGGCTACCTCACCCCTGCCGTATCAGGGAGCCCCACCGCCTCAGAGCGGGGGGCAAAATCAGAAGTGGCCCACAAGTGGGCGAATTGGCTACCTCACCCCTGCCGTATCGGGGAGCCCCACCGCCTCAGAGCGGGGGGCAAAATCAGAAGTGGCCCACAAGTGGGCGAATTGGCTACCTCACCATTGCCGTATCGGGGAGCCCCACCGCCTCAGAGCGGGGGGCAAAATCAGAAGTGGCCCACAAGTGGGCAAATTGGCTACCTCACCCCTGCCGTATCGGAGAGCCCCACCGCCTCAGAGCGGGGGGCAAAATCAGAAGTGGCCCCCAAGTGGGCAAATTGGCTACCTCACCCCTGCCATATCGGGGAGCCCCAGCGCCTCAGAGCGGGGGACAAAATCAGAAGTGGCCCACAAGTGGGCAAATTGGCTACCTCACCCCTGCCGTATCGGGGAGCCCCACCGCCTTAGAGCGGGGGGCAAAATCAGAAGTGGCCCACAAGTGGGCGAATTGGCTACCTCACCCCTGCCGTATCGGGGAGCCCCACCGCTTCAGAGCGGGGGGCAAAATCAGAAGTGGCCCACAAGTGGGCGAATTGGCTACCTCACCCCTGCCGTATCGGGGAGCCCCACCGCCTCAGAGCGGGGGGCAAAATCAGAAGTGGCCCACAAGTGGGCGAATTGGCTACCTCACCATTGCCGTATCGGGGAGCCCCACCGCTTCAGAGCGGGGGGCAAAATCAGAAGTGGCCCACAAGTGGGCGAATTGGCTACCTCACCCCCGCCGTATCGGGGAGCCCCACCGCCTCAAAGCCGGGGGCACAATCAGAAGTGGCCCACAAGTGGGCAAATTGGCTACCTCACGACTGCCGTATCGGAGAGCCCCACCGCCTCAGAGCGGGGGGCAAAATCAGAAGTGGCCCCCAAGTGGGCAAATTGGCTACCTCACCCCTGCCATATCGGGGAGCCCCAGCGCCTCAGAGCGGGGGACAAAATCAGAAGTGGCCCACAAGTGGGCAAATTGGCTACCTCACCCCTGCCGTATCGGGGAGCCCCACCGCCTTAGAGCGGGGGGCAAAATCAGAAGTGGCCCACAAGTGGGCGAATTGGCTACCTCACCCCTGCCGTATCGGGGAGCCCCACCGCTTCAGAGCAGGGGGCAAAATCAGAAGTGGCCCACAAGTGGGCGAATTGGCTACCTCACCATTGCCGTATCGGGGAGCCCCACCGCCTCAGAGCGGGGGGCAAAATCAGAAGTGGCCCACAAGTGGGCGAATTGGCTACCTCACCATTGCCGTATCGGGGAGCCCCACCGCTTCAGAGCGGGGGGCAAAATCAGAAGTGGCCCACAAGTGGGCGAATTGGCTACCTCACCCCTGCCGTATCGGGGAGCCCGTCCGCTTCAGAGCGGGGGGCAAAATCAGAAGTGGCCCACCAGTGGGCAAATTGGCTACCTCACCCCTGCCGTATCGGGGAGCCCCACCGTCTCAGAGCCGGGGGCAAAATCAGAAGTGGCCCACAAGTGGGCAAATTGGCTACCTCACCCCTACCGTATCAGAGAGCCCCACCGCCTCAGAGCGAGGGGGCAAAATCAGAAGTGGCCCACAAGTGGGCGAATTGGCTACCTCACCCCTGTGGCTACCTCACCCCTGCCGTATCGGGGAGCCCCACCGCCTCAGAGCGGGGGGCAAAATCAGAAGTGGCCCACAAGTGGGCAAATTGGCTACCTCACCCCTGCCGTATCGGGGAGCCCCACCGCCTCAGAGCGGGGGGCAAAATCAGAAGTGGCCCACAAGTGGGCAAATTGGCTACCTCACCCCTGCCGTATCGGGGAGCCCCACCGCCTTAGAGCGGGGGGCAAAATCAGAAGTGGCCCACAAGTGGGCAAATTGGCTACCTCACCCCTGCCGTATCGGGGAGCCCCACCGCCTCAGAGCGGGGGGCAAAATCAGAAGTGGCCCACAAGTGGGCGAATTGGCTACCTCACCATGGCCGTATCGAGGAGCCCCACCGCCTCAGAGCGGGGGGCAAAATCAGAAGTGGCCCACAAGTGGGTGAATTGGCTACCTCGACCCTGCCGTATCGGGGAGCCCCACCGCTTCACAGCGGGGGGCAAAATCAGAAGTGGCCCACAAGTGGGCAAATTGGCTACCTCACGACTGCCGTATCGGGGAGCCCCACCGCCTCAGAGCGGGGGGCAAAATCAGAAGTGGCCCACAAGTGGGCGAATTGGCTACCTCACCATTGCCGTATCGGGGAGCCCTGACGCCTCAGAGCGGGGGGCAAAATCAGAAGTGGCCCACAAGTGGGCAAATTGGCTACCTCACCCCTGCCGTATCGGGGAGCCCCACCGCCTCAAAGCCGGGGGCAGAATCAGAAGTGGCCCACAAGTGGGCAAATTGGCTACCTCACCCCTGCCGTATCGGAGAGCCCCGGCGCCTCAGAGCGGGGGGCAAAATCAGAAGTGGCCCACAAGTGGGCAAACTGGCTACCTCACCCCCGCCGTATCGGGGAGCCCCACCGCCTCAAAGCCGGTGGCACAATCAGAAGTGGCCCACAAGTGGGCAAATTGGCTACCTCACGACTGCCGTATCGGAGAGCCCCACCGCCTCAGAGCGGGGGGCAAAATCAGAAGTGGCCCCCAAGTGGGCAAATTGGCTACCTCACCCCTGCCGTATCGGGGAGCCCCACCGCCTTAGAGCGGGGGGCAAAATCAGAAGTGGCCCACAAGTGGGCGAATTGGCTACCTCACCCCTGCCGTATCGGGGAGCCCCACCGCCTCAGAGCGGGGGGCAAAATCAGAAGTGGCCCACAAGTGGGCGAATTGGCTACCTCACCATGGCCGTATCGGGGAGCCCCACTGCCTCAGAGCGGGGGGCAAAATCAGAAGTGGCCCACAAGTGGGTGAATTGGCTACCTCGACCCTGCCGTATCGGGGAGCCCCACCGCCTCAGAGCGGGGGGCAAAATCAGAAGTGGCCCACAAGTGGGCAAATTGGCAACCTCACCCCTGCCGTATCAGGGAGCCCCACCGCCTCAGAGCGGGGGGCAAAATCAGAAGTGGCCCACAACTGGGCAAATTGGCTACCTCACCCCTGCCGTATCGGGGAGCCCCACCGCCTTAGAGCGGGGGGCAAAATCAGAAGTGGCCCACAAGTGGGCAAATTGGCTACCTCACCATTGCCGTATCGGGGAGCCCCACCGCCTCAGAGCGGGAGGCAAAATCAGAAATGGCCCACAAGTGGGCGAATTGGCTACCTCGACCCTGCCGTATCGGGGAGCCCCACCGCCTTAGAGCGGGGGGCAAAATCAGAAGTGGCCCACAAGTGGGCAAATTGGCTACCTCACCCCTGCCGTATCGGGGAGCCCCACCGCTTCAGAGCGGGGGGCAAAATCAGAAGTGGCCCACAAGTGGGCAAATTGGCAACCTCACCCCTGCCGTATCAGGGAGCCTCACCGCCTCAGAGCGGGGGGCAAAATCAAAAGTGGCCCACAAGTGGGCAAATTGGCTACCTCACCCCTGCCACCTCGGGGATCCTCTCCCCTTCAGAGCGGTTGGCAGAATCAGAAGTGGCCCACTTGTGGGCAAGGTAGCTACTTAACCCATGCCACCTCGGGGATCCCCTCCGCTTCAGAGCGGGGGGCAGAATCAGAAGTGGTCCACGTGTGGGCAAGGTGGCTACTCAACGCATGCAGCCTCGGGGATCCCCTCCGCTTCAGAGCGGGGGGCAGAATCAGAAGTGGCCCACTTGTGGGCAATGTGGCTACTTGACCCCTGCCGTATCGGGGAGCCCCTCCACTTAGGAGCGGGGGGCAGAATCAGAAGTGGCCCATAAGTGGGCAAGGTGGCTACTTGACCCCTGCCAGCTCGGGGATCCCCACCGCTTCAGAGGGGGGGGCAAAATCAGAAGTGGCCCACAAGTGGGCAAATTGGCTACCTCACCCCTGCCGTATCAGGGAGCCCCACCGCCTCAGAGCGGGGGGCAAAGTCAGAAGTGGCCCACAAGTGGGCAAATTGGCTACCTCACCCGTGCCGTATCGGGGAGCCCCACCGCCTTAGAGCGGGGGGCAAAATCAGAAGTGGCCCACAAGTGGGCAAATTGGCTACCTCACCCCTGCCGTATCGGGGAGCCCCAGCGCGTCAGAGCGGGGGGCAAAATCAGAAGTGGCCCACAAGTGGGCAAATTGGCTACCTCACCCCTGCCGTATCGGGGATCCCCTCCACTTCAGAGCGGTGGGCAGAATGAGAAGTGGCCCACGTGTGTGCAAAGTGGCTACTTAACCCCTACTGCCTGGTGGATCCCCTCCGCTTCAGAGCGGGGGGCAGAATCAGAAGTGGCCCACGTGTGGGCGAGGTGGCTACTTACTCCCTGCCGCCTCGGGGATCCCCTCCGCTTCAGAGCGGGGGGCAGAATCAGAAGTGGCCCACGTGTGGGCAAAGTGGCTACTTAACCCTTGCCGCCTCGGGCAACCCCTCCCCTTCAGAGTGGTGGGCAGAATCAGAAGTGGCCCACTTGTGGGCATTGTGGCTACTTAACCCATGCAACCTCGGGAATCCCCTCCGCTTCAGGGCGGGGGGCAGAATCAGAAGTGGTCCACTTGTGGGCAAGGTGGCTACTTAACCCCTGCCAGCTCGGGGATCCCCGTCACTTCATAGCGGGGGGCAGAATCAGAAGTGGCCAACATGTGGGCAAGGTGGCTACTTAACCCCTGCCACCTCGGGGATCCCCTCCGCTTCAAAGCGGGGGGCAGAATCAGAGGTGGCCCACTTGTGGGTGTGCTGACTATTTATCCCCGCCGCCTCGGGGATCCCCTCCGCTTCAGAGCGGGGGGCAGAATCAGAGGTGGCCCACGTGTGGGCAAGGTGGCTACTCAACCCCTGCCGCCTCGGGGATCCCCTCCGCTTCAGAGGCGGGGGCAGAATCAGAAGTGGCCCACTTGTGGGCAAGGTGGCTACTCAACTCTTGCTGCCTCGGGGATCCCCTCCTCTTCAGAGCGGGGGGTAGAATCAGAAGTGGCCCACTTGTGGGCAAGTTGGCTACTTAACCCCTGCCGCCTCGGGGATCCCCTCCGCTTCAGAGGCGGGGGCAGAATCAGAAGTGGCCCACTTGTGGGCAAGGTGGCTACCTCACCCCTGCCACCTCGGGGATCCTCTCCCCTTCAGAGCGGTTGGCAGAATCAGAAGTGGCCCACTTGTGGGCAAGGTGGCTACTTAACCCATACCACCTCGGGGATCCCCTCCGCTTCAGAGCGGGGGGCAGAATCAGAAGTGGCCCACGTGTGGGCGAGGTGGCTACTTAACCCTTGCCACCTCGGTGATCCCCTCCGCTTCAAAGCGGGGGGTAGAATCAGAAGTGGCCCACTTGTGGGCAAGTTGGCTACTTAACCCCTGCCAGCTCGGGGATCCCCCCCCCTTCAGAGCGGTGGGCAGAATCAGAAGTGGCCCACTTGGGGGGGGGGCTACTTAACCCCTGCCGCCTCGGGGATCCCCTCTGCTTCAGAGGCGGGGGCAGAATCAGAAGTGGCCCACTTGTGGGCAAGGTGGCTACTCAACTCCTGCTGCCTCGGGGATCCCTTCTGCTTCAGAGCGGGGGGCAGAATCAGAAGTGGCCCTCTTGTGGGCATGCTGACTATTTATCCCAGCCGCCTTGGGGATCCCCTCCGCTTCAGAGCGGGGGGCAAAATCAGAAGTGGTCCACGTGTGAGCGAGGTGGCTACTTAACCCTTGCCACCTCGGGGATCCCCTCCGCTTCAGAGCGGGGGGTAGAATCAGAAGTGGCCCACGTGTGGGCAAGTTGGCTACTTAACCCCTGCCACCTCGGGGATCCCCTCCGCTTCAGAGCGGGGGGCAGAATCAGAAGTGGCCCACCTTGCGGGCAAGGTGGCTACTTAACCCTTGCCACCTCGGGGATCCCCTCCGCTTCAGAGCGAGGGCAAAATCAGAAGTGGCCCACTTGTGGGCAAAGTGGCTACTTAACCCCTGCCGCCTCGGGGATCCCCTCCGCTTCAGAGCGGTTGGCAGAATCAGAAGTGGCCCACTTGGGGGCAAGGTGGCTACTTGACCCCTGCCACCTCGGGGATCCCCACCGCTTCAGAGCGAAGGGCAGAATCAGAAGTGGCCCACTTGTGGGCAAGGTGGCTACTTAACCCCTGCCACCTCGGGGATCCCCTCCCCTTCAGAGCGGTGGGCGGAATCAGAAGTGGCCCACTTGTGGGCAAGGTGGCTACTTAACCCCTGCCACCTCGGGGATCCCCACCACTTCATAGTGGGGGGCAGAATCAGAAGTGGCCAACATGTGGGCAAGGTGGCCACTTAACCCCTGCCACCTCGGGGATCCCCTCCGCTTCAGAGCGGGGGGCAGAATCAGAAGTGGCCCACAAGTGGGCAAGGTGGCTCGAGAACCCCAGCCACCTCAGGGATCCCCCCCCCTTCAGAGCGGGGGCAAAATCAGAAGTGGTCCACGTGTGGGCAAGGTGGCAACTTAACCCCTGCCACCTCGGGGATCCCCTCCCCTTCAGAGCGGTGGGCGGAATCAGAAGTGGCCCACTTGTGGGCAAGTTGGCTACTTAACCCCTGCCACCTCGGGGATCCCCTCCCCTTCAGAGCGGTGGGCGGAATCAGAAGTGGCCCACTTGTGGGCAAGGTGGCTACTTAACCCCTGCCACCTCGGGGATCCCCACCACTTCATAGTGGGGGGCAGAATCAGAAGTGGCCAACATGTGGGCAAGGTGGCCACTTAACCCCTGCCACCTCGAGGATCCCCTCCGCTTCAGAGCAGGGGGCAGAATCAGAAGTGGCCCACGTGTGGGCAAGGTGGCTCCAGAACCCCAGCCACCTCAGGGATCCCCTCCGCTTCAGAGCGGGGGCAAAATCAGAAGTGGTCCAGGTGTGGGCAAGGTGGCAACTTAACCCCTGTCGCCTCGGGGATCCCCTCCGCTTCAGAGCGGGGGGCAGAATCAGAGGTGGCCCACTTGTGGGTATGCTGACTATTTATCCCCGCCGCCTCGGGGATCCCCTCCCCTTCAGAGCGGGGGGCAGAATCAGAGGTGGCCCACGTGTGGGCAAGGTGGCTACTCAACCCCTGCCGCCTCGGGGATCCCCTCCGCTTCAGAGGCGGGGGCAGAATCAGAAGTGGCCCACTTGTGGGCAAATTGGCTACTCAACTCCTGCTGCCTCGGGGATACCCATCCCTTCAAAGCGGGGGGCAGAATCAGAAGTGGCCAACGTGTGGGCAAGGTGGCTACTTAACCCCTGCCACCTCGGGGATCCCCTCTGCTTCAGAGAATGAGAAATCTGTTCACAACAACCTGTGTCTTCGGATTAGGACCCTCCCCCCCCACCCTCAAACAACCAAAAGCACATGGCTTCTTAATGTGAGGTAGGAACAACCCAAAAAAAAAATTCATTCAACAGATTTAAGAGATCTGTGGAACACATTCAGGTCACACCATTTCAGCATTTCTCTTTCTTTACTAATGTTGCAATTGTTGAACTATAGTGCCAAAACTGTCTAGTGGCAACGTGAAGCATACCATAATGGCCTTAAATCGGAATGTGTCAAAACCTACGTGTACAAAAACACACACACTAATAAACATACATACACAAGATTTCAAATTGCCTTTTGTTGTAGGACAATCCATCTGTTGCATTCGAAAATCAGTTCTCGGCTCTCCCTGCCCTCATGGGGATGGGGGGGGGGGGGATCCGTTGAGACTATGATTGCGCTGAAGGTTCAAGAGCAATGTGCCACAAAACAAATAACCCCCGACATCTGAACGCACTTGAGCCAATGTTTTACTGCATGACTACGTGTGATGGACCAAAAACATTCCCAAAGCACAGCTGGTGCCCCAACGCAGTAAAATCCTTCAAAAAAATGGAATGCATGCCCTTCAGAGAGTGAATCATCATTGAAGAGTCCTTTGGGCACTACACGGAACCCAGGTTAGCATTTCCAAGATGATGCACACATGGCACAGCAAAAGAGATCCAGGGAAAGAAAATGAACCACTAAACTGTGTGCAATTCCTAGATGTGCGTCCAACTGATGTGTTTCATGGAGGCCGTCCAAGAGGTGGAACACAACCTGTGCATGACTGCATGAGGGCTGCATACTCCACCACTGCTGGCAGAGGCAGGAAAAAGACTGCTGCTCTATCCACAAAAGCTGAAGAGGTCATTGAAGAGCTACCCATGCCGTGCTGCACTGTTCAGTTGCAGCCCGAGGGTGCACCATGACCTGCCGCACAAAAGGTCACCAATAGGACATTTTTCAGCGTCGAACTTGTGCTCTGGTAAACATCCAGGCACTAAGAAAACCCCAGGCCCTCACCCCCAAGCTTAGTATAAGATCTGTGCACAGCCTTGTGGGCAGAATTCCCCCTAAAAGGGGTCCCTGCGTGCCTTTGTAAAGCAGTTGCGGCACCCTTTTTCATTCAAGAAGAGTGCATGCGAGGCTTGTTGACTGGATGCATCCCCTGTGCCCAAGGTAGCAAGGTAGGATCCAGGCATGGATTTACGGTGCAACCCACTTTCCAGATGCGTGGGTGCCTTGAACTCCGCAGCTGCTCCGCTGGGCCCAAGGCCAGGAGGCGTGAGCTCACTACATGCCCATTGGTGGGCAAGTCGAATGTAAATGGGTGGGTGACAAATTACATGATGTTTCTTATGGGTTGAAGGAGGAGGGATGAAGGGAGGGGGGATTAGCACCGAGTCAGTTCCGTCGCCAACGACACACCACCACCACCACACATTGTGGCAAAGCCCAGCTGTTTGTCAGAGCGAATCATTTCATGCAGCAAGCTGACGATGATGCGGGCGCCTGTGCAGCCCACAGGGTGTCCGAGCCCAATCCCACTGCCGTTGACATTGGTGATGTCCCGGTTGAGGCGAAGCTCCCGCTCACATGCAAGGTACTGGGAGGCAAACGCCTGCGAAGATGGGAAAGAAATAGAGAATGAAATTCAAGTCCTGGACATGGGGTATACCACACACGTACATACCCTCTCACCCCGTTTTCCTTCCTGCACCCGAGGGAACACGGTCCTCCGCCAGCTCCGGGAACCATATTACCCCCGCATACGCATACTATAGATATGGATATGGATACATAGAAATTGCAGCTGAAAATGAAACACTAAACATCCGGCGACGTGCAGTAGGCCCTATGGAGCGGATGAATATCACACTCGTTCCAGGGATAAACATGGTTGTGCCGGCATTGATTGGATCAGATGCTAAAAATATTCCAACCCAGCTCCCGTTTTGTTTGCACAAAACTGGGGGTTGGGACGTGTTAACAGCAAAATTTGTTGCGGGCCACTGTGTTGTTTTGGGGGTCAGTGTGTTTTGAGGGAGGCCCTGTCCCTTGTATCCCCTGTACTTTTGGCAGAACAGTTCTTAAATAGAACCTGATACAATGTGCTTTTCTTTGCTGAATTTGCGGTTCAGCTTGTCCTCTCATTGTCTCCCTTTCTCATCAACCATTTCAATGAGGCCCTGCCGCACCCCCTCTGTAAATATCCTCGCCCCCCCGTGCTTCCCCAGGGGGCGGATGCTTTTGAACACAACATCCAAATTCAACCTTGTTACAACTTTGGCTGCCTCAACAGAACATTGCATCATCGGTGAACCTGCAGCAGGATCATTGGGGTTTCCAAAACCTGAACCACAGATGCTTTGGATTTCCGGTGTCACATTGCGTGTTGACCTTGGTTTTTGTTCCTTTGTTCCCCTTTTGAGCTCAATCCCGGGCATGCCTGATTAGCAGTTTGGGCCACCAACGCATGTTCCTGCTCGGCGGTAAGCTCCAAGTGTGCTCCGTCCCACACACTGAGCACAAAATCCACAGTGCACGGTGTCACTTTGCCCCCTGATCTCCGACCACCACATACCTCATTGCACTCAATGCGCTCGTAATCCGAAAGCTTCTTCCCGCTGTTCTCCAGCATATTATGCACTGCTGGCACGGGACTCTCACCCATCATTTCTGGCGCGCAGCCTCCTTTGCCAATCCCGGAAATGATGGCCAGCGGCTTCAAGCCCAACGCCAGGGCCTTTTCCTCGGCCATCTACGCAACACAGCACGGGTGCTGCAGGCACGCGAGCGCTGTCTCTCTAAGATGGGTCTGCCTTTCGTTCAGCTTCTGATCTTTCTGCGTGATCTTACAATTGTTCGAAAAAACACATCCAACGTATCATTTCAGGCCTGTACCCCACGGTTTCTTTTTCAGCAAAATTGTGGTCCCCGGGTTTGCGGGGTTTTGTCCGAATCTCCTCTTGTCTACTCCAATTACTCAGATTCCCAAACCACACTGTGAACTCAATGAAGTATGCGGCGGTTGTTGGGACGTCAGACATCCGGTTACCTCACGCAAAGATTTCCGCCAAGCAGACCCCGTCCTGTTAATGTCCCTGAAACTCTCGCGCGTATCCTGAACGCAAATAATCTGAGAGCAAAATGACGCCCACTCACACAATTGAAGACACCAGCGTATCGAGGAGACCAGTGGCTGGTTGGCACAGGCTCAAACAGCCTGGGAAGCGAACTGTGTTCCAGCCCTCAGTAAACCGGCAGTGGCTGGTTGGCACAGGCTCAAACAGCCTGGGAAGCGAACCGTGTTCCAGCGCTCACAACAATTCACACAAACCCTTGTTTGAAAAATTTCCCATCTGATCTTTCATCGTTCTAACCCCCCCCCAAAAACACACACATGCGCATTCAGTATCTCACGAAAGAGCAAATGCGACATCAAAACTAATAATTTGGGCATCAGTGTACATGCGGCCATTCGTCTGCAAAGCCAACATACCAGGACCATAGCGGCAGCACCATCGTTCATGCCAGAAGAATTGCCAGCAGTAACAGTGCCCACGTTGGGAATGAACGCAGGCTTGAGCTTCGCCAGATCTGCCGCGGTCAGTCCGGGGCGGAAGTGCTCATCCTTGTCAATAACAACGGTGCCCTTCTTCCCCTTGATCTCGACCGGCACAATCTCACTGGCAAAAGCCCCCGAGAGGGTGGCACGCTCCACGTTGTTGTGGCTTCGCAGTGCAATCTCATCCTGCTCCTCACGGGAGATCTTGTGCTTGGCAGCCAAGAACTCCGCAGTCAATCCCATGATGTATGGTTGACCCCGCATCATAGCAATTGGCCCGTCTTGAGGATATGGGATCCGCTTGGATCCAACCATCAATCCGTTGATCATTGCATCCACCTGAGCACAAAGGCATGCCTGTTCAAATGCCGTCAAAAATGATAGTAGGATAGGGAGATTCCAGTGTGCCTGAGGAAGATCTGACAAGCCCTGATTGCTGGCAGGAAGGTACAGACAGGCTAACAGAAGCGACCAAGGTGACCATCTTGGGGAAAAGCGAAATTTGCTGTTGGAAAAATCTGATTGGGCCATTTTTGATACACAAACTGTTAGGTCCCAGCCCCCCCCCCCCCTCCTCTCTCCTAAATGTCAGCCTGGGGACAGAGCACAGTTGACACAGTGTGGTCACGGGTGGACCGACTCCTTGGGTTCCATTCAGCTATCTGTGACACACAACTCTGTCACTGGCTCATTGTTCTTGGATTGGCCTCATTTTGTCAGCCACAACCTCTGGCTTGCATACGACCTGCAGTTCATACCTCTTCCTAACCCTTGCTCATAGGCTGGCACTCAATCGGCTAAGGCTGGATGAGGAGGGTAGGGAAGGTGGTGGGGAGAAGAGAGGTCGTCCCAGTCCTTTCTCTCTGCCATTGTCTGCAAGAATCGCATCGAACTACTCTGTGCTGTCTTTTACATGTAGAGCTCACATTTGTGCTGAGAAATCTTGCCTTTGAGATATCCATGACGTATCCAACCCTAAGCCTTGTCCTAACCAGGCCTTTGCTTAGTGATACTGGGGGGGGTGAGACCTAGATTATGAGAGAAATATTGTACTAAAGAGAGAATCAGAAACAGCAGCACAAGCAGAATGAGGCAATGCACTCCTCAGCATAGTGATACTGGGGGGGGAGACCTAATTGGGAATGAGATTGGTTGAAGAACAGACAGACAGTGCTGCAAAAATGCAAACTTGAGGCAATGCACTCCACAGCCAGGCATAAATGCATCTTTATTCTCTATGCCTGGTCTGGTTGGTCCTCTTGACACACCTGTGGCTGAATAAAGAAGACAAAATTTCATGTCCAACAATGCAGTCGGACAGTCACTTACAGTCAGGCTATCAGACAGACTACAGGATACAGCAGATGTAATACAGTGCAGATACAATGTGTGTGTCATGGAACAGGGAATGGGAGAGAGAGCAGAGGTGCAATGGACCTCTGCCAGTGTCTGTCCACCGTCCCCGACAGCACCCTCGGCTTGCCTTGGTGACCCAGGCACAAGGCCGGCGCACAGAGCGCCACCTCAGGTAATATTGAGGCGGCAGACGAAAGGGAGAACAGAGGTACAATGAAAAAATCAGACATGAAGAAGCTCGAGCATTGGGAATAGATAGCAAAATCATCATTGAGAACCGGGTGTGGGTTGGTAGAGTAAGGCCTGGGAAACCTTTTCTTGAGAAGCTCGAGGCGTCCCTGCAGCGTGGTACACACGATGGCTACTAGCTTTGCCGTAAGGAGCATGTTTTTTCCTCTGAGGTGTGCGCATGCGCGCTTTCCTACGTCTTCCTTTGTCACGGGAAGCTTCTTCCACACTCTGGTAGAGGTGTGTGTGCTACATTTCTGCGGGCTCAGGCAAAGGGCTATCGTCAGTTGATTGTGACTGCTCTGTGTTTGTCCTTCTTCGTTGGAAAGAGCAGGAGGATTCTTGATTGTTCACTGAACTAGACCTGGCAGGGGTGATCAACATATGTGCGCTTTCTGGGCTGTGGGATCCTTGTTGTGAGCGTAAGGGTGTAGGAACACTGCTGATCAGGCAGGCACTAATGTCTGCAAATACTGTCGTTACGTCCCTGGGCTCCACACTTTGGTGGGAAGGGGCAGGGTTGGCGACCTGGGCCTCCCGCCATTTCTGTACGGGGGGGGGGGGAGAGTGGCCCTCCCGGGATTTTGGCTGACCCACCCACCCACCTGCCGGACACCCTGAGGGGGAGGGGGGGGTCACAGAGCAATTTCAGGTTGACGACTCTAAAATGAGGTAAAACTGTGCACAGGAGGGTTGGAAGTCACAGGTTTCCTTTGTGAGACCTGTGTTATAACCACTGGGTCACAAGTCCCTGCCATCCCTCTCTTGAGGACCATGTACAAACTGAAGTGAAAGTGGTGACCATTACAAAAGCATGAAGCGAAACAGGGCTGCACAAAGTGGCAGCACTCCCATGTGTCACAATGCGCCTCGGCCCATGAACAATGTTGGCGGTCTACCAAGCTCAGCAACACCCACCCAGCCAACAAAGCGGACCACCCCCCCCCCAAGGGGGGGTACATGCATTTTTCCCAAAATCGGGGGAACCCCAGACAAACCCACCCACCCATCCCTCAGACGCCCCCTGGTATAGTATCCACCAGCCACGAAGCAAAGGCCTGGGCCTAACACTACCCTTAGTTGAATTGCAGGCAGTTACTGAAATTGCATTATCATGTGAGCACATCCAAAGTGGCAGTCCGCATGGACTCAGCGTACGTTGTTGGAGGAGTGGGTCACCACACAGGGCCCTGTCACAATGTGGATCTCTGGATCACCCTTCTGAAAATCATCAATGGCAGCCCCAGTCTGCATCCGACAAAACAATCCTCAACTATCTGCAGAGGTACTCCTACCCAGCCAGGTTCAGCAGTGCACGCCCTGCTGTGATAATTTCTCAGCGGCTGGGCATCAGTTAGGCATCACTAGGCAATGATCTGCTGCTTGTTTGGGGGACAGGGTGGTGTAGAACCGGCGCTGGGCATTGCTGCTGCCTTTGCATGTGCGCGGAACGCCATGTCACAGCACATGACACAGTCCCTGCGTCACGCTGGACTTCCAAGAAAACAATGACACATGGGACACACCAGCTTGTCGTCCTGCAAACGCTTACCCCAGCGTGCATTAGGGACGATGTACGGGCCGTTGCTCATAGCCTCCACACCGCCGGCAACACAACAGTCGGAGAAACCTGTTGCAATCTGCAGGTAGCTGGTGTGAACGGCCTCCATGGCACTTGTGCAGACGCGGTTCATTGTCACACCTGACGTAACAGATGCAATGAGGGTACCCACTGGTTGTTGTGATTCTGCAGGTACGCGTGGGCATATGCTGAAAATGCAGCACAGTCCATGTCCTGTGGCTACAGGCTGCCCGTGGGGGTGGCTGCGCACCGGCGGACACCATGCCCGTCACTGGAAACTGGATACCATGCCCATCACTGGAAACTTAAAACATCAAAACCTCAAAACATCGTCCCTTTGATGTCTTCAAAACATGGTCTCGGGTGATTTTGGAGTGCACTATGGGACCCCAAATGGTTGCACTTGGTTCCTTCGCTGGGGCTTTGACTGGTGTAACTGTTGATGGCTGTCAAATGACGATTCAACAGTCGTGGAATTTTCAGGACCCCAGATGGGCGCAGGGGTTCAGCACTCCAGCAATGGCACAAACCGAGCACTTCACACCTGGTACAGTGTCAGGGATACCAGCCAGCAGTGCTGCCACACGGGCCACGTTCATTTCATCGTAGTGCTCCATGCAGCATCCGAAGCGCACGTCACCAATCATTGCTGGGTCAATTTTCGAATCTGCAAGCACTTTTTCGATGACAGTCTTGCCAAGATGTGACCCATTTACTCCCTTCATACTGCCCCCAAAACCGCCAATGGGCGTCCGTGCGGCGGAAAGAATGGCGACCCTGCGCAAACCCTGCATTCTGTGTTTTAGGAACCTGCAGGAGGCACAACAACAGTTGGATTGGGCTAGTTTCAGGTGTCCCGCTTTAGAGAAATATGGAGTACTCACACCGTGCTCAGTATTTGACGAACTTCCCCAGCATATGATCTACCGGGAGAGGGGTTGTAGATGGTACCTGGTAGGCTTTGAAATTACCATTCCCCCTGGCTGGCTCTCAATGGTTGCTGTTAAATCCTGGTGGGCCTTGGATGGTCACTGTTATTTCCTGGTGGGCTTTGGATAGCTGCTGTTATTTCTTATTTCTTGGTGGATTCTGGATGGTTACTGTTGTTTCCTACTGTGTCCTGGATGGTTACCATGTTTCCTTATGGACCATGGATGGTTACCGTTATTTCTGCACAACTCAAACACTTGCACCGTGCACGCACCATGCCAGGTACTCCCTCAAAATCACCATGACAACGATCAACAGGGGGGGGGGGATGCTTGCCCGGCGCGCTACTTTTCTATTATCTATCCCAACCAGACCTTTGCTTAGCAACGGGGGGACAGGCAGTGGGAATCGAACCGACGCTCTTTCAGGCTGGCGATGCAGTGATCTACCACTAGGGTAACCACCAGTCCTGTTATAGCTCCGCTCAAAAACGGCATAGTGACTGAGTGACACAAATTTTTTTGGCCAAATACACAGAGTTTTTGTGTTACTAGCTGATTCTTACAGCACAGGAGCACCCCCCCCCCCCTACGGGGGGGGGGGTAGGGGGGGGTCTGGGTGGGTGGGTTGGTGGGTCAGCTTGGGTGGGTGGGTGGGCTGCCTGGTCCTGAGGCAGCCCCACAGGGACCCCCCGCCCCCCTGGACCGGAAGATTTTGTCACTTTTTACCACTGTGACCGGAAAATTTTGTCACTTTTTACCACTGTTCTCTCAGTGAAAACCCATCCACCCAGCCACCCACCAACCCACCCACCCACCCACCCAGACCCTACCCCCCCCCCCAGGGGGGGGGTAGGCACTTTGGGCCAAATTGCCCCAAACCAAACTAACCCACCCACCCACAGGCCACAGACCCACCCACCCACCCCCCCCCCCTGTGGGGTAGGACTACCCTTAAGCAAAGGTCTGATCCCAACTTCAGCCCCAGATTTACCCTCTCATGGAGAAACCCTGGTTAGAGCTAACCTGGTTAGGTACACGCTGCACTGCACACCTTCCCTACACAGCACGTTTAGCAGGCAATAGCTGTGAATTCAACAACTCCAAATGTCATTTGTATTCAAGCCTTAATAAACACTAGTTTTGGGCCATTTGACAAATGACTAGCAAGATGTTTCTTTGGGTGTAAACTGTTGTATTTTTTTGTGAAAATGGCTTTTTTTCTTCTAAGGGGGGGGGGGTTATTTGTTCATTGGGATGTAAACTCCTAGCCCGATTTTGTAAATTTTGGTTTTGCCTTGTTTGTTTGGTGTTCATTTGGGTGCAAGATGTTGAGTATGATTGTTGCTTTACGGAAACTTGTATAAGCAACACATACCCGAAATGACGACAACCAAGCTTGTTTGGTGTTCATTTGGGTGCAGGATGTTGAGTATGATTGTTGCTTTACGGAAACTTGTATAAGCAACACATACCCGAAATGACGACAACCAAGCTTGTTTGGTGTTCATTTGGGTGCAGGATGTTGAGTATGATTGTTGCTTTACGGAAACTTGTATAAGCAACACATACCCGAAATGACGACAACCAAGCTTGTTTGGTGTTCATTTGGGTGCAAGATGTTGAGTATGATTGTTGCTTTACGGAAACTTGTATAAGCAACACATACCCGAAATGACGACAACCCAGCTTGTTTGGTGTTCATTTGGGTGCAAGATGTTGAGTATGATTGTTGCTTTACGGAAACTTGTATAAGCAACACATACCCGAAATGACGACAACCAAGCCAATGGCAAAACGAGGCAACCCAAAACCTTCCCTAATGCATTCAGAACAGCAGTTCTCTTTGAGAAAAACGTGCGTTTTTTGAAAATCAACGTATACAGTGTATATTTTCCATTTGACTAGTGACTAGGATAGGGTTAATTAAAGTCTGTTTGTATTGTACTAACCAAACAACATGGGTCCCGCAAGTGTGGATGTCAATACATTCAGCACAATAGTGCTCTTCACACCCACCACAAACTGTGATCGTGGAACGCTTCTGACAATACAACACGCACACTTCTACCTCATCCTCTGCCTCATCTTGCGTGGTGACCGAGTTGCTTTTGTTAGTCCAAACATTAGGACGTGCTCCCATGGTCCGGGGGGGGGGGGTGACATGGAAAAATTGGGTGAAACTGGGTGAGAATCCGAACATACATCAAAATACCTATTTTCAAACAATAGCAATGCCCATAGTATGACAAATTATGGGGTTCTAGGACGGCTGGACGTACAAATTGCATTGCACGCACACAACACTTAGAGCGGCCCCTGAAAGGCCTCTGGGAGGCATGGGTCAAAAAAAAAAAATGCCCAGCGCGCTAACGCTCCGCCGAGAAACATATACCCCGTGTCACAGGCATATGGTCATTGCCACAACTCTCTCTGCGCAACATTTTGCCATGCTGCAACATAACGTAAACCACACCATTGCCGAATGTTGCCTTGAGGTCACCACACGAGCTGGCTTTTGAATGTTTCCTGGGGTGTCTGGGTCAGCTCTCCTTACCGCGCCGCCCCCCCCCCCCCCGTATCCCACCAGCAGGAAATCACAACAGTACAACGTGGGTAAAGCGGCAGAGCGGCGACATACATTGTGCACATATCCAATAATAGGGGGACCCCAATTCCCAGTGTACAACCAACCAGACAGGCAACCAACAGCTGAATACAAAGGGGGGGGGGGGGGGACTGCTCCTGCGCTTGGTAGAGGCCCAAGCAACTCTATCAGTTAGAAAAGGAGGACTCAGGGATGAGTGGCACTTGAATTTTTTGCTGAACATTGGAATGAGGGAGCGACTGCTCCTGCCCCACGGACTGCAGCTGTGAGTAGCCAATCAGTCTCTTTTGTTCTTTATATTTGACTGAAACCTAAATCCCTCACTGTCGAGGGTTAGGCCGAAAGAGCGCCCCGCCTTGTGTGTGCACCCCCATCTGTGTGTATGCCCCCCCCTAGCCCCCCACCCCATCCCCCGGAACCCCAAAGTGGGGGGGGGGGGTTGTTGTTTTGCCACAGGAGAAACACATTTACAAGAAAAAAGACACAATACCTCCGCAAACTGGAAGCAACTGGACTTTTGGTCACTCGAACTTTGCCTTCCAGCCGGTCACTAGCCTGTGTTACCGGGAGCTTTGGACTCTACCAGCATCATATCCCCCCACAAACTCTCAAATTTTCCTGGCCTCTTAAGTTCCTATCAGACCTGTGGTTATAGCCGTGCGCGCACGGTTACGCACGCTTGCGCACATCGGGGCCGCACGGTTACGCACACTTGCGCCTGATTCCTTTGCACGGTTGCGCACGGTTGCCTTATTGGTGCTGGTATTTCTGTTTAATGGTACTGTTTGTTTACCAAGATCCCCCGGTCATTTCCGGGCTAACATTTGTACGTTAGCGCCCCACCAGGCCGAGCACCAGTCATTACAAATCCTTCAACGCATCCACCAACAAACGGCGATGTCCAGGGAGTATGTTCATGTCAGCCATGTCATCCGGAGTAAGAAGTCTCAAAGATTGTAATGTATCCCATCCATCACGGCGCAACCGAACTTCATAAACTGCCAATTACGGCTTATACTTCGCCAGCCACGATAAGAAGTCCCCCTCCTAGTCGCCAGTTTTGGTTTCCTCGGACAAATTTTGTTCCATACGGGGTACCGGTACGTCTGGCACATCACACTCATGCCTCAGCTGAAGGTCTGAGTGTCTACTCCTTTCTGGCAAGCATACCACACTACCCTGTGGCCCAAGCAACTTCTGACTTCCACACCCACAGTAGCGCCAAATACCCATCTTTTCATACCATAAATGCTGTCAAAATATTCCACTTGGTGCTGCATGCTTGCCTCTCCGCAGTGTGAATACCATGGGTCTGCTTCTGAGTTCGTTTTGTACAGCAGCTTTTGTTGGTGAAGAAGTGGACCGCAGTAAATAACCCCCACCCCTCCGGTGTTGTGCAACTAAACACCATAATCGGACGCGGCCAGCACCTAAGGGGCTCTCCGGTCAAAAATGTTTTCTTACAAGGTTGCGCACGGTTACGCACGGTTGCGCACATGGGGTCCGCACAGCTACGCACGCTTGCAACCATAACCTCTGCACGGCTGCGCACGCTTGCACCTCATTAGACCGCACGGCTATAGCCACAGGTCTGGTTCCTATGCTGTGCACAATTCCCTCCAGCTCATGACTGGTCCCTGCTCTGCAGCTTTCCCTTACTACTGCGAAAATTTTCTCTCCAGAAAAGCATCCCGAGGGCACAGCAGGGAAGAGGGCAAATGGTCAGGTTGCAATACCCGCATTAGGCTCTGGCCGCGCATGCCCCACGGCTGTCATCGCCTTCTGTACATTGCAGCGTTCTAAGGGGGGGGGGGGGGTAAACCACGAAGCTGGAGCAGTTTTGCTGTGTGCACTTGTTTGCAGTTGAATGCGGTTTCACATCTCCGAACTGCAGCGTTTCACGCGCACAATACCAATTGAAGTGGAGAGACCCATGGGTCACACAGAATGTATATTGGTTTTTACAGAAATGACACACGGCACTCCAATTGTTCAATCATCCAAACACCACTAACCCATGCAACTCAACGACAATCCTGGTGAATTCTCCAACATTGCAGTGCATCACACAAACGGACTGCCGCAATGACACTGGAAGCAAAACAGTGCTGTCTCACTCACTGTTCATGGAGGTTAGAATTGTCCTTCACAGGGCGATTTTGGCAGCCATGGAGCGAACCAGAAATGCTCAGGAAAGTGGTGGTGAAAGCAAAGGGTGCCATCCTAGGCTGCACTTGGACATCAGAGGCCCCAATCAATAGGAAAGGCAACGCACACCTCTGAAAAGAGAAACGGGACCTGCACCTGACACTGATGCCAATACAGCCACAAGGCACAACACACAAGCAGAGGACTCGTTTTTCGGTGCTCAGACCCCCCCCGGTCGCATGCCAAGGGCCTGAAGGTCCCGTGAAACAGTTACAGTCAGGCTATCAGACCAAAATGCCAAAATGCGGGGTGGAGAGGGGGGGGGGGACAATGGCACTCATGCCTGCGCCCGCGTTCTTGTTGAAGCGATAGGGATGGACTAGTGAGATGCCCCGTAATGACTTCCATGTTGCCATGACGTCCTCTTGGCGTCCATGTTTACCGAGCTCGGCTTCCATAACCTTCCGGTGCCCTGGTCCACTGACCATCGACGCTACCTCTTTGTCCAGTCCTGTCCTCGTGCGTGTGGAGACGTGCTGTCGGGATGTGA
Source organism: Eutreptiella sp. 'Long Island Sound 2002' (assembly GCA_964036045.1). Lineage (NCBI taxonomy): Eukaryota > Euglenozoa > Euglenophyceae > Eutreptiales > Eutreptiaceae > Eutreptiella > Eutreptiella sp. 'Long Island Sound 2002'. The sequence continues at coordinate 96,737,554 of OZ038384.1, forward strand.
AAGGGAGGCGAACTGTGGTGATGGCAGCCTCTACGCCCACCCTTATCCAGCTAATGAGTCATGCCTGCAGTTGGGCTGTGCAGTTGGTTTGTGCGGTCGCACCACAGCGTCGCGTGTTCATGTAAATCAGCCCCATCGGACCTATTATTCAACCATTTGGCAAAACCTAACAGCGGTGTTTTCTGGCACGTCGAAGAGGGGGCACCGGCACACAATTGCCCAACAGTAACGGAACCAGTCTCGATCGCAAAATCGCAAAACCCTGCCATTGTGCATTGATGCCGGGATGCAGGGCTGCCTTGCATCCGTATGCTTCTGCCACTGGATGTTTGCTGCACCAACGGTGCATGATGCATCCCGGATAACCAACTGGAGCTTGGAAACTGCATCTTCTGGTGAATGGGCAATTGCAATCCACAGCGCAGACAACTCCTCTACCTTCGTAGGGTCGAAGAAGACGGGATCGTGTTGACCACGTACATAGGATCGTGCATTCGCCATGACTCCAAGCGCCGCAACATTCCCCAAAAGAAATTGTTGCTCTGAGTTGTTGGGGCATGAGCCAATGCGACTGGCAATTCTCAATTGCACGGGCTTGTTGTCGGAGACTGCAACACAGAAGCCCTTCCAGGGCCCAGTCTCATGGTCGAAAATCCTTTTGAGGCACGCCACGGCTCAAAGGACCAAATCCAGAAGATGCCTCCTGACCACTTGAGAACAGTGAATGAAAAAATTCAACTGCCGCCAGGCACACGTGACATCCATCCATGTGCTTTACTAAAGCGCCAGAGTGATTCCGTAAATACACTACAACATCTTTGTGAAGCAGCACAGAGCAGATCAGCCATCCTTCTTGCATCTGAGCTCTGCAAAGCTGACGCCACCACTGCTACAATGCATCACCTGGTGGTGACCCACCTGGGCCTGAATCCCCATGATCAATCGCTTCCGGTCCTGTACCGCCTGTGGACATCAACAGAATGGGACTGCAACGCCTGCACAGCAACATTACAATTGCTGTACAGCAATACACGGCATGATCACCGCAATCAGCGAGGTAGTGTAGAAATGAGGCAAAGCACTCCTCCGTCTGGAGTGGGTCAGTGGGGAGCAGGCTCTTGGGTTTGTAGACGCGACACCCAGAGTGAACTCGGTTGCGACACCCAGAGTGAACTCGGTTGCGTGACAACAAAATGGCAGCAAAGGCCTTCAACTTTGGGTCCCATGGAAGCAGCCCTACAGCCCTTGGACTCGAGTCTGGAGACTCCACCCCATTAGGCGATGTACCCCCTACATCCCCCCGCCTTACCGTGCTCGAATAGCCCTTGCGTATCTCACACATACACACAACACCTGCATTAGCCTCCTCCACGTCTTGCCCTTCGCTCTCCGTGTGACTGATGTTGCTTTCTTCATCACTGCTTTCGTCTTCTTCATTGCCACTATCGTGAGTATCACTGCTCTCCTCCTCCTCGTCGCTGCTGTCAGCATACTGCCACAGCCCTACGACATCCGCACCTTCGCTCTCCGTGTCTGAGAAGTCGCCCGTGAGAATAAAGGGCACGGGGCCATCCATATCCGCTTTCTCTGCAAGGCTGCTTAAGTCGAACAGAAAGGGAGATTTGCCAAGATTCACACGGATGGCCAATCCTTGGCGGTCTAAGCCAATCGACGGGTACAGCAGCTCATTGTTCTCCGCCTGACAAAGAAGAGCAAAAAGATGAAGACAAAACAAAAAAACAAGACAGCGGGCCGACAAACTCGAACAACCTCCGCTCGTAATTGGTTGACCATCAACTGTCAGAAGTTTTGAGTCACCAACAGTCGGCAACAAACGGCAGTTGGTCGGCGGTTGGCAGTGGACAGCGGTCAGGCTGTGAACAGAGTGTCCTTTGAGGAAAGCCCTGGCCTCAAGATTCCCTTTTCGTTGTGACATGGGCTTACTGAATGAACAATGGGACCTCACTTTCCACCTGCCTCTGCAGGTTTGATGATAAACCCCTACTCTGAAACCACTGAGAGGTCGCCCCCTGGTTCCCCCACCATCCCGGTGCTTCTTGGGTACGCACCACGGAAGTCACCGTCCATCCCAGTAAGGTCATGGCTCAAGTTGCATCCATGCATGCAGTCCACAACAATGTGTTCGGAGTTTCGGGTGTGAGACGAAGTTTAACGCAGGCGCAAGTGAGCGGGAATGTGATAGAGATAGCGATACATACACACATAGAGAACGGACGGGTGCAACGCTCCACCCTGTACCCAGCGCCACGCTCACACCCGCAGCATCCAGAAATCGTCCACAAACCGACCATTGCGGGTGTAGAAAATTGACTTGGTCTCCTGCCCTCTAATGCCGCAACCAATCACTTCTCCAGCGTTCCTGCAAAAGTTGACAAGGGTCCCAGGCACAGCAGCAGAAAGGCACAGGTATGCGCTACAGATTCACTAACGTTCGGCTTTACGCACCAGAGTGCCAGAGCCAAGGAGTCACACCATGGTTTCTCACCACGGACTTCTTTGCCAAAGGGACAAGAATTGAACTTCCGGGCGTCATCGCCATGCCAGCCATAACTCCCTCGTTTCCACCCAGGCTGTTCGCCGTATGGTGGGTAGTTCTGCGGCGTGAAACCCATTGCCACCATGCCGTCAGCCACAGCGGTTTCCAAATGGAGCTGCAAACGGTAGAGTGGCAGCGATGGGATGCTAGCAACTACGATGGTAAACCATCCAAACAGGTGACATAAACCACACGGAAATGAAAGACTGCAGCATGCTGAGTTGACCTCCGTGTTGTTTGAGCACGTGGCAAATATGGGGCGAGGGCCAAACCTCGAAGTAGAAAAGAGGCGTACGAGGTGTAACAGCCGGGGTCGCCTGAATGCATTGGTCGAAGTCCTCATCACCAACTATCCGGTCTGCAGCCACGACAGCTCGATGCTGGGTGCTGGGAAAGGACGAAAAACTCTGCAAGGGTGGGGGCGTGCAATGGTCCCCTGGACGGCTTAGCACGAGCGACCTATCGAGACACAAAGACCACGACATTCAGTGAAATGCAACAGGCAGACCTGCGCAGGTCCACAGGCAGCTGTGCAATCGCGCCATAATTTTTCTTCCAATCAAGCAACGTCTCTCCAGTGTAGCCCCGCCACACGTGGTGTGTGTGCTCACACAACTGCTTCCACTGTCGCGGGGTGTTACAAAACTGGCGCACTCGCCGACACACGGTGCAAAACTGCTGCAGGTCATCCGCCCCGAGCCACTGTGCAATGTCGGGGACAAGGTGGACGGGCACCATGAAAAAAGCCATTTTGTACAAACTGGCGAGAGGAACGAGTCAGAGTAACGAGTCAGATCAATGAACAAGCAGGCATTGGCACCTTGATAGCCTTCAGTTCAACTGCAGGCGTCTGGCAAAATGAGCATAATTTCGCTGCTTTGTATGTTTCGAATCTCCGAGTGCGCGTTGGTCGTTGCGCACCTGACACGTTGGGGTTCAGTGCAACACGAGGTCTTTTAGAATTTGTCTGTGAAGGCACACGGGCACGTAGACATCTACGACCGGTGGTGGTGAAAACGTCCTCGGATCTTCCTCGTAGGCCGACCGCATTGCTTTGCTGTATTTGCGCGATTGAGCCACACCCGCTCTGGGATATTGTGTGGGGAGAAGGGTTGCAGCCCTTCGACACCAGTTGGTGCCAAGGTGGTGGCATGCGGTTCTGCCGTATCCATGCAGCCCGGCTACCGTGCCTCCACGGCAACCGTAACGCATAACGCGGGTTGCTTCACTTGAGAGGGGGTGCGCAGCTGGATTGGAAAAGTGTGGACACTGAAGTAGTGTGGACACTGCTATTTCTCCCTGCTGGTCACACCGTGACGTTCCGTGTCGTACTCACTCCACCGAGGTTGGGCCATTCTGCGGGGGCCGCTCTACTTTGTTGTCCACGGCTTCCCTGCCTGCTGCGGCTGCACAGAGCGCGCGTAGGACATCAACAGCCATATCCCAGACATTTTGCCTCGAGACTGTCAGAGGTCGGCGCGTACTCCGCGATGCTCGGGGGTCTGGCTTGCCAGAGGCAAACAAAGAGGAACCGGGGCCGAACTCCCGGAACAGCCGGAAGAAAAACCGAGGGCATTCTCAGCTCCCATTTCCACGCTTCGTTGTTGTTCTCTTTTTTGAGCCTTCGTTTCGCTTCGAGTGCGCACTTGCACGCTGCTCGCGGGTGTTTCACGTGGATGCGAACGTGCGGAGCGAAACCACTCGATAGCTTGTCCATTCCAGGGCTTACTCGCGCAACAAAAAACGCCACTTCGTTTGGCCAACACAGTTGCGCACAGTTTCTTGTCGGACGAAGTTTCGCCCTTCAGCAACTGTTGTCAAGTTGTCCACTGGCGGTCCATGCTTCCAGTGGCAGCAGGTGGACCAGAGGGTGGATACCACAACAACGCAGACGCGGCGCTGCTCTCGTGGCTAATATGCTGGGACTGTTGCTTTACAGATTCCTTGTTGCGTAGGTGATGTCGTGATGGTCATAGGGTCAATGAAATTTCAATGAGATTTACCGCTGATTAATGATCACAGCAAACGAGTTCAATGACCAATCATGAGGATCCAGATGTAGACAAGAAGAAGATGAACTGGGCCTTGGCTTGCGGCGGTTTTGTGGTGTGTCGGCTACATTACTAGACTTTTGGGGAAAAAACGTGAACAATGACACCCTGAGCCCCCCCCCCCCCTTTTGTCATTTCTAGCTTCTGGAACCCCTTGTTGGTGACTTCTGGCATCTGGACCCCCCCTCCGCACCTTGCAGATGACAACCTGTGCCACTGTTAGTGATTTCTGGCATGTAGCATCATTAGTTTCCTGTTGACAGATTGGTAGGTGTTGATGGTGCATCAACCACAGCCATTTGTTCATAATCATCCAGAAACCTATACAGCAAACTGTACCCAGTTTCGTCAATCTGAAGTCTCTGGAGGAGGCTTGGAGTCTGTCTAACCTCTTGAAGTTTCAGTTCACTACAGATCAGGTTCACCAATGCTGATGCTGACGGCGGTGAGGATTCGTCTCTGTAACAAGCGGAGGGGGGCTCCACGAGATGGGGAAGGGCAGTGTGCGGGCTGTGATCGCCTCCGAAGGGTATCTGTCGGACGACGAATTCAGATTGCACGATATGCACGTATTTATAACAAAGAAAGATGAGCATGTTGAGGAAATTTCAATGAAAGAATGATACATGATATGTTGCGGAGGGTGTGGAAAAGTAAGGTTAAATGAATCCTTCGTGTTTCGTCCTTGGTCTGGCTTTTCCTTTGCTGGTGCGAAGCACCATCAAAAGAAAAGCCTTATTACGTTTTTAGCCATTTTCGGGTCACTTTTCTATGTCGGAAACGGAGCTGGGCGGTGACAAACAAACGCAAAAAGACTCCTTTGCCTTATGTTTAAGCTAGCAGCGCAAGGACAAGGAGGGTGCATTGGGCAAGATTAGCGATACAGGGTGCAAATAGCATGAAATTGACATATTCATAACTCGGGCCTATTGTATCGGCTTTTGACGAAATCAGGGGCAATTTTGGTCAATTCAGGAGTGTTGTTTTCATTTTCGAGCTTAAAAAGGCGGCTGAGGGCGCTGAAAACCGTCAAATCGAAAAGCGGTGCTAAAACAAAACGACGGCGGTTTCTCGATTCAACAGCAACAGGAGGCTTTTAGAATCATTTCTAAATCTGGTCTTAGATCGAAATTTGGTGCATTGTAGCCCGATTTCACTTTGGACAGTCAAAATGAAAGATCGCAAATGCCGGCGACTGCAAAATGCACGCGTGCACAGCAAATAAATAATATGTCAAATAGATTTCTTGCGATTTGGGGCCTGTGGTTTATATATAGTGTTGTTCGGCACCTCAACTTTGCTGGTGCACCTTTCAATCGCATCCCTAGCTTATATGGAATTAGTGGATGCTGGTAAAGAAGTTAAAACCTTGTAAAGGTCCTAACTTTGCAAAACAGCCATGATCAATCAGAACAAATGTGACGGCGCAAATCAGCTCCTTGAGGCGGTCATTTAGAGGGGCTGCATCGTACACTTTTGGGATATGTTTCATTTCGGCGCGCGGATCGTATATAATGGCATAAGGACTGCTTTTAGAGGGGGGCGGGGCCCCATTCCCCGGCCCCCCAATTAAAAGCCCCCCATGGGGGGGGAGCTGAACAAGCGGGGGGAAGTTGCACGAGGTGGGGTCGCACGGGTGCTCAGATGAGAACGGGGAGGACAAGGAGCACAAAGGCAAAAAGACCATTCAAAGGCGGAGAACGAGAAAACCATGAAAACACGGGGGCAACGGCGCCAGCGCCGGCCGCTAGGCTCCGTTTTTGTGGGCCAAGCCCCACAAAAACGTAGCCTAGCGGATGCTGCTTCGTGCCTCTTGCACAATATGGTTGCACCATTGGCAAAAAAGGCTTGCCAGAGGGGCAGCAAGTATACATGCCAAATATGGCGAAAAAAATGGCAGAAAACTGCCAAAAAACGCTTAAAATTGACCGTAAATCAACAAAACCGCAACAGATGTGGCCAATGAGGTTGCTTTTCTGACGTTTTGGCCCGAGCCGGTCATTTTAAGGGGCTACAACATGATGTAACTTCGCAACCATGAGCCAATACGGAATTCAGCCATAAATTTTCGGAGACTGCCCGAAAAACTGCTTAAAACGGTCCTAATTCACCAAAACGACCATCGTCCGCCAAAAAGAAGAAAAGTCGCGTTCTTAGAATTCGGTTGCGATCATTTTAAGGGGCTGCATTGCAGGGTTTTGAGAAGGGCTGTCTTCCAGGGGGGGGGGGTGGCGTAACGTAGTAGTTGGTCACTGCTTCTGGCGCGGGGTCAGGGGCCCCTCACACCCCGACCCCCACAGAAGCCAGCCCCCTGCGGGGGGGATTTGAACAAGCGGGGGGAAGGTGCACGAGGTGGGGTCGCACGGGTGCTCAGATGAGAACGGGGAGGACCAGGAGCACAAAGGCAAAAAGACCATTCAAAGGCGGAGAACGAGAAAACCATGAAAACACGGGGGCAACGGCGCCAGCGCCGGCCGCTAGGCTCCGTTTTTGTGGGCCAAGCCCCACAAAAACGTAGCCTAGCGGATACTGCTTCGTGCCTACTGCACAATATGGTTGCACCATTGGCAAAAAAGGCTTGCCAGAGGGGCAGCAAGTATACATGCCAAATATGGCGAAAAAAATGGCAGAAAACTGCCAAAAAACGCGTAAAATTGACCGTAAATCAACAAAACCGCACCAGATGTGGCCAATGAGGTTGCTTTTCTGGCGTTTTGGCCCGAGCCGGTCATTTTGAGGGGCTACAACATGATGTAACTTCGCAACCAGGAGCCAATACGGAATTCAGCCATAAATTTTCGGAGACTGCCCGAAAAACTGCTTAAAACGGTCCTAATTCACCAAAACGACCATCGTCCGCCAAAGAGAAGAAAAGTCGCGTTCTTAGAATTCGGTTGCGATCATTTTAAGGGGCTGCATTGCAGGGTTTTGAGAAGGGCTGTCTTCCAGGGGGGGGGGGTGGCGTAACGTAGTAGTTGGTCACTGCTTCTGGCGCGGGGTCAGGGGCCCCTCACACCCCGACCCCCACAGAAGCCAGCCCCCTGCGGGGGGGATTTGAACAAGCGGGGGAAAGATGCACGAGGTGGGGTCGCACGGATGCTCAGATGAGAACGGGGAGGACCAGGAGCACAAAGGCAAAAAGACCATTCAAAGGCGGAGAAGGATAAAACCATGAAAACACGGGAGCAACGGCGCCAGCGCCGGCCGCTAGGCTCCGTTTTTGTGGGCCAAGCCCCACAAAAACGTAGCCTAGCGGGTGCTGCCTCTTGCCTCTTGCACAATATGGTTGCCCCGTTGGCAGAAAAGGTTTGCCAGATGGGCAGCAAGTATACATGCCAAATATGGCGAAAAAAATGGCAAAAAACTGCCAAAAAACGCACAAAATTCACCGTAAATCATCAAAAAGGCACCTGACTTGGCCAATTAGGTTGCTTTTCTGACATTTTGGCCCGAGCCGGTCATTTTAAGGGGCTACAACATGATGTAACTTGGGAAGCAAGAGCCAATACAAAATTCAGCCCCAAATTTTCAGAGACTGCCCGAAAAGCTGCTAAAAACGGTCCTAATTCACCGAAACGACCATCATCGGCCAAAGAGAAGGAGAGTCGCGTTCTTAGAATTCCATTGCGATCATTTTAAGGGGCTGCATTGCAGGGTTTTGAGAAGGGCTGTCTTTCAGGGGGGGGGGGTGGCGTAACGTGGTAGTTGGTCACTGCTTCTGGCGCGGGGTCAGGGGCCCCCAACACCCCGACCCCCACAGAAGCCAGCCCCCTGCGGGGGGGATTTGAACAAGCAGGGGGAAATTGCGCGAGGTGGGGTCGCACGGGTGCTCAGATGAGAACGGGGAGGACAAGGAGCACAAAGGCAAAAAGACCATTCAAAGGCGGAGAAGGAGAAAACCATGAAAACACGGGAGCAACGGCGCCAGCACCGGCCGCTAGGCTCCGTTTTTGTGGGCCAAGCCCCACAAAAACGTAGCCTAGCGGGTGCTGCCTCTTGCCTCTTGCACAATATGGTTGCCCCGTTAGCAGAAAAGGTTTGCCAGATGGGCAGCAAGTATACATGCCAAATATGGCGAAAAAAATGGCAAAAAACTGCCAAAAAATGCGTAAAATTGACCGTAAATCATCCAAAAGGTACCTGACTTGGCCAATTAGGTTGCTTTTCCGACGTTTTGGCCCGAGCCGGTCATTTTAAGGGGCTACAACATGATGTAACTTCGCAAGCAAGAGCCAATACGGAATTCAGCCCCAAATTTTCGGAGACTGCCCGAAAAACTGCTTAAAACGGTCCTAACTCACCAAAACGACCATCGTCGGCCAAAAAGAAGAAAAGTCGCGTTCTTAGAATTCCATTGCGATCATTTTAAGGGGCTGCATTGCAGGGATTTGAGAAGGGCTGTCTTCCAGGGGGGGGGGGTGGCGTAACGTAGTAGTTGGTCACTGCTTCTGGCGCGGGGTCAGGGGCCCCCAACACCCCGACCCCCACAGAAGCCAGCCCCCTGCGGGGGGGATTTGAACAAGCGGGGGGAAATTGCACGAGGTGGGGTCGCACGGGTGCTCAGATGAGAACGGGGAGGACAAGGAGCACAAAGGCAAAAAGACCATTCAAAGGCGGAGAAGGAGAAAACCATGAAAACACGGGAGCAACGGCGCCAGCGCCGGCCGCTAGGCTCCGTTTTTGTGGGCCAAGCCCCACAAAAACGTAGCCTAGCGGGAGCTGCCTCCTGCTTTTTGCACAATATGGTTGCCCTATTGGCAGAAAAGGATTGCCAGATGGGCAGCAAGTATACATGCCAAATATGGCGAAAAAAATGGCAAAAAACTGCCTAAAAACGCACAAAATTGACCGTAAATCATCGAAACGGCACCAGATTTGGCCAATTAGGTTGCTTTTCTGACGTTTTGGCCCGAGCCGGTCATTTTAAGGGGCTACAACATGATGTAACTTCGCAGGCAAGAGCCAATACGGAATTCAGCCCCAAATTTTCGGAGACTGCCCGAAAAGCTGCTTAAAACAGTCCTAATTCACCAAAACGACCATCATCGGCCCAAAAGAAGAAACGTCGCGTTCTTAGAATTCCATTGCGATCATTTTAAGGGGCTGCATTGCAAGGTTTTGAGAAGGGCTGTCTTCCAGGGGGGGGGGGTCGCGTAACGTAGTAGTTGGTCACTGCTTCTGGCGCGGGGTCAGGGGCCCCCAACACCCCGACCCCCACAGAAGCCAGCCCCCTGCGGGGGGGATTTGAACAAGTGGGGGAAAGTTGCACGAGGTGGGGTCGCACGGGTGTTCAGATGAGAACGGGGAGGACAAGAACAGAAAGGCAAAAAGACCATTCAAAGGCGGAGAAGGTGAAAACCATGAAAACACGGGATCAACGGCGCCAGCGCCGGCCGCTAGGCTCCGTTTTTGTGGAGGAAGCCCCACAAAAACAGAGCCTAGCGGGTGCTGCCTCCTGCTTCTTGCCCAATATGGTTGCCCCATTGGCGGAAAAGGCTTGCCAGATGGGCAGCAAGTACACATGCCAAATATGGCAAAAAATATGGCAAAAAACTGCCAAAAAACGCTCAAAATTGACCATAAAACATGAAAACGGCACCAGATTTGGCCATCGAGGTTGCTTTTCCGACGTTTTGGCCCGAGCCGGTCATTTTAAGGGGCTACAACATGGTGCAACTTCGCAAGCAAGAGCCAATACGGAATTCAGCCCCAAATTTCCGTAGACTGCCCGAAAAACCGCTTAAAACGGTCCTAATTCACCAAAACGAACATCATCAGCCAAAAAAAAGAAAAGTCGCGTTCTTAGAATTCCATTGCGATCATTTTAAGGGGCTGCATTGCGGGGTTTTGAGAAGGGCTGTCTTCCAGGGGGGGGGGGGTCGCGTAACGTAGTAGTTGGTCACTGCTTCTGGCGCGGGGTCAGGGGCCCCCAACACCCCGACCCCCACAGAAGCCAGCCCCCTGCGGGGGGGATTTGAACAAGTGGGGGAAAGTTGCACGAGGTGGGGTCGCACGGGTGTTCAGATGAGAAAGGGGAGGACAAGGAACACAAAGGCAAAAGACCATTCAAAGGCGGAGAAGGAGAAAACCATGAAAACACGGGAGCAACGGCGCCAGCGCCGGCCGCTAGGCTCCGTTTTTGTGGGCCAAGCCCCACAAAAACGTAGCCTAGCGGGAGCTGCCTCCTGCTTTTTGCACAATATGGTTGCCCTATTGGCAGAAAAGGATTGCCAGATGGGCAGCAAGTATACATGCCAAATATGGCGAAAAAAATGGCAGAAAACTGCCAAAAAACGCTCAAAATTGACCGTAAATCATCGAAACGGCACCAGATTTGGCCAATTAGGTTGCTTTTCTGACGTTTTGGCCCGAGCCGGTCATTTTAAGGGGCTACAACATGATGTAACTTCGCAAGCAGAAGCCAATACGGAATTCAGCCCCAAATTTTCGGAGACTGCCCGAAAAACTGCTTAAAACGGTCCTAATTCACCAAAACGAACATCGTCGGCCAAAGAAAAGAAAAGTCGCGTTCTTAGAATTCGATTGCGATCATTTTAAGGGGCTGCATTGCAGGGTTTTGAGAAGGGCTGTCTTCCAGGGGGGGGGGGTGGCGTAACGTAGTAGTTGGTCACTGCTTCTGGCGCGGGGTCAGGGGCCCCCAACACCCCGACCCCCACAGAAGCCAGCCCCCTGCGGGGGGGATTTGAACAAGTGGGGGAAAGTTGCACGAGGTGGGGTCGCACGGGTGTTCAGATGAGAAAGGGGAGGACAAGGAACACAAAGGCAAAAGACCATTCAAAGGCGGAGAAGGAGAAAACCATGAAAACACGGGAGCAACGGCGCCAGCGCCGGCCGCTAGGCTCCGTTTTTGTGGGCCAAGCCCCACAAAAACGTAGCCTAGCGGGAGCTGCCTCCTGCCTTTTGCACAATATGGTTGCCCTATTGGCAGAAAAGGATTGCCAGATGGGCAGCAAGTATACATGCCAAATATGGCGAAAAAAATGGCAGAAAACTACCAAAAAATGCTCAAAATTGACCATAAATCATCGAAACGGCAACAGATTTGGCCAATGAGGTTGCTTTTCTGACGTTTTGGCCCGAGCCGGTCATTTTAAGGGGCTACAACATGATGTAACTTCGCAAGCAGAAGCCAATACGGAATTCAGCCCCAAATTTTCGGAGACTGCCCGAAAAACTGCTTAAAACGGTCCTAATTCACCAAAACGAACATCGTCGGCCAAAAGGAAGAAAAGTCGCATTCTTAGAATTCGATTGCGATCATTTTAAGGGGCTGCATTGCGGGGTTTTGAGAAGGGCTGTCTTCCAGGGGGGGGGGGTGGCGTAACGTAGTAGTTGGTCACTGCTTCTGGCGCGGGGTCAGGGGCCCCCAACACCCCGACCCCCACAGAAGCCAGCCCCCTGCGGGGGGGATTTGAACAAGTGGGGGAAAGTTGCACGAGGTGGGGTCGCACGGGTGTTCAGATGAGAAAGGGGAGGACAAGGAACACAAAGGCAAAAGACCATTCAAAGGCGGAGAAGGAGAAAACCATGAAAACACGGGAGCAACGGCGCCAGCGCCGGCCGCTAGGCTCCGTTTTTGTGGGCCAAGCCCCACAAAAACGTAGCCTAGCGGGAGCTGCCTCCTGCTTTTTGCACAATATGGTTGCCCTATTGGCAGAAAAGGATTGCCAGATGGGCAGCAAGTATACATGCCAAATATGGCGAAAAAAATGGCAGAAAACTGCCAAAAAACGCTCAAAATTGACCGTAAATCATCGAAACGGCACCAGATTTGGCCAATTAGGTTGCTTTTCTGACGTTTTGGCCCGAGCCGGTCATTTTAAGGGGCTACAACATGATGTAACTTCGCAAGCAGAAGCCAATACGGAATTCAGCCCCAAATTTTCGGAGACTGCCCGAAAAACTGCTTAAAACGGTCCTAATTCACCAAAACGAACATCGTCGGCCAAAGAAAAGAAAAGTCGCGTTCTTAGAATTCGATTGCGATCATTTTAAGGGGCTGCATTGCAGGGTTTTGAGAAGGGCTGTCTTCCAGGGGGGGGGGGTGGCGTAACGTAGTAGTTGGTCACTGCTTCTGGCGCGGGGTCAGGGGCCCCCAACACCCCGACCCCCACAGAAGCCAGCCCCCTGCGGGGGGGATTTGAACAAGTGGGGGAAAGTTGCACGAGGTGGGGTCGCACGGGTGTTCAGATGAGAAAGGGGAGGACAAGGAACACAAAGGCAAAAGACCATTCAAAGGCGGAGAAGGAGAAAACCATGAAAACACGGGAGCAACGGCGCCAGCGCCGGCCGCTAGGCTCCGTTTTTGTGGGCCAAGCCCCACAAAAACGTAGCCTAGCGGGAGCTGCCTCCTGCTTTTTGCACAATATGGTTGCCCTATTGGCAGAAAAGGATTGCCAGATGGGCAGCAAGTATACATGCCAAATATGGCGAAAAAAATGGCAGAAAACTGCCAAAAAACGCTCAAAATTGACCATAAATCATCGAAACGGCACCAGATTTGGCCAATGAGGTTGCTTTTCTGACGTTTTGGCCCGAGCCGGTCATTTTAAGGGGCTACAACATGATGTAACTTCGCAAGCAGAAGCCAATACGGAATTCAGCCCCAAATTTTCGGAGACTGCCCGAAAAACTGCTTAAAACGGTCCTAATTCACCAAAACGAACATCGTCGGCCAAAAGGAAGAAAAGTCGCATTCTTAGAATTCGATTGCGATCATTTTAAGGGGCTGCATTGCGGGGTTTTGAGAAGGGCTGTCTTCCAGGGGGGGGGGGTGGCGTAACGTAGTAGTTGGTCACTGCTTCTGGCGCGGGGTCAGGGGCCCCCAACACCCCGACCCCCACAGAAGCCAGCCCCCTGCGGGGGGGATTTGAACAAGCAGGGGGAAATTGCACGAGGTGGGGTCGCACGGGTGCTCAGATGAGAACGGGGAGGACAAGGAGCACAAAGGCAAAAAGACCATTCAAAGGCGGAGAAGGAGAAAACCATCAAAACACGGGAGCAACGGCGCCAGCGCCGGCCGCTAGGCTCCGTTTTTGTGGGCCAAGCCCCACAAAAACGGAGCCTAGCGGGAGCTGCCTCCTGCCTTTTGCACAATATGGTTGCCCTATTGGCAGAAAAGGCTTGCCAGATGGGGAGCAAGTATACATGCCAAATATGGCGAAAAAAAATGGCAGAAAACTGCCAAAAAACGCGTAAAATTGACCGTAAATCATCGAAACGGCACCAGATTTGGCCAATGAGGTTGCTTTTCTGACGTTTTGGCCCGAGCTGGTCATTTTAAGGGGCTACAACATGATGTAACTTCGCAAGCAAGAACCAATACGGAATTCAGCCCCAAATTTTCGGAGACTGCCCGAAAAACTGCTTAAAACGGTCCTAATTCACCAAAACAACCATCGTCGGCCAAAAAGAAGAAACGTCGCGTTCTTAGAATTCGATTGCGATTATTTTAAGGGGCTTTATTGCGGGGTTTTGAGAAGGGCTGTCTTTCAGGGGGGGGGGGTCGCGTAACGTAGTAGTTGGTCACTGCTTCTGGCGCGGGGTCAGGGGCCCCTCACACCCCGACCCCCACAGAAGCCAGCCCCCTGCGGGGGGGATTTGAACAAGCGGGGGAAAGATGCACGAGGTGGGGTCGCACGGATGCTCAGATGAGAACGGGGAGGACCAGGAGCACAAAGGCAAAAAGACCATTCAAAGGCGGAGAAGGAGAAAACCATGAAAACACGGGAGCAACGGCGCCAGCGCCGGCCGCTAGGCTCCGTTTTTGTGGGCCAAGCCCCACAAAAACGTAGCCTAGCGGGTGCTGCCTCTTGCCTCTTGCACAATATGGTTGCCCCGTTAGTAGAAAAGGTTTGCCAGATGGGCAGCAAGTATACATGCCAAATATGGCGAAACAAATGGCAAAAAACTGCCAAAAAACGCGTAAAATTGATCGTAAATCATCAAAAAGGTACCTGACTTGGCCAATTACGTTGCTTTTCCGACGTTTTGGCCCGAGCCGGTCATTTTAAGGGGCTACAACATGATGTAACTTCGCAAGCAAGAGCCAATACGGAATTCAGCCCCAAATTTTCGGAGACTGCCCGAAAAACTGCTTAAAACAGTCCTAATTCACCAAAACGACCATCATCGGCCAAAAAAAAGAAAAGTCGCGTTCTTAGAATTCCATTGCGATCATTTTAAGGGGCTGCATTGCGGGTTTTTGAGAAGGGCTGTCTTCCAGGGGGGGGGGGTCGCGTAACGTAGTAGTTGGTCACTGCTTCTGGCGCGGGGTCAGGGGCCCCCAACACCCCGACCCCCACAGAAGCCAGCCCCCTGCGGGGGGGATTTGAACAAGCGGGGGGAAATTGCACGAGGTGGGGTCGCACGGCAACGGTCTGCATGACAACGGAAGACAAAGAACACAAAGGCAAAAAGAACCATGCAGAAGCGGAGAAGAAGAAAAACTCGAAAAAAACGGGTTCAACGGCGCAAGCGCCGGCCGCTAGGCTCCGTTTTTGTGGGCCAAGCCCCACAAAAACGGAGCCTAGCGGATTCTGCCTAATGCTTGTTGCCCACTATGGTTGCCCCATGGGTCAAAAAGCCTTGTCGGATGGGCAGCAAGTATACATGCCAAATATGGCAAAGCTATGGCAAAAAACTGCCAAAAAATGCACAAAGTTGGCCGTAAATCATCCGAATGGCACCATTTTTGGCCAATGAGGTTGATTTTTGAAGATTTTCACCCAAGCCGGTTATTTTAAGGGGCTACAACATGGTGCAACTTCGCAAGCAGAAGCCCATACCAAATTCAGCCCCAAATTTTCGGAGACTGCCCAAAAAGCTGCTTAAAACGGTCCTAATTCACAAAAACCACCATCATCGGCCAAATAGAAGAAAAGTCGCGTTCTTAGAATTCCATTGCGATCATTTTAAGGGGCTGCATTGCAGGGTTTTGAGAAGGGCTGTCTTCCAGGGGGGGGGGGTCGCGTAACGTAGTAGTTGGTCACTGCTTCTGGCGCGGGGTCAGGGGCCCCCAACACCCCGACCCCCACAGAAGCCAGCCCCCTGCGGGGGGGATTTGAACAAGTCCAAAATGTGGTAATCTCAGCGTCATACATCTGACTCTAACTCGACGAATGGCACCAAAAAAAAGCGTCCAAGGAGTGGAAAACAAGCGGAGGGGGGCTCCACGAGATGGGGAAGGGCGTTGTGCGGGCTGTGATGCCTCTGAACGGTATGTGTCGGACGTAGAAGTCAGATTGCACGATATGCACATGCATGATCAAGTATTTATAACAAAGAACGATGAGCATTTTGAGCAAATTTCAATGAAGCAAAGATACATGATATGTTGTGGAGGATGTGGAAAAGTAGGATTAAATGAATCCTTCGTGTTTCGTCCTTGGTCTGGCTTTTCCTTTGCTGGTGCGAAGCACCATCAAAAGAAAAGCCTTATTACATTTCTAGCCATTTTCGGGTCGCCTTTCCATGTCGGAAATGGAGCCGGGCGGTGACAAACAAAGGCAAAAACACTCCTTTGCCTTATGTTGAAGCTAGCAGCGCAAAGACAGGGAGGGTGCATTGGGCAAGATTAGCGACACAGGGTGCAAATAGCATACAATTGACATATTCATAACTCGGGCCCATTGTATCGGATTTTGACAAAAATACAGGCAATTTTGGTCAATTCGGGAGTGTTGTTTTCATTTTTGAGCTCAAAAAGGCGTCTGCGTGCGCTGGGAACCGTGAAATCGAAAAGCGGTGCTAAAACAAAATGACGGCGGTTTTCCAATTAAACAGCAAGATGCGGCTTCTAGAATCATTTATAAGATTGGTCTTAGATCGAAATTTCGTGCACTGTAGCCCGATTTCACTTTGGACAGTCAAAATGAAAGATCGCAAATGCCGGCGGCTGCAAAATGCACGCGTGCACAGCAAATAAATAATATAGCAAATAGATTTCTTGCGTTTTGGGACCAGTGGCTCCTTGATAGTGTTGTTCGGCACCTCAACTTTGCTAGTGCACCTTTAAATCGCATCCCTAGCTTATATGGAATTAGTGGATGCTGGTAAAGAAGTTAAAACCTGGTAAAGGTCCTAACTTTGTGAAACAGCCATGATTCATCAAAACAAATATGACGGCGCCAATCAGCTCTCCGAGGCAGTCATGTAGAGGGGCTGCATCGTACACGTTTGAGGTATGTTTCGTTTCGGCGCGCGGATTGTATACAATGGCATGAGGACTGCTTTTAGAGGGGGGCGGGGCCCCATTCCCCGGCCCCCTAATTAAAGGCCCCCATGGGGGGGGGGGGTGAACAAGCGGAGGGGGGCTCCACGAGATGGGGAAGGGCGGTTTGCGGGCTGTGATGCCTCTGAACGGTATGTGTCGGACGTGGAAGTCAGATTGCACGATATGCAGGTGCATGATCAAGTATTTATAACAAAGAACGATGAGCATTTTGAGGAAATTTCAATGAAGCAATGATACATGATATGTTGTGGAGGATGTGGAAAAGTAGGATTAAATGAATCCTTCGTGTTTCGTCCTTGGTCTGGCTTTTCCTTTGCTCGTGCGAAGCACCATCAAAAGAAAAGCCTTATTACATTTCTAGCCATTTTCGGGTCGCCTTTCCATGTCGGAAATGGAGCCGGGCGGTGACAAACAAAGGCAAAAACACTCCTTTGCCTTATGTTGAAGCTAGCAGCGCAAGGACAGGGAGGGTGCATTGGGCAAGATTAGCGACACAGGGTGCAAATAGCATACAATTGACATATTCATAACTCGGGCCCATTGTATCGGATTTTGACAAAAATACAGGCAATTTTGGTCAATTCGGGAGTGTTGTTTTCATTTTTGAGCTCAAAAAGGCGTATGCGTGCGCTGGGAACCGTGAAATCGAAAAGCGGTGCTAAAACAAAATGACGGCGGTTTTCCAATTAAACAGCAAGATGCGGCTTCTAGAATCATTTGTAAGATTGGTCTTAGATCGAAATTTCGTGCACTGTAGCCCGATTTCACTTTGGACAGTCAAAATGAAAGATCGCAAATGCCGGCGACTGCGAAATGCACGCGTGCACAGCAAATAAATAATATAGCAAATAGATTTCTTGCGTTTTGGGACCAGTGGCTCCTTGATAGTGTTGTTCGGCACCTCAACTTTGCTAGTGCACCTTTAAATCGCATCCCTAGCTTATATGGAATTAGTGGATGCTGGTAAAGAAGTTAAAACCTGGTAAAGGTCCTAACTTTGTGAAACAGCCATGATTCATCAAAACAAATATGACGGCGCCAATCAGCTCTCCGAGGCAGTCATGTAGAGGAGCTGCATCGTACACGTTTGAGGTATGTTTCGTTTCGGCGCGCGGATTGTATACAATGGCATGAGGACTGCTTTTAGAGGGGGGCGGGGCCCCATTCCCCGGCCCCCTAATTAAAGGCCCCCATGGGGGGGGGGGGTGAACAAGCGGAGGGGGGCTCCACGAGATGGGGAAGGGCGGTGTGCGGGCTGTGATGCCTCTGAACGGTATGTGTCGGACGTGGAAGTCAGATTGCACGATATGCAGGTGCATGATCAAGTATTTATAACAAAGAACGATGAGCATTTTGAGGAAATTTCAATGAAGCAATGATACATGATATGTTGTGGAGGATGTGGAAAAGTAGGATTAAATGAATCCTTCGTGTTTCGTCCTTGGTCTGGCTTTTCCTTTGCTGGTGCGAAGCACCATCAAAAGAAAAGCCTTATTACATTTCTAGCCATTTTCGGGTCGCCTTTCCATGTCGGAAATGGAGCCGGGCGGTGACAAACAAAGGCAAAAACACTCCTTTGCCTTATGTTGAAGCTAGCAGCGCAAGGACAGGGAGGGTGCATTGGGCAAGATTAGCGACACAGGGTGCAAATAGCATACAATTGACATATTCATAACTCGGGCCCATTGTATCGGATTTTGACAAAAATACAGGCAATTTTGGTCAATTCGGGAGTGTTGTTTTCATTTTTGAGCTCAAAAAGGCGTATGCGTGCGCTGGGAACCGTGAAATCGAAAAGCGGTGCTAAAACAAAATGACGGCGGTTTTCCAATTAAACAGCAAGATGCGGCTTCTAGAATCATTTGTAAGATTGGTCTTAGATCGAAATTTCGTGCACTGTAGCCCGATTTCACTTTGGACAGTCAAAATGAAAGATCGCAAATGCCGGCGACTGCGAAATGCACGCGTGCACAGCAAATAAATAATATAGCAAATAGATTTCTTGCGTTTTGGGACCAGTGGCTCCTTGATAGTGTTGTTCGGCACCTCAACTTTGCTAGTGCACCTTTAAATCGCATCCCTAGCTTATATGGAATTAGTGGATGCTGGTAAAGAAGTTAAAACCTGGTAAAGGTCCTAACTTTGTAAAACAGCCATGATTCATCAAAACAAATATGACGGCGCCAATCAGCTCTCCGAGGCAGTCATGTAGAGGGGCTGCATCGTACACTTTTGAGGTATGTTTCGTTTCGGCGCGCGGATTGTATACAATGGCATGAGGACTGCTTTTAGAGGGGGGCGGGGGCCCCATTCCCCGGCCCCCCTAATTGGACTAACCCTAACCAAGCGGAGGGGGGCTCCACGAGATGGGGAAAGGCAGTGTGCGGGCTGCCATCGCCTCTGAAGGGTATCTGTCGGACAACGAACTCAGATTGCACAATATGCACGTGCATGATCAGCTATTGATAACAAAGAACGATGAGCATGTTGAGGAAATTTCAATGAAGCAATGATACATGATATGTTGCGGAGGGTGTGGAAAAGTAAGGTTAAATGAATCCTTCGTCTTTCGTGCTTGGTCTGGCTTTTCCTTTGCTGGTGCGAAGCACCATCAAAAGAAAAGCCTTATTACGTTTTGAGCCATTTTCGGGTCACCTTTCTATGTCGGAAATGGAGCCGGGCGGTGACAAACAAACGCAAAAACACTCCTTTGCCTTATGTTTAAGCTAGCAGCGCAAGGACAGGGGAGGTGCATTGGGCAAGATTAGCAACACAAAGTGCAAATAGCATACAATTGACGTATTCATAACTCGGGCCTATTGTATCGGATTTTGACGAAATTGAGGGCAATTTTGGTCAATTCGGGGGTGTTTCTTTCATTTTTGAGCTTACAAAGGCGGCTGAGTGCGCTGAAAACGGTCAAATCGAAAAGCGGTGCTAAAACAAAATGACGGCGGTTTCTCAAATAAACAGCAAGACGAGGCTTTTAGAATCATTTCTAAATTTGGTTTTAGATCGAAATTTCGTGCATTGTAGCCCGATTTCACCTTGGACAGTCAAAATGAAAGATCGCAAATGCCGGCGACTGCAAAATGCACGCGTGCACAGCAAATAAATAATATGTCAAATAGATTTCTTGCGATTTGGGGCCTGTGGCTTATATATAGTGTTTTTCGGCACCTCAACTTTGCTAGTGCACCTTTAAATCCCATCCCTAGCTTATATGGAATTAGTGGATGCTGGTAAAGAAGTGAAAACCTTGTAAACGTCCTAACTTTGCAAAACAGCCATAATTGATCGAAACGAATATGACGGCGCAAATCAGCTCCTTGAGGCGGTCATTTAGAGGGGCTGCATCGTACACTTTTGGGATATGTTTCATTTCGGCGCGCGGATCGTATATAATGGCATAAGGACTTCTTTTGGAGGGGGGCGGGGCCCCTTTCCCCGGCCCCCCAATTAAAAGCCCCCCATGGGGGGGGAGGTGAACAAGCGGGGGAAAGATGCACGAGGTGGGGTCGCACGGATGCTCAGATGAGAACAGGGAGGACCAGGAGCACAAAGGCAAAAAGACCATTCATAGACGGACAAGGAGAAAACCATGAAAACACGGGAGCAACGGCGCCAGCGCCGGCCGCTAGGCTCCGTTTTTGTGGGCCAAGCCCCACAAAAACGGAGCCTAGCGGGTGCTGCCTCTTGCCTCTTGCACAATATGGTTGCCCCGTTGGCAGAAAAGGTTTGCCAGATGGGCAGCAAGTATACATGCCAAATATGGCGAAAAAAATGGCAAAAATCTGCCTAAAAACGCACAAAATTCACCGTAAATCATCAAAAAGGCACCTGACTTGGCCAATTAGGTTGCTTTTCTGACGTTTTGGCCCGAGCCGGTCATTTTAAGGGGCTACAACGAGATGTAACTTGGCAGGCAAGAGGCAATACGAAATTCAGCCCCAAATTTTCGGAGACTGCCTCAAAAGCTGCTTAAAACAGTCCTAATTCACAAAAACCACCATCATCGGCCCAAAAGAAGAAACGTCGCGTTCTTAGAATTCGATTGCGATTATTTTAAGGGGCTGCATTGCAGGGTTTTGAGAAGGGCTGTCTTCCAGGGGGGGGGGGTCGCGTAACGTAGTAGTTGGTCACTGCTTCTGGCGCGGGGTCAGGGGCCCCCAACACCCCGACCCCCACAGAAGCCAGCCCCCTGCGGGGGGGATTTGAACAAGCGGGGGAAAGATGCACGAGGTGGGGTCGCACCGATGCTCAGATGAGAACGGGGAGGACCAGGAGCACAAAGGCAAAAAGACCATTCAAAGGCGGAAAAGGAGAAAACCATGAAAACACGGGAGCAACGGCGCCAGCGCCGGCCGCTAGGCTCCGTTTTTGTGGGCCAAGCCCCACAAAAACGTAGCCTAGCGGGTGCTGCCTCTTGCCTCTTGCACAATATGGTTGCCCCGTTGGCAGAAAAGGTTTGCCAGATGGGCAGCAAGTATACATGCCAAATATGGCGAAAAAAATGGCAAAAAACTGCCTAAAAACGCACAAAATTCACCGTAAATCATCAAAAAGGCAGCTGACTTGGCCAATTAGGTTGCTTTTCTGATGTTTTGGCCCGAGCTGGTCATTTTAAGGGGCTACAACATGATGTAACTTCGCAAGCAGAAGCCAATACGGAATTCAGCCCCAAATTTTCGGAGACTGCCCGAAAAGCTGCTTAAAACGGTTCTAATTCACGAAAACGACCATCATCGGCCAAAAATAAGAAAAGTCGCGTTCTTAGAATTCCATTGCGATCATTTTAAGGGGCTGCATTGCAGGGTTTTGAGAAGGGCTGTCTTCCAGGGGGGGGGGGTCGCGTAACGTAGTAGTTGGTCACTGCTTCTGGCGCGGGGTCAGGGGCCCCCAACACCCCGACCCCCACAGAAGCCAGCCCCCTGCGGGGGGGATTTGAACAAGCGGGGGGAAGTTGCACGAGGTGGGGTCGCACGGGTGCTCAGATGAGAACGGGGAGGACAAGGAGCACAAAGGCAAAAAGACCATTCAAAGGCGGAGAAGGAGAAAACCATGAAAACACGGGAGCAACGGCGCCAGCGCCGGCCGCTAGGCTCCGTTTTTGTGGGCCAAGCCCCACAAAAACGTAGCCTAGCGGATGCTGCCTCTTGCCTCTTGCACAATATGGTTGCACCATTGGCAAAAAAGGCTTGCCAGAGGGGCAGCAAGTATACATGCCAAATATGGCGAAAAATATGGCAGAAAACTGCCAAAAAACGCGTAAAATTGACCGTAAATCATCAAAAAGGCACCCGATTTGGCCAATTAGGTTGCTTTTCTGGCGTTTTGGCCCGAGCCGGTCATTTTAAGGGGCTACAACATGATGTAACTTCGCAAGCAGGAGCCAATACAGAATTCAGCCCCAAATTTTCGGAGACTGCCCGAAAAACTGCTTAAAACGACCCTAATGCGCCAAAACGAGCATCGTCGGCCAAAAAGAAGAAAAGTCGCATTCTTAGAATTTCACTGCGATCATTTTAAGGGGCTGCATTGCGGGGTTTTGAGAAGGGCTGTCTTCCAGGGGGGGGGGGTGGCGTAACGTAGTAGTTGGTCACTGCTTCTGGCGCGGGGTCAGGGGCCCCCAACACCCCGACCCCCACAGAAGCCAGCCCCCTGCGGGGGGGAATTGAACAAGCGGGGGGAAATTGCACGAGGTGGGGTCGCACGGGTGCTCAGATGAGAACGGGGAGGACAAGGAGCACAAAGGCAAAAAGACCATTCAAAGGCGGAGAAGGAGAAAACCATGAAAACACGGGAGCAACGGCGCCAGCGCCGGCCGCTAGGCTCCGTTTTTGTGGGCCAAGCCCCACAAAAACGTAGCCTAGCGGGTGCTGCTTCGTGCCTCTTGCACAATATGGTTGCACCATTGGCAAAAAAGGCTTGCCAGATGGGCAGCAAGTATACATGCCAAATATGGCGAAACAAATGGCAGAAAACTGCCAAAAAACGCACAAAATTGACTGTAAATCATCAAAGCGGCACCAGATTTGGCCAATGAGGTTGCTTTTCTGGCGTTTTGGCCCGAGCCGGTTATTTTAAGGGGCTATAACATGATGTAACTTCGCAGGCAAGAGCCAATACAGAATTCAGCCCCAAATTTTCGGAGACTGCCCGAAAAACTGCTTAAAACGACCCTAATGCGCCAAAACGAGCATCGTCGGCCAAAAACAAGAAAAGTCGCGTTCTTAGAATTCGATTGCGATCATTTTAAGGGGCTGCATTGCAGGGTTTTGAGAAGGGCTGTCTTCCAGGGGGGGGGGGTCGCGTAACGTGGTAGTTGGTCACTGCTTCTGGCGCGGGGTCAGGGGCCCCCAACACCCCGACCCCCACAGAAGCCAGCCCCCTGCGGGGGGGATTTGAACAAGCTGGGGAAAGTTGCACGAGAGGGAGAGGTAGCACGACACAATAGACAACAAATGAAGAGACAAAGAACAGCAGAAGTGGGGATAGGTTGCACGGAGAGGGGGGGGGGGGGTGTTGCACAAGATGGGATGAGATAGCAAGCGGTGGGGTAAGGCCACATCAACTCGGGGAGCAGACGGGTGACGTCAAGATTGGGAGAAAATGGTTGTGGTTTGGTACGTGGTGTATGGAGATGGGCCTAGGTTGGCATGAAGAGAAGGATGCTTGCTTGAAGTCCCTTAGTAGAGCATGGCTGGGTTGTGAGGATGGTACGGCGCGTTGAAGTTTCTTTTCAGATACACGTTTAATGGGCTTGTGGTATATTGGGAGAAGAGTGATCGCTTGAATGGGTGGTTGAACCACCTTTGTTTGGATAGTCGTAAAAGAAGGCCGGGACTACGGTACCTTGGAAGACAAATATAGTTGTGAAAGATAGGAAACGTATGAATTGGAATGCCTTGGAAGTAGGTTTTCAATGACAACTTCGGACGTGGGTTGGAAAGGCTGGCATGCGTCGGAGTTGGAGTTTGTTGGAGTATCTTTGCAAAGCGAAGGGGGCATAGGTGCTAGGACATTAGGTCTGGAGGGTATCTTCGGTGTATTAGCGTAGGTTGCGCGCAAAGGGAAGGTCATGGACGGAGAACAGGAGCGGAGTCACTATAGAGTGAGTAAGAAAAAGTCACTGCCATGTCTTTCTTGGAGGGCTTGATCCAGGCTAAGCCCCCCTTAAAACCCTTTGTTGATGCTGAGACAAACTTAAGTGTTTTTATCTCTCTTTTGTTGCCTAAAGTACACTTTCTCAAAGTAACTAGGTTTGTGACCCTAGCCCCCCCATGAAGTTCACCCCTACCACTCAACTGAGCGGAGGTACCTTCCTTCATGGAGGACATACCAAAATAAATCAGGCATTACATGCTTGTTGGCCTTGGAGGCTAAGCCTAAGTGGTCTCCCACCCCAAGACCCCTATACTCAATTGTTTCTACCACTTATTGTGGTCCTACTTTGTAACTGTTTCTGAATTCAGTTGCTTGGCCAAGTCATTTTCTGTGTGGTCTTGACATCTATGCCCCTCAGTCCTAACCAGCACCATTTCACCCAAAAGAGTGCACATGAAGTGCCTATTGCAACCTCTGAGGCTAGAGTCTGACCATTTTTCATATAAAACCTTTTGTATTATCCATTTGTGATTGAATCTATGTGCATATACCTCCTTTGTCTATCTGCAGCCCTTCTGTGTTACACTGGATTCCAAAACCAATCATTGATTCGATCCATATTCAGTCCTTGCTCTACTTGCTGCTTTGGTTTGGGGTTTTCAACTACAAAACCTGCAGGAATACATCAAAAGACCTAGGGCATAATTCAAGGACATCTTTCCGGTAGCAGAGATAGTCCCTTGTGACCTTTTGAACCGACCCTGAGAAGAAGTGCAAAACAAAAGCTCAACAACAAGTCCAACATGTCCACGCCAAGCGTCAGGACCTGGCCTATCCGAACTGTCCAAGTACAAATGGGCAGTGTGGTCCACCCAATGAGTGAACCACCTTACCGAGCACCACATCACCTCAGTGGCGCATCTGGGTCCCAAGGAGATCCAGAACGCAGAAGGGCGGAAGAGAATAAAGGCCTTACCACCGAGGCCTTAGCAGCACACGGTGGAGACAGCTTCAGTCACCTCCACAGACGTGTGGCTGCTTCAGTATCAAGATCCAATTGTCCAGCTTCATCCTCAACTGCCATTGAAGGACCTGAGGAATATGAGAAGCTGAAGATGAAGATGGATGAGTACATCATGCATGAGGAGTACTATAAATCCATCCGTGGGGAAGATGGAGAGGAGCCCTTGGCTGTACATGGATCCAGACCACGTACAGATCTAGGGTCCTACGCACACTCTGGTCCTCCGTCCACAGCATCCCTGCCAAGACGACTACGACCTGAGTACCCAACCCCAGGGGCTCCCGAAGTGGGCCCAACACGAGTCGAAGAACATCATCCAAGGCCAACCTACGGTGCCCTGGATCAAACGGCCGAGCTGCTGGCCAAATTCCTGTCTGGATCAGAAGATCCAGATGTGACGGCCTTATCAGAGGCCATTAAGGCTAAACTGGGTATTGCAGAACCCTTACCCAAGCCTGAGTTCCTCTCTCTCTCTCCAGGGCTGAGTACCCTGGCCGAAGATCTCAAGAGATCGAGGGTCTCAAGGCTGTTGCCTAAGGTTACCTGCCCCAGCCCCTTTCACCCCCGTGCCAGGACTGTGCCTATGGCGGATCTACAGGACGTGCCTGTCACAGAGAGTGAGAGAAGAGGGCTGTCAGCCCTGGCCCCTCTTGCCGGCGTGTCGCCTACAGGCCTAACTCCGGGGGGTGGGAAGACGGGCAGACCAATTGCCCAGGCGAACATCCAGCTGGAACTGCCGGAGTTCGACCCCAAAAATCTGCCTGAATGGGCAGAAGAATTTGCGGAGTTCCTTTTGTTGACTGGCCAATCCCATGTGGATGTGGCCACCAAATGTTCACTGCTAAAACGCTCTTGCAAAAAGAAATATTTGCAAAAACAGGTCAAACATATTGTGAAAACCTGTTCTACCTGGGCAGAGGTACGTCCTGAGGTTAGAGAAAACATTTCCAGTCTATGAGACTGACCTCAGCGTACGCACACAGATCGAGGAGCTACCTATGCTCCCGGAGTTTCCATCCGCTGCGCGAATTTCTGAGTATGTGTGCGACTTGGAGTACTTATTTTCGAGGATGAATGTGGGCTCCTACGGAGCCACTGAGCCCCACCTGTGGCTCATGAGTAAGATCCCCCAGCGTACGTGGGATGATTGCCGCTCCACCTCTGAGAGGAAGAGCAGGACCCACTCGTATGATACACTGGTGGATCTCTTGATTGAGCTAGCTCTTGAGAGAGAGAACGACTCCCACATGGAGAAGTTCCTCAAGAAGCATTTGGGACGAGGTGGTACCCCTACCCCCGAACGTGGCGAAGGGAAGGAGCATAAAAATCCCACTAACACCAACCATGGAGGCGGTAAAGGGAGGGGCAACCTACGTGCCATGAACGAGGTTCCAACTGATGCAGGCACACCCCCTCTGTTTTACTGCCGACCTGTCAATGACAAGGGGGGACCTTGTCATGCCTCTGACTGCGATCTCCGCAGTGGCTGTATGCTGCAGATGAAACGTCAGCAACATACTAAAGATGGGAAAACAGTGACCCATCAGGACCACTTCAGGTGTACCATCACCTGTGGTTACTGTGGCAAACGTCGTCACTATGAGGACGAATGCCACATCAAGAAACGCGAGAGTGACAAACTCAAGCGTCAGGAGGCGGAGCGCCAGAAGACCCCGACGCCCGCCAGAAATCCCCCGAATGGGGATAAAGGTAAAGGAGGTGGCAAGGGGGGTGGCAAAACTGGACCCCCTAACCCCCAGACGCGCTCATCAGCATCCGTTGCTACACCTACTCCTGCTGCTACACCCGCTCCTGCCGCAGGTGTCCCCCAGAAGCGGCCCCTAGGGGATAACGCTACCCCTGAGGGGAATAATTCTAAGAAGAGGCGCTTGGCCTGGATGGCCAAGTCCCTCATGGCTGCAGGAGTGGATGTGAAATTCCCTGATGAGGAATAGGGGGGCGGCTCCGAAGAGGAGGACTTGGTTTTCTGGATCCTCGTGAAAATCGGGGATCAGGTTTTTCGAGCAGTGCTTGATACCGGAGCAACACTTTCCATAGTGGCCCGGCGCCTGCTTAAAACCTTCAGGAAAACTAAGACCGTGGCCATAAGAGTAGGGGATGGGCGTACCATCCATTCCTTGGGGGGGGTCGATGTGACCATATGTCTGGGCGACGAAACCGTGACCCAACACTGCAGAGTGTTGGACACTGACGCCTTTGACATTGTCATTGGCACTGACTTTCTAAGAAGAAACCCCCAGGTCAAAATGCTGTCCCTACAGCATCCTTACTCTTTGCACTGCGACTTTGGCAGTGGGCTATTCTCCGTTCCTTTGGAGCTGTCAGGACGAAAAGAGTCTGGGCTGCGCTACGCAGCCAAGACGAACTATCGTACTGAAAACTACCAACTGGCCCGTCATGTTCTCGAAAATGGACTGGCGGCCCTTCAGGTAAACCTGGATGAGATCCAGGTGGAATTGTTTGCGAGCCAACAACAGCACATCATGCAGTTGTACTGCTCGAAACAAATGAACAATGCTTTCCGTTTCTTCTGGAAAGCAATGGGCCTAGCGTATGCTAACCCTCCCTTCTCCCTGCTCGCGAAGGTTCTCACCAAGATCGCTTATGAGGGAGGAAGGGTTGTTATGTGCACCCCTGACTGGGGTTGCTCTGGTGAACATGCTTACTGGCGCCGTATGCTTGACCGAATGACCGTGGGGAGAGTGCAACTCCCCGACGGCCCCATCTATGTGCCTGAGGACTCAGACACAGCTCTGCAGGCCCCTGAGTGGGCCAGTTTCCTGTCCATCATCGATGGATCTCTCAATCCTGTACCCCTGTGTGACCTGGACCAGGTGATACTAAAAGAGGTCATGGCCGAAAATCGTGGCTTGACCCTTTATGATCTCAAAAATCGATCTCCTGAGCACCTATCTGCCACACTTACAGGGTGTGAGTCTCCTGATGACTATCTGGAACCTGCAGCTGTAAAAGAGGATGCTGACGACCAACCGTTTGAGATCGCCAGCACTATTCCCTCTGTTGATCCCAGCTGTGTTGACTTAAAACATGGTGCTTTCCTGGCCCAGCTGTTGCTAGAGGAGGTAGATCTAGAGTCAACCTCTGAACCCGCTTCCTCTGTTGGGAAACCAGTGCTACACATGCAGCCTGTGCACACAGGTGAACCCGTGGCCCGGAGTACTGATGCTCTGGCACGGCCTGCTGCTAATAACATGCCATTGTCTGAGCATGACACTCAAGAACTCCGACGGCTGTTGAACCTGAAGGCCGAAGGTATTGAGCGCCAAGAGCGGCTGCAATACCTCAGACAGACCTCAAAATACTCCATCTGGTCTCAGGAGGACGATGAGTCCTATACGCTGCCTCATCCTGAGATACCTCTAGTGTATTCTCTACACTATGGGCAGCAATGTCCCCCTGAGTGGGACGATGGTACTGTACCTGCCGAAACTGCTGATCGGCATAAAAAGAAAGAACATGGAAAAAGCAACCTCCATGCTGAGGAGGATTTCCTTCAGAAAGTCGAGAGTCTTAACCGTGACCCCCGCCTGAAGAAACTGCTTATAATCTATGAGGAGGTGTTCGGCGCCTTGCCGCCTCCCCTATCTTGTAAAAAACTGGTCCAGATGGACCTGAAGTTGAAACCCGAATTTGAAAAGACGCGAGTGAGGCGTCGTCCCTATCCCGCTCCACAGGAACAGGTTGAAGAAATCGAGCGCCAGATCCAAGAATGCATTGATGCTGGTCTCGTTGAAGAGTATAAACATGGGGACTATCCCCATCACTGCAGCCCCTGTTTCCTTGTTGCTAAACCAGGGTCGACTGCTCTACGTCTTGTTGTAGACTATGGTGAGGTCAACAAGAAAACCCAGAACCACTCAGGGAGTATTCCTAACATGGAAAACACCCTGGAGCGTATTGCCAAATGCAGGTATAAGACCAAAATGGACAAACGCTCTGGTTTCTGGCAGGTTGACCTAACCGCCGCAGCTCAGGAGCTGCTTGCCTTTATAACCCCTAAGGGTCGTGTCTTCAAGTGGAAGGTTATGCCTTTCGGGGTGGCTAACGCCCCAGCGCTCTTCCAGGAGCTTATGAACAAAATTTTGTACATACTGAGGCGCAGGCCTCTAGTACAAGAGTTGATTTCTCGGGGTGCAGAAATGGAGGCTCACATCGACGACGTGAGTTTGGGTACTAATACCAAAGAGGACCATGTCCTACTCCTCCGTGAATGCTTCACTGTCTGTCAAGAAAACCATCTCCGAATCAAACTCGAAAAATGTGAGTTCATGAAAGAGGAGATGGAGTATATGGGTTTCGACGTGGGGTATGGCTGGTGGAAACCAGCCGCGTCTAAGATGCAGCCCCTACAGGACATGCAGATTCGCGATGACCCTAAGAAGGGTCTACACGATGTGAGGAGTTTTGTGGGCGCCTGTAATTTCTATCGGCGTCACATCAACAATTTTACTTACTCCTCTGCACCCCTCACTGACCTGATCAAGAAAACTACTCCCTGGAGATGGACCTCCAGAGAGGAAGAGTGTTTCCAGGAGTTGAAGAAGAAGATTGCCTCCTCCAACTGCCTGGGAGTGCCCCGCCCTGAGGGCGAGATAGTCCTGATCACTGATGCCAGTGATGTAGGGGGGGGAGGTACGATCTACCAATGGCAGGAGCTTAACCCCGCTGAACTAACCCACTGCCATTATCGTACTACTGGACTGAACCGTGATGGTTCGTTGAAACATGACTATCCTACCAGTGAGTGGCGACTGGTGCCACTGGGACACTGGAATTGGAAATGGAACCAAGCGCGTTCCAACTACAGCACCTATGACCAGGAACTCCTGGCCGGTATGTTGGTGCTATCGTCACAATCCCGACTCCTGGGGTCTAACCCTATTGTCTGGCTGTGTGACCAGGAGCCTGTGAAGTCTTTTCAGAAGGGCCCACCACCAGAAAAAGCGAAGCTAAAACGGTGGTGGACTTACCTGAGCCAGTTCAGGCTGACAGTGCATCATATCCCCGGGATTAAGAATGACCTGTCTGACTATATATCGCGCAACAACTTCGATGCGCTTATTGGTGAGAGCTCTGAGGCGCTCGCCAAAGAGGCTTTCCAGCGTATGGATGTCCAGCTTGACCTATCCATGCGCACTGCTGGAATCCTGGAGGGTTGGAGTCTAACCGACTATCAGTCAGAGTATGAAGAAATTCTCCAAACCCTCAGCACCCGTCTCGAACCCCGTGTCGTTGACGGGCACCAGTGGTATAAAAACAATCAGTACCTCTTCTACGAGGACCGAATTGTTGTGCCTGAGGCACGACTGGATGGGTGCCTACAGTGGTCCCATCTCAGTTCTGGTCACACTGGCGCTAATCGCTCAGTGGACTTCTTCCGTGAGTGTTTCTACTCTAGTCTAACCCTGACTGAACTTAGGTCGCGTATGCAGACCATTGTGGATGCTTGTGGCTGTCATGCCAGCAAGCAGAGCGACAGTAGGGATAGGGGCCTGATCTCCAGCTTACCCATACCCTATTGTGCTAACTCTCTTCTCTACGTGGACTACATCCACGGCCTACCACGCTTTGGCGGCTATGATAGTTGCCTCGTGGTCACCTGTGGTCTATCTCGCTTCACCCGTGTGTTCCCTTGCAATAAGAAAATCACAGGTGAGCAGACTGTAAAAATGTTGGTCGAACAATGGTTCAAACCCTATGGAGCACCTAAACAGGTGCACTCTGATGAAGATGTACGCATCCGCAGTGACACTGGGTGGTACAAACGAGTGCTAAATGCCCTCAACGTGGAGGTAACCACAGGTGTGCCCTACACTCACACGTCTAACCCTCTCTGTGAGAGACAGAACCGTGTGGTGGAGCAAAACTTAAGAATCCTGATGAAACAGGAGCGCACCAAGGACTGGGTACGCCTAGTGCCCTGGGCAGTTCTGTCCATGAACTCACAGCGGAGCTCTTCTACGGGTTTCACCCCCCACGAACTGTTCCATGGAGGACGACCTGCTTGGTTCTTCAAAACCCCCTTTCCTGAGGACTTCAAGAGTCCTGTGGGAGATTGGCTGGAACACAAGCAGTCTCTGGCTAAACAGGCTGGTACTAACCTGAGGCACATTCGTGACCGTGAACAGAGCCGACGGAACCGCCTACGGCGACCTGCCAGCTTCAAAGTTGGTGACCTTGTTTTGGTACACCATTCACGCCTACCCTCCTGGCCACGTAACTGCCTACAGGACCCTTACTTTGGACCCTATCGTATCATCAGGATAGATGGATCCAGGATCCATGTCAGGTGCAGTCCACGTCTAGGTGGTGAACTGCTATGTGCTCCTAAGCAGTTGAGGCACTATCACTCCCCTGACGACTTGTCTTGGGATGAGTGGCGCCTCAGCGACAGTGAGATTGAACGTATAGACCTAGAGAACGCTGCCAGTCCAGAGGAGGCAGACGAACTCGAAGAGATGACTGCCGATGAGATGGCAGTCGATGGTTACTACGTGGTTGCAGGTATTGCTCGCCACGAGTATAAACAGGGCTGGAAATTCCTTACCCTGTGGGATGGCTATGGGTTGTCCGAGGCGACCTGGGAACCTATGTCAGCCTTCATACAACCAGATGGGAGTATCAACCCCATCTTCCGCACTTACCTCGTTGAGAACAACGAGGGGCAGCTCCTAACCCGTGCTGAGACTATGTCCCAGCGTAAGAAGCGAAACTAATTACCCTGTATCAGTCTACTGACCCTGTCTGTGCCCTGCAGACCCACGCCTATGGTTTCCAGCGTGAGCCAGGTGGCCGCTTATCAAGATTGCAGCCACCCAGCGAGTGTTTGCCTTGTTGACCATGTGTTGCATGGGTACTGCCCTAATGTAATGACCTTGGTGAGCCAACGAAGAACGGTGGCTTTCTACACCAGGGGGGAATGACAAGCAAGGTGTTATGAGGCAAGGTGTGTCTTCCCTCCTTGGGGACAAGCGAGCCCACAGTTAGGACCCCTGACTGGTCCAGACCCATGGGGTTCTACCCTTCCTTACAGGGTTTACCATACCCCTAAGTGTGCTACGTATGTCTGTATGTGTCTCACTTCTCTCCCCAGCGTGGCTCCCGGAGACCGGGCTTCGCTGACGTCGGACCGAAGGTCCTAATCAGGTACTATTACCACTCCCATGGCGCCCAATTTCTGTGCTGGCGCCTAACCTTGGGGTAAACGGCAAAAGCCCTACCTACTAAGAGGGGAGGGGTGGCCAAGTGTGCTAAGGGCATACAAAACGCCCATTTTTGCTACAGGCCAAGGGCTAACGCACTCCCCTGCCCACGAGGAAAAGCACGCGGGACAGGAGACACCACTACACTACACTCACTAACGCCAGCACCGGCCTTCGAAGGCAGGGTGAGCACTCATCACTTGCACTCACCTCCTGCCAGGCCTGCTGACCCTAACCCCTACACACGCTACTGGGTGCTGCTGTCGAACGTCACTCAGGCCCTAGTGGCCCTCCTGTGAAAAGGACGAGAGAACACAGCGCTCCTAAGCAGCTGTGGCCTAACAGGGGACGCCACAACGCGTTTCCCCTGCTAGGGCTTGGAGGGAAGGGGTGCTCTCGTTGCGTGCACAGCGCAGATGTCGTTGAGGTCGAACTGTCCTCGCCAGTACTGGCTGAGGCACAGTGATTTGATTTGTGATCAGCGCCCCTGTTATGCTGGGGCAGAAAAATGGTAGCCGCCGAAGGCAGCTGCTGCGTGCACCAATCACCCTTAACCTCTCCCACCTGTACAAAAGAGGCAGATGAAGGGGCGTTTGCGACTGAGGAACCAAGCCACACTCCAGGTATTATACCCTTCTCAGTGTGACCTATAATACACTGTTCGCAAACACGCTGCAGATGCAGCTACCCCTGTCAAGCAAGCAAGCTTTAAGAAACTCCTCGGGTTCTCTTAAAGAACGTACCGAGGAGCCTCTGGGTAACCTAAACAAGGTTTACCGTGCGCAATTCGCGTGGCCTACCCTTTAATGCATCATGTGCACGCAGGGAAGGGAGGCTTAACCACAGACTCAGCCAGGAGGTGAGCTCCTCCTGGGCTAACCTACCTTACTCACCATGCATCGTGTGAATGCCGCATTGAAACGAACACAAAACAAACCTAAGCGTTTTAAGCAACTCAACTTGAACGCCACGGCCGCACACGAACAAACGCTAACCTGTGAAGAAGGAAACAAGGGTGAATTAGGGATACAGGTGAAGCGATACAGCGTGTGGATGCCTAGATTAGGCACATGCATCGCGAGCACAGCGCATACTCTAACCCTACGTGCGCGCTGCGCGCTCCATTCGCATCACATACCTTTCATTCCTGCTTTCACCTGTGCAGAGCACGAGAGATGAACACCCGACCCCCCAACGAGCACAGCGTTAACAACCCTAACGTTTTGACGGAACAACCAACACGAACGCAATGCGTGAGTGTGAAGTGACACAGACATACCTGAGAGACGGGTTGTTGAACTGCTCTGTGGTGTGGGCTGATTTTGAATTCTCCCCTCTGAAGTTTATAAAAATTTTGATGCAACTGTGCAAAAATTTTCTTTAAAACTTTAAAAACTACGGCTCATACCTTCTTTTCCAAAAGCCGTTTTCGCTTGCGCAACCCTTTTCTTGGCGTCCGCTTCCTTTGCGCTTGTCTGCGACTTTAAGTTATGTGTATAAATGACGATTTCCCGCGTGGTTTCGTCGATTTTCAACGATTTCACTTGCTAAATTGCAACCCCTTCCGCAAAACCGCAGGAATCACTCCCTGCTGGTTCCATTTTCCATTTTTTCCAGCTCCTGGGGGTTTGTGTCCTCCATTGGGAGTATTGCTCCGCCCTGGCCCTTGGTCAGGACGTTTACTAAAACGCTGTTTATACGGCGATAACCGTCCGCATTAGAGCGTTCGACTGTACCCTAGTGGACAGACACATGTGCTCTGGACAGGGAGTCCTGGGTTCAATTCCCACTGCCCCCACACTTTTTCCAAAAGTTTTCGCCGCACGCCGGCGACTTTTGAGGAATGCCCCTTCGAAGGGACATCATTCACGGTACATTACACTGTTTTTCAAGGGTCCCTACAGTGTGATAGGCTTCTATGAAGTGATGAGAATGTTTTTGGTAAGTTTAATGCATTTTTTGAGGTAATTTTGGGAATATTTGAGCCTTTTTCCTTGGTCCTACTAGCTTAGCTAACTAGTACTCCAGGGGGGAGTAAGAAAAAGTCACTGCCATGTCTTTCTTGGAGGGCTTGATCCAGGCTAAGCCCCCCTTAAAACCCTTTGTTGATGCTGAGACAAACTTAAGTGTTTTTATCTCTCTTTTGTTGCCTAAAGTACACTTTCTCAAAGTAACTAGGGTTGTGACCCTAGCCCCCCCATGAAGTTCACCCCTACCACTCAACTGAGCGGAGGTACCTTCCTTCATGGAGGACATACCAAAATAAATCAGGCATTACATGCTTGTTGGCCTTGGAGGCTAAGCCTAAGTGGTCTCCCACCCCAAGACCCCTATACTCAATTGTTTCTACCACTTATTGTGGTCCTACTTTGTAACTGTTTCTGAATTCAGTTGCTTGGCCAAGTCATTTTCTGTGTGGTCCTGACATCTATGCCCCTCAGTCCTAACCAGCACCATTTCACCCAAAAGAGTGCACATGAAGTGCCTATTGCAACCTCTGAGGCTAGAGTCTGACCATTTTTCATATAAAACCTTTTGTATTATCCATTTGTGATTGAATCTATGTGCATATACCTGCTTTGTCTATCTGCAGCCCTTCTGTGTTACACTGGATTCCAAAACCAATCATTGATTCGATCCATATTCAGTCCTTGCTCTACTTGCTGATTTGGTTTGGGGTTTTCAACTACAAAACCTGCAGGAATACATCAAAAGACCTAGGGCATAATTCAAGGACATCTTTCTGAGTGTATATAGACAGGCTGGGCAATTGGCAAGTTGAAGGGTTACTTTGGTATATGTCATGTGGTGAAAGGGCTCATGGGCGTGAATGGGGCAAAGCGGAGTTTGTTATACCTTAGAGTAACTTCGGTTAGGTCTTGAAGGGGATAGGTCCGTTCGGGTGGCGTGGGGCATCCTTGATAAGTTAAGATGAGTAGGGTAGCGTGAGAAGGAGAGGACAACAAAGGTGGGAGCACTTTCAACCACACGGTTGTCATGGTTAGGGGGAAAAAAGCTACTTGAAATACCCTAGTATATTCTTGGGGAGGTTCATTTTGCTAAGGTAGCTAAAATAGCAAAAAGATGTATGCGAAAAGGACAAGGCTTTAAAATCATAGGAGACGTGTTCGCAACCAAAAAAGCAGGAGCGGGTACCTCAGGATACCTTGCTGCGGGCGGGTTGTGGAAGGAAGCGAGTGACTCTGAGCACCTTGGAGAAGGATAAGTTGGGTCACCCTTTAAGGTTTATTTGATGTCTTGGATACAGACTGTTCACAAACAAAGTAAAAAAACGAACGAATGATTAGCTTGGAATCACTTGTTGTGGCAGCGGGGTAACTTTGATACCAAATAGGAACGGAGGGGGCATTGATTTATTCCTGCGGTTAATGAACACCTTTTTTGGGTTGAAAATGACTTTGATCGTGTATTTTTAGCAATAAATAGTCCGAGGCTCCGAAAACAGAAGCGGACAGTGTTGTCCCTATCCATTAACTTTCGTAAAACATCGTTTCACGACAAAACATATCAATGCTTGACGAAATTCGAGCAAAAAAGAAACTTCGTGAACTTGACCGCCCTTTGGCATGTTGTTTTGACAGCACTCAATAGCCCAAGACATATTTAGTTGAGTCCAACACATGCAAAAGAGGGGTAGGGGGTGCCATCCCTGGCCAGCAGGGCCAAAAAGCGCAATGGTACGCTTCTTCAAAAAGGCAAATGTTACAAAATTGGGACACAAAATGGCACCATTTAGAGATTGTAGCGCTAAATTTGTCGTTCCCACACTGACCCGTCACGCAAAACATGCTTTCTCCACAGAAGCATGTGCAAAATGTGGTTGGCAAAAGTCCTCACTAGTGTCGATTGTCAAACAAAACTGTGCAAAGCCGAAAAATGGCAACTTTCTAAGCTAACCACCATGTTGACTTATCCTTCTGAATTCAGCCCATACAAGAGTGGCTGGGGCTATCGGTGCCAATCAAAATCAAAATACCCCATTCTCGCTCCAAAAAACAACCATCTTTGGTAACTTGCGGGCTAAGAATGGCCATTCTTTGGGTGTACAGCAGTAAACCATCCCCGACTACAACCCTTGTGAAGTCCAACACTACCCACCAAAATTGTACAAAATCATTCTGACGGTAAAAAGGGGGGGCAAGTTTGGAAGAATTTTGGGCCGAAAATGGCACAGATTAGAGCAGACGGCGGTGAACATGTCGTTTTGGTATTCAACTTTATTTGAGGTCCAACACAGACAAAATAGGGATGGCAATGCTGCGGCTGCCCACCAAAGTCAAAGAATGCCATTTTGAGGCCAAAAAGGGCAACATTTGACGATGTTCAGGCTAAAAATAGCATTTCTTGACACCCAAAATTGCGAACATGGTGTTTTTGGCAGTATAACATGGACAAACAAATGTTTTTTTGATTTCAACATGGGCAAAATGGGAGCAGGTGGTGCTATCGCTGCCCACCAAAGTCTAAAAACACCATTTTGGGGTGGAAAGATGGGCAATATATGAAAACTTTTGCGCTAAACTTAGCGGTCTCTTTGCCAACTACTCGGGAAATGTTGTTTCCGTACTCCAACATCTACCAACCAGCTTCTGTGGAGTGCAGCTTGTGCATGCTAGGGATGGGGAGTGCTGTTTCTGCCCACCAAAGTCAAAAAGCACCATATTGTGGCCATAAAAATGGCATTTTTTTACAAATGTTGCGCTAAAAATAGCATATTTTGGAGCCCTTACCTCTGAAAATGTTGTTCCAGCAATCAACCATTGCATGAAACATGTATCTTAGTACTTCAGCACATGCAAAAAGTAGGGGGGGGGGTAGGGGGTTATCACTGCCCACCATAGGCAGAAAAAGCATTTGATGGTCAAAAATGGCAATTATTGAGGAATTTCACTGTACAAATAGCAATGTTTGGAGTTAAAAGCTCGAAAAACATTGTTTGGACAGTCAACCATCGACCCACACATGTTTTTTGGAGTCCGGTGGTTGCAAAATAGGGGGTGCCATCACTGTCCACAAAGGTGATTTGTCGATCTGACAGCCCTGAAACAAAATTCTTGGCACAAAGCCATCGCCTGCGACATGCTTTTTGGAATGCATGCAAAATAGGGATAGTGCATGCAAACTAGGGGTGGGGAAAGCTATCGCTGCCCATTAGGGTCTGAAACATCATTTTGTGCAAAAAAAAATGGCACAATGTGACGAAATGCTCTACAAATAGCTTTTTTTTTTTAAGTGGACACACCTGAAGCTGTTGTTTGGGCAGTCACCCATTGCCTTGTCCCGCACGTGCCAAATAGGGGTGGAGGATGCTATAACTGCCCACCAAAACCAAATCACACCATTTTGAGGGCTTGAATGAGCAATTGCGGACAAATTTTTGCGATACGAAACCGTTGTCTTGGCAGTCAGCCACGACGCAAACATGTTTTCCTGAGTCCAACGCGTACCAAGTAGGGGTGGGGGGTGCCATCATTGCCCACTGAAATTAAACAACCCCATTTTCGAGCCAAAAAAAATGGCAATTTCCGTCCAATTTCGCGTTAGCAATCTTTGGAGCCGGCAGCCTTGATACCGTTGTTGCCGCAATAAACCATCCGTGTTTTCTGAAACTCAGCATGTGCAAAATAGGTGTGTGGGGTTGCTATCAATGCCACCAGAGGGGGAAAAACCACTTTGAGCCCAAAAAATGCTGATTTTTGACAAATTTTGGGCTAAAAGTAGTATTTTTGCGAAGCGGGGGCCTGAAGCTGTTGTGTTGGCAGGCAACCATCGCCTGAAACATTTTTTTTAGTCCAGCTTTTGTCAAAAATGTTACATTGACAGTCAACTGTTGGCCTGAACATGTTTGTTTGAGTCCAACAGTGTCAAATATGGATGGGGGATGCTATCACTGGCCACCAAAGTCCTGTTCTGAGGCCAAATTTGGCAATGTTTAACGAATTTTGGGCCAAAAAGTAGAATCTTTCGAAGCCCAAAGTCCTGAATCTGTTGCTTTGCCAGCCAACCATTGACGAAGACGTGGATTATTGAGTACACACAAAATAGGGATGGGGGGTGCTATGGCGGCCCGCAATAGAAACACTATTTTGGCGGGGGGGGGAAGCAAGTTTGCCGAAAATTGGGCAAAGAATGGCATTTCGTGGAGCTGACAGCCTTGAAACTCGCGTTTTGGCAGTCACCCATTCTTAGGACATGTTTTTCCGAGTAAAATAGGCGTGGGGGGTACTATTACTGCCCGGCAGGGTAAAAAAAAAACCATTTAGGGCAAAAAAACGCAAACTTTTGACCAATTCTGGGCAAAAAGTGGCAAGCAAGGTTCTCCAACATATCGGCAGTAGAGCATGCAGACCCAGAGTGTTCTAAATAGCCCTTTTCAAGGGCTTTGGAAGTATATACCACAAATACCAGCCCCTATGGGACACTCAGTGGGCACAAGCGAGGCAACAATCCCAGCAACTCTGAAAACTATCTGCGTTCACGCGTTTGGCGTATCCCCGAGAGCTGTCTGGACAAATGTAGAAACCCTCCACAGACCCCCAATCCAAAGCAGGCCAAGGAACCCGATTTCATAGGCCAAGGGTTGCACCAGAAAAGCAGGGCGGCGAAATTGTGCATAGCGCTGGGAAGAAAGCACAAAGTGACAGTTAGGGCACATTGCCAGGTGGTGGGGAAGGGATGGGCGTCCAGAAATGCACACACTGCCCACGCACACTGCCCACGAATCACTGCAGGCACAACCGATGAGTGCGCTTAGGCACGCTGGCCGTGGCTGTGCCATTGGCCGCAGGGGCAGATTTTGCGCAGCTGACACAAACACCTCCTCAGTTTGTCTGGGGCAGGAGCGCGTGTTGCAGGAGCACATTTGCAACACATCGGAAGTGGACAGATGTCAAGTGGACAGATGGGAATTCCGGGAGGGCACGTCCAAGTCTGCCTGCGGGCGGAGGTCTTCCCAGGTTAGGGTTAGGTTCCTCCTTTTCATACCTCTGCTCGTGCAGCATCACATCTTGAAACGCGGTGCTGAGCTGTCAGACATGCGAATCACCCATCAGAGGCAAGGTTGGCCCCTACCCCTGCCCCTGCCCTGCCACTGCCCACACCCTGCTCCTGCCCCTGCCACTGCAGCTTGCCCCCGCCCCTGCCCTTGCCCTAACACACTTTTGGGTACAGACATCAGACACGGGCACGCTGAGCACTTTGAAACAGCAGCATGAGCTGCGTTGCAGGTGCAGTCTATGTACCCCCTCCCCTTGTGTCCAGTGAACACTGAACGCGCGACGTCCTTTCGTTGAGACCTGGGACCCAATTAATTTGGGTACCAAATCTATACAGTCCAAACACCACGCGGTTGCTAGGCAATGTGTTCGTTGGCCATAAATCAGCGACAGCCGCTACCCTCCAGAATCACTCTGGCATCCGCAACAGTGCCGCAGGTCTAAACATGGCAAAGTTGCGGCACAAATAGTCCACTCTGCCCAGCAACACGCCATTTGCTGCCCCAATCAATAGGTCATGCTCACTCCTATAGGTCAATGTGTCTGTTGGAGGGGGGGGGGGGGGATGCATTTCTCTGGACATGATGAGATTGAACTTGGAAATTGGCTGTGAGAGAAATATCTGTCACCAGAGAATGACTCCATGCAAGCCACGCTCCCTTCTGGAATTGTACCTCTGCCTCCGGCTGTTCCAGTTGGGAAAATTGTGATTGTCAAGTCCTGTGCAACGCAGTATGTGTATGCTGGGCCCCCCAGGGCTTTCCCCCTTCAGCATTTGGTTTGTGCCAGCGCATCTTTCATCTCGCTTACGGGAGATGCAAATTTTGCAGCTCAAACGAACAACATGTTCTGCTTTTTTTCATGAGGGAAGGCTTGGCATGGGTTCTGTGGCCCTGTGTCACAAGACCAGTCATGTTTAGGGAATGCCCAGCGGGGAGGAGACACCGGTACATAAATGCAACCATGTTGGGCGGACTGCGTCTCTGTGTGGCACTGGATAGATCAAACAAGTGGACAACCACCGCTGGTGCACTCATGGTGTCGAGTTGGGATGTTACACTCCATGACTAAGGTGGGGAAACGGTACACCGTCCGTGTAACACAGAATAAGCGCACGCAGACACTCAATGGAGCAACGAATTCAAGAGCAATAAAATTTTTGGCAATGCCGCCCCCACCGGAGCCCATAGCGCCACTCGAGTGATCTAAAGGGAATGTGTCCACACTGCCTCTCCACATACGTGTTCCCCTGCAACACATACGGCCAAGGGGGGGGGGGTTGCAGTTTGGGGGGGGGGGGCGGTCAAATCCAATCGTGAAGAATTGCGGAAGATTGTGGAAATATTGCAATACAGTAAGCAACCCTCCTTAACCCTCAAGTTGCAACATTTCTGGACAGGTGGTTCAAATTTTTTCTTTCCATCATTCAAAAGGTGCATGGGCAGCACAATTACAGGAGGCGCCCCTCAATATCATTGAATCATTGAATCATTGAAGCATGAACCAAAGGCAGCGGATGTTGTCATCTAATTTGTGCTGTCCCACACTGTGAGAAAAAGTGTTTCACATCACCACCAGAAGTGGGCTGTGAGGTGAAGGGGCATGCAATTGCCACCATTTTGGCGCGTTGGACAGGCCCAACAGGGGGTATATCAATAGCACAGGGGACGGCCAACTTTCTCCTGGGGGATTGCCATACCCACGAGCATTAGCACTAGGTTGTATTGGGCAGCATATAGTACTTTGTAGGTCTGAGCAACATGTACCAGCGTTGGCTGTGCTAGGGTGCTAACACTTTGCTTTGCGGTATGTTGGGGTACCTTGGGAGATGTTGGGGTACCTTGGCATACGTGGCAATGGATTGCGGTAGGATGGGGTCCGTTGGGGTATGTTCGGGTAGGTTGGGCTAGGTTGGGGCTGGATGGGGTGGCTTGGGTTAGAGTTGGGTAGATTCGGGTGGGTTGGGGAGGGATGAAGTAGCTTGGTTTACCCATGGTCAAGTGGGGTAGCTTGCAGTAGGTTGGGATACGTTGGGGAACCTGGGGGTACCTTGGGGGGGGGGGGGTACATTGTGCTAAGTGGATTGGGGTCCGATGGGGTACTGTAGGTTAGGGTAGGGTGGGATGGGGAATGTTGGGTGAGGGTGGAGTAGGGCACAGTTGGGTACCTTGAGTTAGAGAGGAGTGCCATGGGGCAGGCTGCGGTATGTTGTGGTACCGTGTTTTAGGGTGGTGTATGTTGGGGTAGGATGGGGTGTGTACATTGGGGAAGCTTGGGGGTAGGGTACATTGCGGTACGTTGGGGAACAATGAGGTGAATTGGGGTAGCGCGGGGTAGGTTGGGAAATGGTGGGGTACCCTAGGGTGAGTAGGGGAACCTTGGAATACACCATGTTATAAGCATTTTACGAGAGGCGTTGGGAGGGGGGGGGGGGTGGATTTTGGTTGGCTTGGGACATGACACACAGATGGGGAGACATCGATGGGGACCCAGGGATCCAGCCTAACCCCCCGTACCCCATGCCCCATGTGCCATTGGATGCTGCATACAAAAACCATACACTTCGAAATGGGCAAGATTCCACTACAATGGTTCGTTGCAACCTAGCCATCAAGATCATCAAGACCAGAAGCCGAATGCAAACAACATTTACTCATGCATCCTCGAATGTCAGCATACGGGTGGAGGAAACCGCGAGTAACTGTGGCACGGAGAATGTCTGCAAACTTGAACATGAACCCCCGGTGCAACGCAACGCCAGCCAAAGGCCCGGGTCACGTGTGAGGCACTGGGCAAAGTGTTCATGGAAAGGGTGCAAGAAAACCACAAAGTTAGGGTTAGCTTTGTTGCAACGGCGGCTGACCCACCCATCCCTTTCGAGAATGTCGAGATTATTTTTGAGTTGCATTTGATGATCATCGGCAACGCATGCGCATTGGTCTGGGACATGCAGCAGACCTTGTCCGATTGTGACTGTGGTAGCGTAGACTCAACCGGAT
Organism: Eutreptiella sp. 'Long Island Sound 2002'; assembly: GCA_964036045.1. Classification (NCBI taxonomy): domain Eukaryota; phylum Euglenozoa; class Euglenophyceae; order Eutreptiales; family Eutreptiaceae; genus Eutreptiella; species Eutreptiella sp. 'Long Island Sound 2002'. Next base: position 96,779,808 of record OZ038384.1, read on the forward strand.
TGGGACTAAGCCCAGCCACGAACCAAACTCTCAGCTCCTCATCACAGTGTTGGTTCCTGATTGACCTGTGTCCCATGCACTTTGGTTGTGGAAGATCAAAGGTGGTTAAACACAGGCAACACCAAGTCCCTCAATGCAGCACAACCCACCAAGGCAGAAACCGGTGGCGGACTGCCCACGGCCAGTGGCAGGCACCTGTAACTTCAGTGCCCATTGCCGATGGTTAATTACAGTCTTGCCATGTCAGAGGAAAGCATGCACACGGTTGTGTTGTGTTGTGGTGTCCTGTGATGTGCCATGCTTGGTAGTGCAATGGCGTGCCTTGCGGTGTTGTGTAGTGTGGTATTGTGGCATGTTGTGTTGCAATGCACCGTACTGTGTCATGCTATGATATGCTATGTTGTGGCATTGCAGTCCACGTAGTGTCCACATAGCGTTGGATTTTTCATATCAACATGAACAGCCGTTCTTGCACAACCGGATCCCCTATGTGTCAAAGCTGGACCACTGGACCCCGGGGGGGGGGGGGGGGGGATTCCCTATTGCTTTCAAAGAACGCACCCACTTGGTTGCCAAAACTTGACCCGCAAACCTTTGTGTGCACAAAATCGTAGCGCCTACATCGTGGAGGTTGCAAAAATTGAGGCACCCGAAACCCAAGTTTGTGCAAAATACAGAATTGTGGCGGTCGTTGGGATGTTGGGGTGGTGTCAAATGTCTATGCGAAATTGCGGCACATGTGGTTGATGGTTGGTTGGTCGTGCATGTTGTTGATACCGCTTTGTACTTGACTGAGCCTGCTTGACAGGGAGGGGGGGCGGGGGATAAGGATGTTGAGGGCGGGAAACCTTGGGGCATACCCTAGCACCCCAGGGGTAACGCGGGGATGCACAGTGCAAAAAACCTTGGGGCCTAGAACAGGATCTGGTGTTGCACATGGTGGGAGAAGCTTAAGTTGAAAGCCATTGGCCACACTAATGCCAACTCTATGCCACTAGTATTGATGTCGCATATATAGATATGTGCGTGTGTGGTGGGCCATGCCTAGCAAGGTGACTTGGGGCACTGTAGTGTGCCGGGCAGCATTGGGGTGTATGAGTGTTTACGACATCGCATCTAGTGACATGTGAAGGTCGGTCGGTGGAGTTGTGGCAGCACATTTTGGGAGCAACACACTTGAGCAGAACCAGGTTCACAACCAACCTCGTGTGGGGCAGGGTGCAGACGCACAATTGCAAAGATGAGAGAGAGTCAAGTAGGAGAGCAGCATTGCATGAGCCCCAATTAACCACGAACCCAATCAGCAGCCCAATAGAAGGGAGTTGTGAGGAGAAAAGATATGGAATTTCCATAGCCGTTATGGGAGGCATCGGACACCAGGCTTGGGTCAAGACACGGGCAGAGGCGGGGCAACGTGTCTACGCCGATCGTGCTCAGAGGGGAGGGCCAAAGTGCTTTGTACACAAACATGCCTCCATCCATGCCTTGGGGGGGGGGGGTTTGAGGCGTTAGGGCCGGTTACAACATTGCACCCAAATCGGGAGTGGTGGGGAGGTGGGTTGTGGTGCATGAAATCAGGGTGAGAGGATGCCAGTCATTGCACATGTCGGTGTGTTTGTGTGTGTCTTTGGGCAAGCGGAAAAAAGGTAGCGTGGTGCGGACGCGGTCGGGGTCGCACGAGCGCCCACCCAACCCTACCCTCGGGGAACCAAATACGATACCACGAGGTACTAGCCACTACACCGCGACGACATTTGCACAACCAACACGACACCACTTAGTGGCCAAAGTCAGGGAACAGGGGTAGGGTGTGCATTAGGTCCAAGGGGCGTGGTGCCGGCGGGGTTGGGGCGGCGCGGGCGCCACACCCAACCCCGCCAGTGTGTGTGCAACACCATGCAAGAGTCTCCCCTACCTTGATTGGCCATATTCAAGGGGGAACAGTTGCCAGCACTGGGTACCCTTTGGGTGGAATTATTGCGCTCTATACGACGGCAAAATGGAAGTGGAGTAGGTGGAGGACAAGGAGGAATGGGCCACTTCGCGGCGAGGAGCAGGGTTGTGCTCCTCCACTTGCACTGCATGATGTGATTCCAACCCCCACCCTACTCTGGCACGACGTCCACAGTCAGGTTAGCGCGGCCAGCACGGCCCCACTCTGCGGCCAAAGTTCGGGCTAGCAGTTCCCGCTCCAATCGGTCTGCTCCACGGAACGCCCGTTGCTGTAGCTCTGTCTCGAACCAACGTGCCAGCCGCCTTCCATCCCCGCCCGGGGGGAAGCCCTGAATGATGTGTACAAACTGCCTTTCGCGGCGATGCCTCGTTTGCAGAGTCGGTGGTGAGAGCTGGCCATTGTGTTGTCGAATGCGGCGTGCCATGTAGTTCGTCGACCCGGGGTAAATCTCGCCTGTGCCAACAGATTCGATGTGGTACGCCACGTTGGTGCCTCGCGGATAGAAGATTGCACCCTCAGGTTGGTGGAAGGCCAAATCGCCCAAGGGATCATCAGAGGTGGCATGGGAATTCTCATGAAGGTGGGCAAACACATTGCGCTGCCGGATCCAGTCGTCAACCTCAGCGTGCCAACTGGTACGATGTTGTAGTAGGCCGCGAAGGACCCCTTCATCGTAACCCACAATGTAGATGCCACTCAAGCTCTCGGCCCGGGTCAACAAGGTGAAGAGCATGGTTCGAGACCATAGGAGGTGGTCCGGGTTGTCGTCCAGGTAGGTGGCCAGGATAGCGATTGTGGCCCCTTGGATGTCATGGATTGTCGTGGCCACAGCCAACTCGAGGGGGAATTGCTGCCGGCGCAAGGGAACCCCTTGGTAGCTGATGTCAATTGAACTCTCGCGACCCACCCGAAGAGTACGCCCATCATCGAAGGTGACACGAACGTGGGTATCGCAAAACGCAACAACGGTACCAGAAGCTCCGTTCAACACCTCCTGTCCATCGGTCGTGGTATTCTGGACAACGGTTACACGGGCACCAACGAAGACCCGGCAGCGGCGAAGCAAGGCGGATTCGCGGTCTAGAATGTCACGATAGGATTTGTCCCGGAGGGGGCTCCATTCGGAGTTTTTTTGGATGAAATCTTCACTTTTGAAACACTCCTTGGGGGTGGTTGCAGCATTGTACGCCGCTTCGCGGGCCTTCTCGACGGCCACCTTCTTGGCCAACAACCAAGTGGCACCGTCTGGTACAAGTGGCACGATGTGGCGAACATGCTGTTGCAGCCACTGGCCATGTCTGGATCTACCGCAACATGACGGCAATGTTGCCGAATGGCCTGCATGATGTAGGCACGGCTAGTTGGCATCAATTGGGGAACCCTGGCCAAGTTGATGATTGTTTGCAACGTCTCATCATTGCGGGATCGAAACAGTTCGTGCAATGTGATGACGCGAAAGTGGCACTTCATGAACCACGAGGTGTAAGGCGGGGCCATATCCACGGGCTCTGTTTGGTAATGGTCCCCTGCCGCAAAGACGAAGACACCGCCAAAAGGCAAATCATTGCCTCGAACCTTGGACAATACGAGGTGCAGCCCTAGCAGCAACGGTGAACCGCATTGTCCGAGTTCATCGATGTACAGCACGATGAGCTCTTGGAGACGGCGAACAAGGTGTGGTTGTTATTGCAACCGCTTAAGTGCCGTTGCCGCCAAACTCTGAGGGGTTGTCCAAAGGTTGGACTTACCGGGACAAAACAGGCAAAGACGATGAAGGTGAATCCCACCGCCATTTTGGGCAAACATGGCGCCCACGGCGGTTAGCTCCCAATGCTCCGGGCCAAGTATCGTGGCACTCCAAATCCATTTCAGGACTTGCATCGCTACCCAAGACTTTCCTGTGCCCGGTGGGCCACTAATGTAGATGGGCCGGACATAGTACAAGCCATCCGTGATCCAGTCTCCCGGGCATATGTCCTGCATGCTTTGGATGATCAACCCAACATCTTCCTTCAGGAAGTTTGCACTTCGTTCTTGCTCGGCCCAACTTGCATTTGTTTGTTCGGGATGCGGTCCCCATGGTGGGACCTTGAGCATGCCGTTGCAATGTCGAAGCTGGATTGCATGCAAGTGGGCGCTGTATTTTTGGCAATGCTCGGCCTCCAACTCGCGGTCCGTCATGGGGATGGAGACATCGTACGTGTTTCCACTACGTTGTTGCTCCCAAATGCGGATAACCAAGCGCCAAACAGTCTTGAAGCCAATGGGCCAACCAGACGCATCCTCCAAGATCCACTCCCCAAGGGGTAGATTGACAAACAATGACGTGAGGGCCTCATGAAGGGAGTCATAACCCGAATTCGCCAAGAACCTGTCTCGGTTGGCGACCTCGTTTCCGAATGGCCCGGATAGTCGCAAGATGCGCTGGCACAACCAATCAACGCAAAAGCCGGGACGAAAGCGTGGCTCCACGAAGATGAGCACTCGGATGTCCCATTTCACCACGGCTGCCATCCATGGCTCGCGGTCACCGGGATGGTCCAAGGCATGTGCCAAGGCCTGTCCCGCGGGGAGGTCCTTTAGGCGGCGGAAGATGATGTGCCATAGGGGAGGGTGCTTGAGGATTTCCCAATGCAAATACACTCGATTGTAGCGCAAATCGTAGAAACCGTGGTTCTTCTAGTCCAGAACGCGCTGCCGACGCTTCTCCCAGGACAGCTTGCGAAGATTGCGGTTACTGATGTCTGTAACAACATACTCGGCCCAGTCGCGTATTTCCAAGGGGTATGTTTCCGGAGGCCGAAGGCAATATAGTAGAACCGCGTCCGGATGATAGCGCTCAATGTCCCAATCGGTGTACGATTGACGCTGATCAATTGTAGGCTCACGATCTGGAAACATAGGCTGCCCGTTTTGACGTCCACACCGTGAGTCGTCGGGGCATCCGCGACCTCCTGTAGGTGCGGGGCCAAAGATGGGGCTCTCTTCCCGCTGAGGCCGCCACTTCGTGCGGAGCACGCGGAAGCGACCTTCTGGGGTCCCCGTGTTGACGTGGCGGGAGGAGAAGGTACAATACACGGCAGAATATCCGAGGCAATAGAATATCATCTCCGGCACCCCGATGGTGCGGCCGTGGCATTTCCTCTTGAGGCGTAGCCCTGTTGTACGCTTGCGCTTGTGCTCGTCCTGCTCCGTAGCCTTCACGATTTGCGGCCCTTGCTGGGTTAACCGCACCACGGAACGCTCCTCCTCGCTGCTAAGGTACTTGATTAAATGTGCCAAGAGGAAGCGGCTGCCATAGACTAACTGCCAATTCGAGTGGCAGCCGTTCGTGGCCACGAACACCCTCGGGCAGAATTGGCTGATCAAGCCATCATTCTTTAGCCGTGGAGGCTCCCAGATGCCGCCTTGGAGGTCCTCGTGAAGGCGCACAACCCCTGGCGTTTTTGTGTCCTCGAATGCAACACCCTCCTCCACTAATAGGTTGCGCACACAGTCTGGAATCTTCACTTCGATGGGTGTGAAGGCCACATCACTGTGCAGGGGCTTTGGCATACCTGCCTTGCATTGAAAGACAACCTGAGTTGGATCGCGGACGGGAACCTTGCACTTGTCGCCATGTTTGTGGGGTTGCACCAGGGCGGCCCGGGCCTCCCAATATGCTATTTCGCTGGGGTCGCCCAGCCAGTCGAAAGCATGTGGAACTGAAGCAGATAGCCTACCCAAGGCCCCTTGAATCGCGGCATGCCGAATATTGGGGTTCACATGATGTATGGGATCGTCCGTCCACACACCCCAATGCAAATGATGGAAGTTCGGCTTGTCGGTCTGCCATTCACAATGGATGAAAACGTGGGTGATGTTCCCCAACGGTTTGGCGGGGTCCTCCATGAGGTGGCGTCTAAGCAAGTTGGACGAACGGTACCACGCGCGCTGGAGGTAAACGGCAAAATACTGTGGGTCCAACCCTTGATCGACGATTCGCTTCCACAGCGGCGCCACACCGGGAAAGCGAGACATGTCGCATGTCTGCGTTCCGAAGTACGTCATGTCACCAAGTTTCTTTCGGGCGGCACACAGCAGGGCAACATGACGGTCTGCATCAGCTTTGTCATATAGGAGGCCAGGCAGGGGGGTGTCACCAAACCGTTCACTATACTCTTGTTGGCTTCCATAATCACGGAGTGCTGCCTGCAGGCCACGCTTGACCATGGTGACGCTCGGCCCACGCTCTAGAAGGCGGCTGAGAAGCACGCTGAAGGCGTACGAAACCCATGTCACGTCGTGTGCGCGAGTGCTGTGGGGATCGTTCAAGACTTCCTGCACGTGGCGTTCGGGGTTCACAAAGCCTTGAAGACCGTTTGCCAGCGTGCTTGCCGAGTACATGCGCAGCGGCATGTTTCCTGCGAAATGCCCAGTTTGGGGATCTCGCACCGGGAAGTGCGACGGAAATAGGTAGGCTTCAAGATACTCGGAGATGTTGGGAAGATTGGGTAGTCGACTTGTCACACTTTGTGCGAAATTGCGTACCCATTGGGCCGGCTTTGCGCGCTGTGCCGTCAGTTCCGCAAAAGTGGACAACAAGACGTGGACACCGGCGGAATTCGAAGGGTTATCGTCGAGGTATTCCATGGCATCCTTGACATACGTGCCAGTACCCTCAAGGGCCTCATCGATGGTGTCATCTGCAAAAGCATCTGCCTCCCCGCCCACACTTGCCAAAAACTGTTGTTCTGCCCAGCGCAAATCTTCAGCCTCTACGTCTAGGACGGGAGCATCACGGCTCTCCAACACATCAGCCTGTGCTGGCAAAGGCTCCGGTAACCCGTCGCTAGGCGCACTTGAGGACTCCGAGGCCGAGTCGCTACCATCCTCTTTCGCAGTTGGCCCTGCAGTCTGCGCACTGGACTCATTGGCACGAACCCACCCCTCAACGTCACCGGTATCCACATCAATACCTTGGCGTAGAGATGGCGTCTCGTACACGAGCATGGTGGTGGTTCCGGCTCGCAATGACCATTGGTTCGTTTTATGGCCTTTGATGGTATACTGCCCGCATTCAAACCATGCCGCGTTTGCATTCACATACCTACCAGGAACCACTGCCACCCAAGCATCAGATTGGCAGTACAATAGAGATCGCAATACATAACGCCCAAAGAAAGGGAGTATCAAGGGAAATGTGACGTCGCACGTTATCGCTGTACAATCTACGTAGACCAACAGCACCGGACCACAAATACCAAGGCGCTCATTAGACGGCCACTGTGCAACGAGGTTGTTGAGATGCCACAACAAGTCCCTAGGCGGAGGATCACGGAGGGTACAACGGAGGGCGCAAGGGGCGAAAGCGGGTGGGAGAACAATCCCAGCATGGCGTGGCCATGTCGGTCGAAACATCGTCGGCAGGTCGTGCCCAACACTAGAGCGGACAAAGATGCGGGTCAGCAGGGTATCGAGGACAGTGTGAGCGCACCGCGACTGGCCACGTGTTAGTTGACGGTCCCGCAATAGGCCATGTGGCATGGTCAACAACTCCTTCAACTCCTTAAATAGCTGCCGATCCGGGATATCTCCGCGGAATAATCCCCGAAAGACCATAGCCAAGGTGTCGTAAATGGGGTGTTTCACGTCTATGTCCGCGTCTGTGGGTTGTAGAAGGGTGGCGCGTATGGACCGGACCACGAGAAGGGCGTGTAGAGCCGCAGTAATCGCGTTTTGCGGGGTTTGTGGCAAGACGCGTGGCATCACCCACCCAGCGGCCCCTTTACGGAATATTGCCCGGCGCGCGGAGACTTCCTCCCGTGACGGTGGAGGACGCCGCTTCACTTGAGCAACCCACGTGGCCTCCCGGCTGCATGTGCCAAATGCCACCTTGGGAACCTCACGCTTCAAGTCTTGGCGATTGTCACATTCTGGCGAGCCCCAAAGGTGGCTCCATACACACTCAAGATCCGGTCGATGGTGGTGTAGGATGCGGTACCACCTCCACAAGATGGATTGTGGTGCTAGGACATACCGCAACGCCTTGCGACCAAAGGAGATGAATTGGGTGGACAAACCACGTCCATCCCCACAAATGCCTAACAGTTGGTACTGTGCGGAGGTAGGCCGCCCGGTGCGTTTGTCCCGGCGTAGGCGTACACCAGAGACTGCGACATCGCTGATGCGGACTGGCGCCAAATGGCCCAAATTTTGGTGCACAGGGGCATGAAAAGTTGGAGGATCCGCCGGGTTCAACGCATGATCTCGTAGTTGGCTACTTGGCCACACTACACTAAATATGTGCTTAGCCCACCACCGTTTCTCGCAGTACGCACACACTGCGAAGGCAAGCCCATGTACTCGATGAAACAAGGCCCGAGTGCAAATACCCATGTGCCCATCGGGGAGTAGAGGGTCCTCTGCAACAACATCCCAGCATGGAGCTAGCCAAGCCATCCTAGCTTGTTTTTGGTGGCGTGTACGTATTCTTGGTGGTGGCTGGGATGCACTGCTAGCACCTTCGGCTGCGCCTTGAGAAGCAGAGCATCCGGTGCTGTCAAAATTTGCACCAAAGTCGTCATCTTCACTTCCATAGGTGCTGTTGCTCCCACATGAATCACCATCACCGTCGTGCACGGATGATGCCTCATTGTGACCACCATTGGGGATGTCGGGGGCATCAGACCTTATGGTCGAACAATGTGCCGCACCACTGTCCGTTGACGACCCATGCCTAGAGCTACACGAAGAAGGCTGAGGACTTGACATAATTGATGACTCTTGGGCTATGTCGGAATCGATGTCTGAGAGTGATGCACGGGACAGTGCCTCTTGGCGCTCCAAATCATTGTCTTCATCGCCATTTGTGACCGGCACACGTGATTGCCGTTCGCCATCGGACTCCATGTCGGACAGCGATGCGTTAGAAAATGGTCCTCCGCCTTCCATGCGAGGAGCTATCTCAACAATTTCGTCATCTGATGATACATGCGCACTCTCTTCCACCACGATTTCTTCGTCAGCGGCAGGAAGGGGTGAAGCAACAACACCTTGAGACAGAGCGTCATCGGGTGATACATGCGAACTCTCTTCTACCACAATTCGTTCTTCGGCGACAACACACGGGGGAGGCACAAAACCTTGTGCCGAAGCGGCGTCGTTGCTTGCAGAGGGCGAAATTTGGAGGTACGCTGGAAGTGAGCGTTCATGTCCGGCTGGATGGTTGCGGCATCGGGTCGTGCCTGGGAGGGCAAAGAGGCGGCAAGGACGGCCCGTGCTATTATGCGCCGTGCATCGTTGCCTCGGGGTACACAGTGCCTGTTCAACGTTGCGAACATCTAGCGTTGGTTGCGAAGAGCGGAGACCATGATAGGGGCCGGCTTGAGGCTCGGCTTGAGGCTCGGGTTGAGGCTCAGGTTGAGGCTCGGGTGGCCGATGTATGGGGCACCTACCACGCCAGTTGCGACACCGAGTACCGTTGCCCGTCGGCTGGCCACATCTGCCCTCCCCCACAGGCTGATGGTCAACACAAAGTGATGTGCCCCCAGGGCGGCTATTGTGACAAAATGTGCCATCCGGGTATCGGAACATGCATCGCAACTTTCCTTGGGAAACAGATGCCCCTTGTAACCATTGACAGTTGTGGAATCGGAAATACGGTAAGAAAGTAACCTCCTCGGCGTGAAGGCCCCACCTACACACCGCACATTTTGTGTCACGAGGGAAATTGGCCACCTCATGGAAGCGTGCCACACTCAATGGCAGAGCCTCATACTCATGGGCATCTTGCACTTGTGAGGGGCGATGTGTGCAATGTACTATGAGTCCACGCCACTGATGTTGTACCCTCGGGGGGAGCATGGGCCACACTTCGTCGGCAAATTCAGTACCGAGCAGGTAACCAACAATGCTCATGCAGGATGCAGCGTATTTGGTTTGTTGGCCGCGCCTTTGGCTAGGATCCCATTCGCGATCGCGGTACCTTCCACAAGGCGCACAGTACAGTGGCAATCCATTCTCAAGTCCCCAAACGAAATGCTCCTCCACCGAACAAGGCGCCTCAAACCATCCGATGGCTTCGGTGCGGATAAGTGAACGCGAGACAGTGGCGGCACGCCTAATAGGGTTTGGAACATGGAATAACTCCTCATCTGCACGCCCGCATCCACAACACAAAATTGTGGTTATGTGGGGCCCATTGCCCAAGAGTGCATGCATCATGGTGTTCCACATCAATTGCAAGGCAGCTGCCCAAGGGTCGCTAACCACGTCAAGTAGGCATGAAAGTGCTGCCCTAGGTCGTGGATGGTGCCGGAGGGCTCAGGGCCGGCAAGACCGGGGGGGCAGGCACGCGAGGAGTCGACCTGAACGCTGCTGTTGGGGGCAGAACCGGTTACACGGACACCAACGGAGGCAAGAGCGGCGACAACGGAGGCAAGATCCATGCTGATTGTTATCCGGCAAAAAATCCCGGTCTATGAACAAAATTGATGCGGATAATCCTAAGTACATCTGAGTGTCCATATCTATCTGAAAAGATTTATATAAATCCGATTGTGAAAAAATATTTGGCCGATCTGGCTCGCGCACGCGCGTCAGCGGCAAATGGCGATTCCGGGTAAATGATCGGAACGCGGCGGTTTTACGATGAATGGACCGCAGAATTAGATCCGGCACATCAGAAATATATAGGTCTGATCCTGAGACTGAGCTGCGGGGCGGCGATTCCGCCGAAGCAGAGAAAATGACCAAAATGTATCCAATCTGGGGCAGATCTGTGAAAATCTGAGCAGATGGGGGTTAGCCGCACTTACACTCCCCCTCCAAAAACACACTGGGGTGTGTCGCTACGTCAACGAAGAACGTAGTGCGGGTAAGTCCAAGAAAAAAATAGAAATGTAGCCTCGATGGGGCGAAATCTGCTTGATCTGACCTGATTTGGGCTGAATTGGCACTGAATCAGGATGGATGAACCTGAAATGAGACAGAATGAGGAGTGACGAACAGTCCTCCGGGCAGTAAAACATTAGGTTAAGGGCTAAAAAGCATGCAAACGTATCGAGAATCGATACCAAACCATGCCCTGGTTGAGAATGAGGTAGATTATTGGTGGATTGACTGGGAAAATCAAGAAATGGAGTGACATCTCGGCGCTCTGGCACAGTTTAGCTGTCGCGGGCACGCTACGGTGTCCTCCACGTACTCTACATCGTGTTAGTCCCGCTTTTCTCGTTCTGAAAAGTGCAGCATGTGCTTCAGATTTGGCGCATCTGGTGGATGATCACAAGATTCAGCAAGATTGAGAATCAATTTGAGCAGAGATGCAGGAGATGAAACAATCACAGAGAGGGAAAACAAATACAAATGTAGTCTGCAGGCCCTAAGTGAACAGAAAAACATCAGCGTCAACGAAGTTAGGCAAAGCTGTTTACGGCATCGAGGAATGAGAGGAGATGACAAGGAAATCAACCTAAACTGTCCTAAAATGAGCAAATTCTGAGCAAATTCCCTAAGATGACGGTGAAATGAAGCGGAATGTCTAGAACTGAAACTACTAACACCTTCGTTTAGACTAGAGTTAATATATATTGTCGTTTATTCAGCTGAATTGTGCTTTCCGACACGTTGGTTCGCGAGCATCCAACAGATTCCATGAAAATGTGGATCATGTGATGATGCATCATGATGGGACATGATAGCCCTGGATCCTTGGCATGTAACGCGCCGAAGGTTCGCTGAAGGCGCTTTACTGACAGTATGTAACTGAGAGACACCGAATAGTCCTTTATTTACAGTGGCGGCGGTGTCAATCGACTTGGACAAGGCCCATCTTTCGATTGAGTCCTACAAGACACTTGGATTCACCATTTTCGACAGTTTCAGGTCGGATTGAGCTCACATTGGCGTGTGCCAAAAATACACCGAAGCTTACGGAAGCTCTGAGGTCCGAGAGGTTGCTGTTAGAAGTCCCTAGAGCTCCTATATGAAGGTTGTCTGAACAATTGACGTCGGGGTTTTGCACTGTTGCGCAGAATGATGGACAAACCTGAGGAATTCAAGGTAAATTCAAGGAATCTGGATCTGAATCTGGACTTTGGCTTTAGCATCACGGCAAATAAAGGTAAGATCTGTGTTCCTGGTGTCGCATCTAGTGCAGCCAGTACTACAGGGGGTGCCTGTAGGGGTGAATGTCGCTGCGCAGCGTTTTTACTATGTACATTTGCTTCCATCTGCACGAGTAGCCAAATTCCAAAGATGCACAGACCAACAGAGACAAGATTACCCCGGATCTGCCTGAATTAAGCCTGAGTTTGGTTTTTTCTGAACACGGCAGCACACTCCGTGGCTTTCGGCAGCGTATCTACGCCTTGTCTGCCGAACGGAGACCAAAGAAAAGTTGATTGACGTCAAATTATCAAACATTCGCAGTTCTCCACATCATGTCGTAATCAGGAAGAATGAACAGTGGATTGAGCAGAATGTGGTTTTTTCAAGTCGTCAGAACACTCACATTGGAATAAGTGGTCGACGGGGCGAGGTTGGAGCTTTTGTAGGCGTTGGACATGCAAGGGTTTCGAACCTACACCCTTGAGCCCTAGCGACGAGTGCCATGACGCCCTGGACTAGACGACTGTTACCCAGATTATGGCGTCGGCGACTCAAGTCACGACGGGTCTCCCTCAATTCGGCCAAGCACGAATACATGTGACCACCAACCTGTCTGGTGGAGCCCTCGTACGGCTTGGGCGCTGCAAATCAGCGGCCGAACTCGAAGCTTGGTCCTCGTTTGGCTCCTGGGCTGGCCTGACCGCAGGAGAGGGGATCGACGGATCAGCCCTGGAATGTGGCTGCTGAGGGCCGTAAAAGGCTGGATCTCGATTCACCACAGGTCTTTTTCCGTCGCTCTCCACCTGTCTGTCTGGTTTCGACAGACAGTCTGTCAGGAGTACGCCAATTTCGGGGTGCTTCTTGAGGAAGTCGATGAACCCCTTGGTGTACCCATGGACAAAAGAATGGGCTGGTTCCCAGTTGTTGTGACTGGAATCAAAGCCCCTCCACTCACATAGAAATTCCCATTCGCCCTTTTCGTCACGTCTTGCTTCTAAAATCCTCTTGAGTTCGTACTTCCCCCCTTCGATGACCCGATCGGACAAAAATTTCGAAGTCCAAAAAAGGGGTTTAACCCGATCCTTGGGGGAGGGGATCTCTCTCTTGAGGCGATCGCCCGAAACTTCAATTTCCCTGCTGACATCCACACGAATCCTCCACCTGTTCTCACCTAGACGCGCTGTAACAGCGAATGGCCCCTCCCACAAGGGAAGAAGCTTATCATCTCCGTCCAGGGTGGTTTCGGATTTTCGAAGCCAAACTCGATCATCGACTTCAAAATTGTGGGGGTTTTTTCGGCCTTGATTCTGGACCCAAAGCCAGTCAGCTTGATGCTTATCGATTAATTTCGAGACAGTTTTTTCTGCTCGTTGGATCTCGTCCAAAAACAACGAAGCATCTTTACAAGGGCGAGGATTATTCAACGGCATGTTCCACCAACACTTCTTTCGTCCAAAGACAATTTCATTTGGAGAAAGGCCATGGTACAAAGGCGTGTTGTGGTAACGGCGAAGCAATGCGAAGAGAACTTCAAGCCAATGGAAGTCTTTCTCACTGGCGAGCTCCTTACGAAGCATATTTATAATAGAGCGGCCGGCTCTTTCGCCAGGCAGCGCTCGATGTGAGTGGATCTCGCATCTGAGGTGGTGGATTCCAAGGCGAGCACATAATTCCTTCCACCATTCGGAGGTGTACTCTTTGCCTGAGTCCGTAACCACCTCGGATGGGACGTCCCAACCTCCCATCCAGGTCTGCGCGCACCATTTGGCGGCAGCCTTGCCAGTCATTGACTGGATGTTGCAAGGCAACACCTGAATGTAGCCAGAATGACGGCATTGTATAAGGAGCACTCCATTGACCTTTTTGTTGGTCCAATGGCACTCTTCGTCGTCGAGTTCACCAAGATGGAAAAAATCACCGGTGACTCTGTTAAAGAGGCGCTCCGGAATAGGATGTGGCCTCAGATGGCCGTGCTTCTTCGCGCTGGGTGGCGTCGCGACAGCACATTGGGCACATCCGGCGGCTACTTTCATACAATGAGTATATAGCCTTGAGCCGAACAACCTATGTTTAATCATCGATTATAATCTACGGCCATGTGCGTGGGGGGACTCCCATTTGTGCCACCAGTTTAACACTCGGGGGGCCAGGGCGTCTGGTACGCACAATTTACCCTCCATCCACAGCTTCCCCCCATCCAACGAATATTCAGAAAAAATTCCATCTTTGTGAGCATCTTTGGATTTGAGATTTCCAAAGACCTCTTTAAACATGGAATCATGCAGATAATCATTCGTCCAGTCACGGATGATAAGGGAATCTTTCGGCAGGGGTGGAGTTTTGGCCGGATCTCGACGCTTAGTGCCCTGAATCAACCGAAATCCACTTACAGGTCGGGTATACTCAAACCGTTTCACACTCCCTGAGGAGGGATCGGTGACTTTTTCCACGACTTTCAGTGATTTGGTGACGATCTCATGGGCATGCGCCGGATCTGAGAAGGCCGTGATGTCATGGCACGGTAATGCATGCTGTTTAACAGAGCATTGCATGCATTCACGTCGAATGAGCTTTTTTTCTTCTTGATCCCACTCGATTACGACGTGGCGGTCCTGCTCCGTACCATGGATGTTGGTACTTTGCAGCCCCTCTGAAGCGGGGTAAGCCCATCGGCTCAGAGCATCCGCTACCGTGTTGTGTTTTCCAGGCAAATACGACACATGGAGGTCAAACAGACTGAGAAATTCATGCCATCTGGCCCGTCGACCAGCTGGGCTCGCGACAGTATCAATGTGTTTGGTGGCCCAATACTCCAGAGATCGATGATCCGTCAGGACCTCGACTCGATTGGTGCCAACCCACGATTGGTACTTCTTCAGAGCGCAGATTATGGCGTAAGTCTCTTGCTCACGCGGTGACCATTGCATCTGGCGGGGAGCTAGCTTCCGAGACCAAAATGCAAGAGGGTAATGATCACCTGTGGCTTCATCAACCTGTTCAAGGACAGCTCCGATCGCGTACCTAGAAGCGTCGGTTCTTATGTAGAAGGGTCGGTCGAATTTCCGCACATGCAACGTGGCGACTTCGCAGAAGGGCCGCCTTCAAGTGATGGAAGGCCTCCTCGCACTCGTCAGTCCACTTGACACGAACCTTTGAACCTGCCTTGCCCGCATCTCTCCCTACCTTCAATAGTTCAGTGAGGGGGGCAGCAAATTTGGCATAATTCGGCACAAAAGTGTGGTAAAAGTTGCAACAACCCAGGAATCCTCTCAATTCCCTGATCGTCTCAGGGCGCTTCCACTTCTGAATAGCGGCGAGCTTCCCTGGACTGGGTCGTCGGGTGCCATTCTCAAGGAGAGAACCACAAAATTCGACTGATTTTAAAAAAAGTTTTCCCTTCTTTGGCCCACAAATCAGCTGATTGGCATCAAGAATGTCCA
Source organism: Eutreptiella sp. 'Long Island Sound 2002' (assembly GCA_964036045.1). NCBI lineage: Eukaryota > Euglenozoa > Euglenophyceae > Eutreptiales > Eutreptiaceae > Eutreptiella > Eutreptiella sp. 'Long Island Sound 2002'. The sequence goes on from OZ038384.1 coordinate 96,795,294, forward strand.
AAACCTGGTTCAGCTGCTTTTCATGTAGGGCCACCAGCTCGGCTTCGGTCAGTCCCTCCCCCTCTGTCGCGATGATTATGTCATCTATGTACACACTCACGAAGGCACGAAGCTCAGGATGAGCTGTAAAAAGCACATCCTCCATCATTCTTTGAAAAAACGAAGGGGCGTTCTTCAGGCCCATGGGCATGACTGTCCACTGGACTGGGCCACATGGCGTGCACATACAGGTGAGAGGTCGGCTGTCCTTCCTCAACGGCATTTGGTGAAAGCCGTGACGGAGATCCAGCACAGAAAACAAACGACCTCTTGCCCTCTTGGCGATTTCCTCCTCAATGAGGGGCAGGGGGTGTGAATCCGCCTTGGTTTCGGCGTTGAGGTTGCGAAAATCAACAACCATTCGCCAACCATCAATAGTGTTCTGGTCTGCAGGCGGCGGCTTCGGGACTGTGAAGGGTGCACAGCACCACTCGCTGGTCATACAACCCTCAAGCCAACCAAATTCCCTGAGATTTCTCTCGATTATTTTTCTGAGTATCTCATGTTTCTGTCCATGGTTTTCATAAGGACGCTGTTTCTTCGCCTTGTACCCTTCACGAAGCTCGATGAAGGCTTCACCAAACTGCCCACGGACAGGGGGGTTTTTGATCAACTTCCCCGAAAGGGTTGTGTCCTTCCGTTCCTCAAAAATCTTGTCTCTTTTCTTGGAACACAACTCAGTGTCCACCTGATCGCCAGGAATTACTGTCGAAAAAACTTTGGCGATTTCTTCGGCCTTGGCAGGAAGAATCTTCTTACGGATGTCCCTAAAAAGGTCCGTATCAACTGCCTCTTGAAGATAGGTGGGTCGAGTGTCGACATTCCAGAGATTCTCTTCGTGATCCAGCTCCTCGAAAGGATCTATGAAAGCTTCCACACGGGGTTTTTCATAAAAAACTCTGAATTTGCGGCGCGAAGAAAATTTTTTTGTCGTCCGTGCGCCGTAGATTCTTTTGGATGTAGATCGTCTTGGGGAAGAGGGAGACGAGGCGGATCCATTTGACGTTGGATCACCTTGGGCATCTGACGGACAAAAACCAGAAAAAAAAGATTCATCATCAGTACCACGCTCAACCTCAGATTCAGACCCAACACAGGAATCAGTACTAGAATCAGCAGAATCAGAGTCAGAAAGCTTTCCATCCACCAGGAATGCAAGCGAACTCCAGGGCCGCTGTGGCAGGGGACCTGTGTCGTCCCTGGCATACAGCTTAATGTTTCCTGGGAAGTTCGATGTAATCTACACAAATGTCTTGCAATTCCTGAAACCAAGGCTTGTCGTCCCACAAGGGCACAACTAAAATCGCCTGGGTTTTATCTTGCTTGATTTTGTGGATGACCTGCTGGATTAAGTGAAACGGAGGATTAATCCATAACTTCTTGTCCCATTTATGGGTCCAAGCGTCGCGAAAGTGCTTGTCAAAGCGCTTGTTCTCGCGGTTAGCAAAGGCATCATACTGTGGCCAAAAGGAATGGTGTTCATAAAAATATTCACAAATTGTATCGCGCCATTTGTCGACAACTCTGTAGGATGAAGAGTGCCAGCGCGAAGGGCGTCGTGGCTGGGAGTCCCTACGAAGACATTCTAACTCTCGGGAGTAATCGGCACTCCCATTCACCTCTGCAATGGTGACATCTTCGCCAAACTTTGGTGTAACCTTTTGCTTCAAAAATTCTTCTGCACTTTTAAACCCTGCGTGCAAAAAACGAAATTCAGGACGCTCCAAGGGACCTGACTCCAGCAAAAAACAACGCCGATGACCTACGGGCGCCACCCTGTTCTTGCGAAGCCAAGGATGGCCCAAGTAAAGGTCATACTTTATGTCGGCACGATAGAAGTAGTCATCCTTAAGGATAACTTCCTCCACATTGCCATCTTCCCAAAGGTCTTGAGCGACCAAATGAGTGGATATATAACAACCGCGTTGCCCACCTGCGAGAGAGTGTCCAGAAACTCCCTCGAGGGTAACAGGATGAGGCGAATCAAACACGCAGTCGTCAGGTAAGAAAGAATTGGATTGGAGATTTACCTCTGATCCATTGTCACACAAACAAGTGGCGAGGTGGAAATTGCCCTTGCAATCAGAGACCCACAGCTTTGTGACAAACTGACGGGCCCTGCGCTTGGACTGTACACCAACCTCGTCCACTACAACAGAAGGATCCGCTGCCGGATCCAGGGGAGAGGAGACAAGCGACCATACATCAAGTAGTGGTCGAGAAGGAATCTGGGGATCATGCCTGAAATCGCCTGGGGAGGGGCGATTTTCGTGGCTCCCCTAGGCGTTCTGACCTCCAGTGGCTGCGTTAACATTATGGACACACCCTGATTCGTCGACCCACTCATCTTGGAGCGGATCATCTGCTGGATTCAAGGCATTTTCAACGTAATCTCGGTCCGCATCGGACACCTGATCTGCACCTGAGACCTGATCCACACGATGGTTGCCCTTTCCACGTCCACGGCCACGGCCGCCAGATGATGGACCTCCACCCTCGCCACGCCCTCTGCCCTTACCAGAGGAAGGGGTTCCCGAAGGATTTCCCTTACCTTTACCCTGGAATCCTAGAGCATTTCCCTTGTTTGCACCGGATTGAGGGGTTTGGCCTGGATTTCGATTTCCGCCTCCGGCGTTGCTATTGGGATTTTTCTGGCCGTTCGGCTGCCCACCGGAGCCGGATGGAGTCCGATTTCCTGTGCCTTGGGACCCGCCAGGGCCTCCAGGATTTTTGTTTCCACCGGAAAGGGTCAGATTCCCTTTTCAAGCCTTCCCACCGTGCACCTGTCTGTCATTCCTGTCTGAATTCTGCGAATTACTGATATTTTCACCAATCACCTTGTGATTGTAAGGAGACCATCGGTGATTATCAGTAGAATGCGTCTTAGCTCGGTTCGTAGAACCTAAAAGAAGGCAGATGCTACAGTGCTGCTGAACATTCCGGGTGTCATTCACCTTTTTGTTGCCCTTTTGGGCCCCATTTTGGGTGTTTTGCTGGGTATTCTTGTTTCCCCCAAGACCCTCATGGAAATTCTGGTTGGCGGCCACGGCGAGCCGCTCAACCTCCTCCCAGAGTTCTTTCGGGGTGTACGAAAACACCCAGTTTTTGGCCTTCAGGCGATGGCCATGGAAGCTGACTCCCCTGTTGAGGACTTGGACAAACAAGTCCCGATCCTCGTGTTCATGAAATTTGATTTTCCACGTCTCCTCAGTGAATTTCACCTTGGAGAAGGACGTGGGGGAGCACTTTTGAAGTGCCTCCCTGACGGAAAACTTGTTGGCGGAGGCATCGAAGCCTTCCACCTCCGCCCACCAGGTCTTGACCTTTTCTTCGGACTGTTTGTTCCGAAGGGTGGCGGCAGTTTCTGAGGGGATCTTGTGAAAAATCAGAATTTTCAGCTCGGCACTAGAAAATTTTTCGCCTGAATGTTCAGCTTCTTCCACTAAATTCCAGAAGCGCTGTTTTTTGTCTTGCACTTCGTGCAAAATTAATCGCGAGAATGAAGGAAAATTCTTCAACATTTGGTGGTAGTGGTCCTCTGGCAGCCGGGACCCACGTACCTCCAACTGTTCCCACACCTCATCAAAGGTAAGGGGGGAACTTGTATCCTCGCGATCACTCCAAGTCCTGAGCCAAGTGTTGGCCGGCGCTCCCTCAAGGCAATCCAAGAGGGCCATCAGGAACTGATCATCTTGGAGTTTTTGAGTCTTAACCCACAGTTTAAATTCCCGTTGGAACTGAGGCCAACGTCGGGGGTTCCCATTATACTTCGGTTGCTTGGCAACCTGACGAAGTCGCAAGGAAGTAGGATTAAGAAGCGAATCCAGCCCAACACCGGCCGTAATGGCAGACACCTTGGCGGCATCATTCGCCACACCAGCTCCGGCGAGGGTCTGGGCGAGCAACAGCTGGGGTAAGGTTTTGGAATCAGCAGCAGGAGGGGCAGTACGGGAGGCAGTTCGCTTGGCATTCTGAGCCTCAGTCCTAGCCTTCGCCGTCCTACTCTCAGAACGAGAGATTTTAACCCTTTCCTTTAGCTTGGTCCTGCTGATCCTTGCATCGGTGGTCCTGGGGTCCACCGAAGGAGCAATTGAAAAAATTTCTGTCGCCTCCTCCGATGGCTCTGTGCCTTGTCCCACCGATGAGGCGCCCTCAGACCGCATGTGCGTCTTGAAAAGATCTTTTATTCCCAGCGTTTGAATGATGAGGTGCATTTGATCTTTGAGCAATTGGAGCTCAGCATCTCGCTGGAATCTGCAGGAGGTAGGTAGGTAGGTGCACTCGGTCGTGGAGAGGCGCCCCATGGTTCCCCCTGGCGTCGCCCCTGTGACGAACAGGAAGAGGCTTCGCACGTGAAGAGGGGAGGCGGCTTACTTCCCGCTAGACCTGACTGTTGGCCCCCAACAAAGCGGCCCCGGGCTACGCCGGGAGGGCTGATCGCCGCCAGCGTGACATGCTTGTCTCGCCGGGAGGGTGTGCCCCCGTGCTTGCGCACGTCCCCTCCTTTGGGCGGAACCCTAGGGGTTCACCGGACTTCCTGGCGTATCCCGTTCCCAAGGCGTGCATGCACGTTCCTGGTACTAGGGTTCCGAGGCGCTTGGGTGTCGCACGCTCCGCCTCGAGTCCCAAAGCAGCGCAGGCCTTAGGATGCAGCCTTACCCCCGGGCTCCGGATCTCGTTTGGCCGGGTCACCTGCATGGCACGGGCTGCCTCAGTGCCCGGGCTGTGGGCACTGGGTTTCCTACTGTTGTGTGGTGTTTGTGTTTGGGTCCGGTTGGGGTTGGCGTTTTGTTAACCCCGTCAGTCCTGGCTGGGGTCTTGGGTGGGTGTTTCTGGGCACGATTTGTGGTGTTGTCCCTCTAGTGTCGGCTGTTTGTGGTGTTCGTGGTTGGGCTTCGGTTTCGGCCTGCTTTTGGGACGTGTGTGGTTTCGTGGGCGCCCCGCTTGCCCCCCGCCGTTTCCGGTTCCGGCGCGCGGTGTGGGCGTGTGTGCTGGGCCCGGGTCTCGCCTGTGCCCAGCCCGTCTTGGCTGGGTTGTCGGGGTGTGTGTTTTTTTTTTTTTTTGCGCTTTGGTTTTTTCTTTTCTTTTTTTTTCTTTTTTTTTCCGGGCTCTGTGGTCCCTGTCCCTCCATCCCCTTTCTTTCGGGCTTGGCTGGTGGCTCTCTTTTTTTTTTTTTTTTTCCGTGTCCCTTTTCCCCGTGGTCCGCTGTTACTGGCTTGGTGTTGCCGGTGTTGGGTGGGTGGTCCCCCTGTGCCTCTGCGGGGGTCCCCTTTTTTTTTTTTTTTTTTCTAGGGGGGGGGCCTGGCCGCCTGTGCTGGTGTTGGCGGGTGGTTGGGCGGCTGTGGGCTGTTTTCGTGCCTTTTCCCCTTCGCCCCTCCTTTTTTTTTTTTTTTTTTGGGGGGGGGCTTGCCTGTTCCTCCCTCTGCCTTCCCTCGGCTGGCGCACGCACTGGCCTGCATTCAGTGTTGTCTTCCGGGCTGCTGTCTTCAGTTGCGTTCTGTGTGGCCATGTTCCGGCCCCGTGGGTCGGGTGGGCTTTGTACACGGTGGGCTCGGCGCCCCTTCTTGCTGGGTTAGGTCCTGGCTCTGCCGGCTGGGCGGCTGCGCCAGGCGGCTGCTTGTGGTTTTGGGTTAGGGCGCTGGGGTTGTTCGTGTCCTTACCCCTCTGCGGTGCCGGCTGTAATCTTCTGGGTGGTCCGTCACCGTTGTTGCCTGGCGCGCTGTGGCCCCGTGTGTGGCCTGTGGTGCTGGTGTGTGGCGTGGTGGCGCGGCGCCTTCCCGGGTGTGCGGTGGCTGGCTTCGGTTAGTCCCTCAGGTTAGGGTCAGTTGTGTCGTGTTGTGCCGCTCTGTGCCGCGTCGCGTCGCGTCGTGCTGTGGTGCGTTGCTCTGTGGCGCGCTGTGGTGCGGTGTGCCGTGGTCTCGCGTGGTGCCGCGGTGGGTCAGTGGAGGTCAGCCTGGCCTGTGTGTGTCGGTTAGGTCTTCGGGAAATTCTGCTAAATGATCACGGTGTCCTTGGGGCGTGGACGCTGACTCTCACCCATGGACTCAATCTTCACCGGGCCTCGCAGACAGGCAGGCGTACTCGGGGTGTAGGAAAGGCGTTCCTTCTCCAAGGCAGATAAACAGAAATCAGGAGTCGGACGGTGGAGGTGGCTTCCGAACGCTCTTTGAGTGGCGAAAGGCTTTCACTGCAGCTCGGCTGCGCTGGCAGAGTCCGGGTCGGTGCCGCCGGCAGGGATGAGCTCATACTTCAGGGTCAGGGGGATGTCCATATCTCCGGTGCTGAACTGCAGGGGTCCGGGGCACCGGTAGTATTCTTGGCACTTCCAGTCTTCACGGCGCTCGGAGATGGCCTTGAAGGGGGCACCGGCCAGCAGCACCAAAGCCTTCGCGATCGATCACAGCCTTTCACTTCCCTTTGCGGTGCTCGATATTCATCGTGGACGGGATCGGTGTGCCGCCGCAGTGCCATTCCTCCACTGGACGCAACAGGTTGGTGACGGACGCCCTCACGGACGTGAGACCAGCCGAGATCAAGCCCCCGGCCGTCAATCCAAGTGCATAGCAATACTCTGCGTCAAACTGCGACGGTAACGCAGCCCGGTCCTTATAGCCCATGGTGTCGTCGCGTGACGGTCCGTGGGGTTGCCCTCCCTGGGGGCCTGTGCCTTGGTCCCGTGTCCTCTCGGGGTGTCGGTCCGTAGTCGTGGGTGCCGCGGCCGTGCTTTCGTCCTCTTCCGGTGCCTGTGAGTTGGCCTTTGTGGTGGTCGGGGTCGTCGCCTGGCGGTGAGGGCGTGGTGGTGCGCCGTGCGGCGGTGTTCCCTGCGGCTTCCTCTGTGGGTGTGGCCCGTTCTCCCCGTGTAGGTGTGCCCTCCGTTCTCCGTGTGGTTTCCGGTGGCCGGTGGGCGTGCGCTGGTGTGATCCGCATGGCGTCCGATGTTTGCTTCGGTGGTGTGTGTTGGGGTGTTTGGTGGGGGTGGGGCGGCGCTGGTCTCCCCGTCGGTGTGGGTCGTGGTACCTGCCGTGGTGCCCTTTTCCTCCGTGTCTTGGTCCCCGTTCCTGCTCCTTCCTGGTTCTTGGGTGGTGTCCTCCCCCCATGTGGTGTCGCTTCCGGCGCCCTGTCCCTGCGTGTGCCTGCCCTCACTTGGGGCCCTTCCGTGCCCTCTTGCCTGTGTGGTCCTTGGTGCCCCTTGCCCTTCCCTTGCCCTTGTCCTGCCCCTTCCTGGTGTGGTGGTGGCGGGAGGGGCGGGGTGGGGAGGGGGCGCCGGTGGCCCAGGCTTGGGGGTGGGTGGCCTGGAGCCACTGGCGGAGGGCTTGGGGGGTGTAGGGGGGGCGGAGGCCCTGGACCGCATCGCGGAGGAGGGCCTCCCATGCCGCTTGCGGCATGATGGCCTCCGGGGCGGCCTCGTTGGGGTTTGCGGGGGTGCGGGTGCGCACCTCCTCGAAGGTATGCACCATGTGCACCCCTTCGTGCCTTCCCGCTCCTCCGGCCCATTTCACCCAGCGGCGGAGCTCCTGCAGAGCGGGGGGAGACCACCAGGCGAGGTAGGCGGGGGCCCGGGGGGGGGAGGGGTCCGTGCCCGGGGTCCTGGAGCGGCGGGGGGAAGACGTGGACCTGCGGTCTTGGCGGGGGCGGCGGTGCCTGGGGGAGCGGGAGCGGCGGCGGCGGGGGCTGGGGATGGAGGACGGGTACGGGCGGAGGGGGGAGCGGGAGGGGGAGGTGGACATGGGGCGGCGGTGGCGCGCTCGGTGGCGTCCGGGGGAGCGGGAGTGGTGGTGGCGGGGGCTGGGGGTGGTAGATGGGTACGGGTGGCGGGGGGAACGGGGAGCCCGGCGGGGCGTGTGGTGGGAGGGGGAGGTGGACGTGGGGCGGCAGTGGCGTGCCTGGCTGCGTCGGGGGGAGCGGGAGTGGTGGTGGCGGGGGCTGGGTGGCCGGTGGGGGGAGGGGGAGGGGGACATGGGGCGGCGGTGGCGCTCGTGGTGGTGCCCGGGGGAGCGGGAGCGACGGGAGCGGGGTCCCTGGGGGTCGTGGTGGTACCTGGGGGAGCAGGAGCGGCGCGAGTGGGTGATTGAGGCGCGGTGGGAGTGTGGGCGCCGTGGGCGAGTGTGCCGTGCGGGGGGGGAGGGGGAGCGCCGCCGTTTGCGGGACCGGCCCCCGTCGCTCAGGTCGGGCCAGTCCGGAAGCGTCGGCGGCCTCTGGGGGGCCTCGCGCGGTGCCGCTTGGGGGGGGAGGTCCCCCGTCGTCCATGGGGCCCCTTCGGCCATCGGATGGTGGCCGCGGGGGTACGGCTGGTACGGGGGTGGTGGCTGGTACGGGGGGGGTGGGTATGCGGGCGGGGCGCTCGGTGGCTGCCATCCCGTCCGCTGGTGCTGTTCGTGTACGGGGGGTTGTGGCCCGGTGGGGTAGGGCGGTGGGCAGTGGTAGTGGTGGGGGTGGTGTTGGTAGTGGTGGTGGTGGGGCCGCTGGTGGTGGTGGTGTGTGTAGTGGTGGGGTTGGTGTTGCGGGTATGGCCCATGGAGTCCTTGTGGGTTTTCCGGTCCCCCTTGTGGGGGTGGGGGGTTGGGCATCGTGGGCAGTCCCCGGGGCTGCACTATGTGGTGGGCATGGGGGAAGGGTTGGGGGCCGGGCTTGACGGTGACGATGGTTGAGGGGTCCCACGTCCCTGGGTTGGTTTGGCCGGCGGTGGTGGTGGTTTGTGGGGGATGGATGACGGGGCACTTGGTGACGGGGATGTGGACGAGGGCCTGGACGGGGTCGTGCTGGGTGGCCGTCTCCGCGGTGGTGGTGGGTGCCGGCGGGAGGGGGGCGCGGGTCGTGGTGGGTGGGGGGTCCTGGCTTGGGCGAGGGCCCGGGCGGGGGTGGTATCGGGTGGTTTTGTGTCGTTGCGTATGCGGTGTTGTGTGTGGTCGCGTGGGCGCCGGCTTGGGTTTGGGGTTGGGTTTGGGGTTGTGGTCCGGTTTGGGTTTGGGGTCGGGTTTGGGGTTGGGGTCTGGTTCCAGGTTGAGGAGTACCTCTGTCCGGAGGTGTGAGGGCGCCGATGCCGGGTTGGGGGTCGTCCCGGTGGGTTGCCGGGGTGCCTGAGTCGCCTGTGTGGGGGTTGGGGGGTCGGTGCGTGCGGCCGCGGCTTTGGCTTTCGCCGTGGCCTTGAGGATGAGTTTGGCGGGGAGGGGGGGGTCGGAGGATGAGGTGGAGGAGGTGGACGAGGCTGAGGACGAGGAGGAGGTGGTGGACGCGGGTTGGGCTGTGATGCGGGCGGGCTTGCGGGCGGCGGCTTCTGCTGCGGCCACGGCGGGGAGGATGGAGGGCATGTCCCCGGGTTGTAGGTTGGGGGCGGGCGGCTGGGGGGGCCCGGTCGTGACCTGGCGGCCCGGCGGGCCGATCTGGTCGGCTGCGGCGGGGGAGGGAGGCGCGGGGCTGCGGCCTTCTCTTTCTGGGCTCGGCTGGGCCCGGGTCCTGCAATGTGCGAGGTCGTGTGCGTTGGTGTCCGCGGGGGGGAACAGTTCGCGTGGGCTGCATTCAGGGGCCGGGGGGGGTGGGCCTGGGTCCTCTGGGGTGTGTGTGGGGGGCGTGGGCGGGCCACTGGGTGGGGTGGGCGTGCCGCGGGGCGCGGGGCTCCCCTTGGCGGGTGTGTGTGGGTTGTCGAGTGTGGGGGGCGGTGAAGGGTGGCCGGTGGGTGGGTGTGTGGCGGGCGTGTGCTGGTGTTCGGGCGGGTGGGGGAGGCCCGTGTCGCGGGGCCCGGGGGTGCGCGCGATAGTGGGCGTGTGTGGGTCTCCGGTTGAGCAGCGAGAGGGGGGGGGCATGGGCGGGGATTGTGCGGGGGGGTGTGCTGTGCCGGTGTATGTGTCCGCTTGCCGCGCGCTTGCGTGGGCAGTTGTAGGCCGGGCGGTTTGGAGGAGAAGCTTGCCGTCTTCTGCTGCCGCGGCAAGGATTTCGCAGACGAGCGTTCGTATCTGGTGGACCTCTTGGTCAGTGGTCGGAAGGGGGCATGCTAGCTTTGGGCTAAGACCCACGGGGTTGAGGACCCTGTGGATGGCGTGGTACCTGCAGGTGAGGGACTGCTGCGGTCTGGGGGGCGGGTTTGGTCGTGTGTCCGGGCCTGCTTCGACTTGTGTGTGGGCGGTGGGGATGGCCCAAACCCAGGGCACGGTCCCCGTGGGTGGCCAGTGGCGCTGGATCCAGTGGGTTAGGCAGAGCATGGCCAATCCCAGGTGGTAGCCCGCCTTCCCTGAGGTGATTTGGGCCAGGGTGCGGGCTGGGGGCGTGTCCCCTGGCTGGAGGACACCCCTGAGGATCCTGTGCTGGGTGGTGGGGTCCCCCACTGCCCCTGGTGGGGCGGTCTCCGGGGCGAACATGGTGTCTGTCCCCTGGATGATCCATTGCGGGCCGTGGGACGTAGCCGTAGCGGCTATCACGTAGTAGTGGCCGCGCTCGAGGACTGTAACCCAGACCTCCGGCGGGGGGTGGTCACTGTCTGTAGGTGGGGGGGGGAGGTCGTCGTCCGGGGTGCGGAGGCCGGCGGCGCGGAGGGCGGTGTCGCGGTTGGGCGCGGTGGCCTGTTCCCACTGCTCCGGGTGGTTCGGGTCCGCTGGGTGGTCCGTCTCCGCTTGGGCCCGCCGTAGGCGTACGGTCCCTCGACGCGTGACGTTGCTGCCGGTGTCGTGCGTCAGGGCCTGGCCCCACTCGATGGGGGGGATCCAGATGGGCTGGCCCCGGGTGTGTTTGCGGGCTCGCCAGAGCACGAGGTCTACTATGGTCTCGTGGAGGCCGCTGCCTGGGGTGGTCAGGTCCCGGAGGGCTTTGACGGTGAGCTTGATCCAGTCCTCTTGTAGGCGGTACCAGCCCAGGGGGGTGGTCGGGGCCCTGTCTTGGAGGGTCGCTCGGAGGAGGTCGGGGTCGCGGATGGTGGCCGGTGTGAGGGGGGGGTGCCCCGGGTCCGGGGGGGGTGGGCTGGATGGGCTGCCGGGGTCTTGCGCGTCTACGTCGATGGATGGTTGGCCCTGGCTGGGCTCGGCCGGACTGGGCGGTGCCAGGTGGCTTCTTGGGTGCGAGACGGGTCTCGGGGCGCTGTGGTGGTGCCTTGGAGACCTGTGGATGGAGACGGGGGGCGCGTGCGGGGCGCGGAGCGGGTTAGTGGACGTCTGGGTCATGCACGGCATGGTAATGGATGAGACGCTGCATGTGTTCCCTGGCGGTGGGGTCGGTGAGTTGTTCCGCGTGTGTTAGCAGGAGGTGTTTGCGGTGTACCATTTGGGCCGCTGCTCTGCGGACCGCTTCTAGCTGGAGGTGTGCTGCTGCCTCCATGGGGCTTTCCGTGTGTTTGCTGAGGTGTCGGTGCAGGGCCTGTGTCACTGCCCCTCTCATGGTGGCTTCTTTGATCAGGGGGTCCCGGAAGAGGTGTTCGGTGGCCTGGTGTGCGTGGCTGTGGGCTGGCCATCCTTCGTGTTGTCGCAGGGTTTCCGCCGGGGACCAGCCCACTAGGGTGTCCCTGTCTGTATGGAGGGGGCATTTCTTGAAGTGTTCCCAGTCCTCCGGGGTGGTGTGGTCGCATGGGCAACGGGTGTGTTCGTCGGGGACGTGGATGTGCTTGCGGGCGAGCCATCTGGCGACCCTGGTGAGGAAAGGCAGTTGCTCCCTGAGGAGCTGGATGCGTCGTTTCTGGAGGTGGGCTGGGACGTTTGCTGGGCGGAGCGCTGAGTGGTAGAGGGGGACTTGCAGTCTGTCCTGGAGCTCCTGGATGTGCGCCCGGCTGTCTGCGTCGCCGAGCACGCGGGCGAGATGTTGGACGGGGTTGGGGTAGTCGTACGCTCTGTCGTGGGAGGAATAGGGGGCGTCCTCTGGTACCCAGTCCGGGGTCTGATGGGGCTCGGGTACAGGGGGCACGTGTTGGAGGTGTGTGTGGTTGCGGCCGAGGTCAGGGATCCGGAGGGCTGGTAGGTGTGTTGTGCGCTGGTGTACTGCCTGGTTGTCGACCTTACCATTTCCGTATTGGTGCCTGTGGGACTCTTGTTTCACGATGTGGAGTTGGACGTAGGGGGGAAGGCTGCGCAGGGCTTTCCAGAGTAGCAGTGCCTGGGTGCCAAGGCTCGTCGCGGTTGCTTTGTGAAGTGGTTGTCTTGCTATGCGGAGGAGCAGGTGCGTGTCGACAGTGGCGTCTACCACGAACCAGACCCGGACGATGTGCGGGGAGTGGGCGGGTAGGTGGGCCGCGACCTCGGTGATGGCGTCAGCCATGGCCCCTAGCTCCCCGTGGGAAGAGGCCCCATAGGTGGTGTGGCCCGTGTGGTGGTCCATGTGGTAGTGTCCCCCGGTGTGGGTTAGCTGCAGGGTGGCCCCCCCGGTGATGGGCGTGAGGGCGGATTCGCCTGAGGCGTCGGTGAAGAAGAGCCGGTCCGCCGGTGATGGTTGTGGGAGGCGGCATGGGTTCATGGGCAGGTAGGCGTATATGGCAAGGCCCGTGGCGAGGTGGGCTACGGGGGTTGTGGGCTGTAGGATGGGGGTGGCGTACACCCCTATTCCTTTGGAGATGATGTGCTTCGCTTGGGGGGACAGGGCTATGAGTCCCTGCTCCGGCTGTCCTTGTGTGAGGTAGGAGTAGATGTAGTGGAGGATGTAGGCTGTGTCGGGGTTTAGGTCGTGGCATGTGAGGGTTTGTGTTCGGTGCTCCGGTGTGTGGCAGGAGTGGTGGAGTGGATAGTAGGGGTGCTCGTGCTTGCCCGTTCTGCCTGGCTCGTACATGCTGTAACGGATGGGGACCCCTGCCGGGTCGGGGCGGGGGCATGTGGGTGTAGTGGTGAAGAGCCATTTGGGCGCGTGGTCGGGGTTCCATGCTACCGTGGGGTTAGTGTCGGTGCGGTGGAACCATGGGGCTATCCATGCGTAGGCCTGTGGTGGTAGGTGGGTCGTGGGGTGGGTGTGGTGGCGTGCTATGAGGTGTAGTACGGGCCATGGTGTGGTTGGTGCCTCGGGGTGACAGGCCCAACATGTGCGTGGCATGCTCTGGTAATCTTGGGGGACCTTTGGTAGGTCTCGGGCGGTCATGTGGTGTTTCGGTATGCGCCATTTTGCCCCGTGGTGGATGACGGTGGCCTGCGTGGGTTTGGCTTCATTCGGGGCCAGTAGCAGGGTTAGTGGTGGGACTGGGCCCGTTACTGGGGGGACGGGTTCGTGTTTCGATCCGGTGGGTGCGTAGGGCGGTGTCGCTGGGATGGGTCGCGGGTGTTGCTTTGTGAATTCTCGGTAGGCCGTGCGCATGTCTTTGCTGCCCGGTAGAGTGTGTCCCGCTGCTTGTGCCGTCTGTGTGAGGTACTGGTGGAAGAGGCGGTATTGTGGCCATTCGGGAAGCTGTAGAAAGGGGGTGTGGTGTGCCCCGCTGTGGTGCAGGACTCGCATTTGGGGGAGGGTGACGTATACTACGGTGATGGAGGCCCCGACAAGGTCTATGGTGTGGATGGTGCCCTTGGGGTGGTGGTGGAGGTCCCCGCAGAGGACCGCTAGTGGCCCTTTCTCTGGGCACGTGTGGTTGGTGAGTATGGCGTGGTGTGGGGATGGGAGCAGAAGCTGCAGGTGGTTCCACAGGCGCGTGTTCATGTTGGTGGGCATGCCCGTCTGGTGGAGTACCCAGCGCGGGCATGTGTTGCGGGCCCGTTGTGCGGCATGGAGGCGGATGGCGGTGACCTCGCGGACCTCCGGTGAGTGGTTGTGGGTCATGCGGTGAAGGAGGAGGGCGGTGTGTCTGGTATAGGCCGCTTTCACCTCGTCCCCTATGGCGTCTCCATAGTGGGGCCATGCCGCTCGGATGGCGCGGGTGGGTATGGAGGTGGGCCAGCCCCCGTGTGCTGCCCATGCCTTGGTCACGGCGCGTGTGGCCGGCTGGAGGGCGGTGGTGGGGTGTGTTAGGTGGAGTGCTTGGAAGCCTATGGAGGCGTTCAAGACCCCGGTGAGGTAGTACGCCAGGCTCTGGTGGGACAGGGAGAGGGCCTTGGTGGTCGGGGACGCATATCTGGGGAGATGGGCGAGGTGTGACTGCAACTTGGGAGGGAGGGGCTGGCGTCTTCAGGGTTGGCGGCCTGGACTACCCCCAGGTGGGTGGTGGTCGTCACGACTTGCATGGGGGGCCCTTGTGGCCCTAGGGTGGGAGGTGTGGCAGACCCCTTGATCATGGCCACTGACTTTGTGGGGTGGACGATGAGGTTGTTGTGGGAGAGGTAGGAGACGGTCACGTCCAGTAAGTCGTTGGCCTGTTGGGTGACCGTTGGTCCGGGGTCCGGGGCATGGGGGTCGTGTGGGGTGTGCGCGACGGTGAGGTTGGTGTCGTCCGCAAAGCCGACCAGGGGGGAGAGGAGGGGGTAGGGTGCGTAGGCCGGGTAATCCTGCTCGATTGCGAGGGCCAGGGGGAGCGTCACTAGAAGGTACAGGAAGGGGCCCTCTGCTCCCCCTTGGGGGACCCCGCTGCCTGGCTCCAGGAAGGGGGTGAAGCCTGCTCCTGTGCGGACCGTGTATTTGCGGGTGCGGATGTAGTCGGAGGTGAAGTTGTAGAAGGGGAGGCGTAGGCGTTTCCACACCGCTTCTAGAAGGAGCCAGGGGGTGTTCGGGAAGGCTCCCTTGACGTCGAGGGAGGCGATGATGAGGTCCACCGGGTCCATGTTCGCGATGGTGTCCTGGAGGAAGATGGCCTCGTGTGGGGAGCGGCCTGGGATGGCCCCCCAGAGGCTTGCTGGTATGTGGGGGTCCAGGTGGGGGCGGATGCGGCGCAGGAGGATGGTCCAGACGATTTTGACCTCCGTGACCGCACAGACTATGGGGCGCCAGTTGTCCGGGTTCGCCCAGTCCCCTTTTTTGTAGAGGGGGCGGACAACGTTTGCCCAGTCTGGTGGCAGGGGGGTCCGCCCCGTGACGATGTCCCAGAGGCGGTGGGCGAGGACGCGGAGGAGGTGGGCGGGGAGGTGGTAGTATGCCTCTGCAAGGAGGCCGTCGTAGCCTGGGGTTTTGTGTTGCCGGAGACTGTGGATGGCCTTCCGGACTTCGTGGATGGTGAAGGGGCGTTTTTCCAGGTGCCTCCTCTGGGCGTGGTTGAAGACCCGAGGGAGGCGGTCGATTTTGGCCTGGGTGTCCGGGTCCAGTGTGTCTTGGGTGGGGGTGTGTTGCCGGAGGAAGCTGTCTTGGGTGGCTTGGAGCACTGTGGCTGGGTCGTTGGTGAGGGAGCCGTCCTCCTGCCGGACCGTGGTGATGGTGCGGTGGCCGGTATCGGTCATGGCGTCGTTGAGGTGGCGAATGGCCTTGTAGGGGAGTTCGTGTTGCGCATACCGTTCGTGTTCCTGGGCGATGCGCTGTTGCCTGTGGATGTGCCACCGCTGCAGGTCCGCCCTGATTTGGGCTATCTGTGTCCTGCAGTGGTGTATCTGGCGGCGGGTTTGGGGGGTGTCGGTGTGAAGGAGGGTCGCCAGTTGTTGCTTCGCATGCCAGAGGTCATGGAGCATGTCCCCCAGGGCCGTGGGTGGTTGGTCGTCGTCTGTGTGGGGGTGTTGCTGGAAGCCGCAGGCGACGGCGGCCGTGCGCATGGCTGTGAGTAGGTCGGTGGGGTCTGGTTGGATGCGCCGGGCGCGGTCTATGGCCCTGTGATATTGGGACCAGGCATGCTTGTCATGCAGCGGGGGCATCTTCAGGGGGGGTGGTAGGCCTTGGTCCGCATCTTCTGGGGGGCTGGGGGGAAGGTTGGGGATGGTGAGGCGGATGTGCAGGGGGCTGTGGCCTGTGGGTCCCAGCGGGAGGGGTCCATATCGGGCCTCCGCTCGGATGATGGTGGTGGGGTCGCCATAGCATACGTCGATGCGGGATGGGGCGGCATCCCTTTGGTGGGGGAAGTGGGATGGTTGGCCTTCGAGGCTGGCTGTTAGGTCCACGAGCCCCAGCATTTCGATGGTGTCGCGGACTGCTTGGTCCTGGGGTGTGGCCTGACCTCCTCGGTCCGCTGGGGTGGGGGCGGCGTTCATGTCGCCGATGATGACTGTGGGGGCGAGCATGGCCATTTGGCGGTACGCCTCGGCCAGGGCCTGGAGGAAGGGTTCTGTGGCTTCGCCGAAGGGGACGTGGGTGTTGATGACGTTGAGTTGCCATCCGTCCCCGACGACCTCATAGACACCTAGCCTCCCTGGGACGCTGAGGTGGTGGACGAGGTGGACGTGGATGCCGGTTTGGGCGTATAGGGGGGTCCCCTTGTGCCAGTAGCATTTGTACGCTTTCTGGTCCGGGGTATATATGGGGGTGGTTTCTGGGGGGTCGTCGCGCTGTAGGCCTTGTTCCTGGAAGGTGAGGAGGTGGGGGACCCACCCCGGCCCCTGTGCCATCGGGAGCACTTGGAGGGCGGTTGTGGCGTCCTTGGAGTATGTGACGGCCGGTTGGTTGAGGTCGAGGAGGTTGACGGTGGCCTCGGTGGGGGCGGGCCGGGGCTGTGGAGGCTTGTGCCCTCGGCCCTTGCCCCGTCAGGGAGGGGGACTGGGGGTTGGGGACTTTTTGCCGGTTTGTGGGCGTTTGGGTAGGCGCGGCGGAGGGAGGCCTTGGCTCCACTCCGGGGGGAGCTCCCCAGTGTATTTGGTGCCTGTGTGGGCCTTGTTCTCTTCGGTGCAGAGCCGGATGGGGTGGGCGCTGGTGAGTTCCAGGTTGTCGCCGAGTGGTTTGTCCGGGGCGCTGTTGCCTTGGTCTAGCTCCTTTTGGCGGTGCCAGATCACCCGGATCTGTGGCCCCCCGTTGTCCCCCGGTCCCTTGAGGCGGTACTGGATCGTGCCCTCACACCAGATCCAGTCGCCTGTGTGGTCGTTGCGGAAGGGCTGTTGGACCTTCGCACCTTTTTCGAACCCTGGGTACGCTTTGGGCGGGGGCTGTGCTGGTGGCGGGAGGGAGGATGATGAGGATGCCTGGTCCGGGTGGGGCGGTGGTAGTGGTGGGAGGGAGGATGACGAGGATGCTTGGTCTGGGTTCGCCGGGTGGGTCGGGTGGGATGCGGGGGGTCGGGAGGTTGCTGCTTTTCCGGCTTGGCTGGGGGCGGGTGCGCCCCTTTGTCGTCTCGTTCGCTTGGGTGGGACTGGAGGTGGCGGGGCTGGGGGGGCATGGGGTTTGAAGAAGGGGTGCGTTGCTTGCTGGTCTGGATCCCTCAGTGAGGGTTCTGCCGGTGTTTGCATTTTCGCTTTCGCGTGGCTGCGTATGATGTCGGCGAGCTTGCGCACGGTCTCCGGGGGATCTGTTGGCCATGGCAGTGCGGCGGGGCTGTCGTCGAAGGGGTGGTGTAGGTGGTAGTTCCTCATGGCCTTGGCCTGCCTGACCCAGGCCTCTGTGGGTTCCGGTGTGTCCGGGCCGTTGGGGGAGCCTTGAGCCCAGTAGAGTGCTGTGTGGAGGGCTTCCCAGGGGGCGCCTTCGCGGCCTGTGAGGGTGGTGGCTTGGAGGAGTCGCTGCTGGCCCCGTGGGGGGTCTTCCGGGTCCATTTCCGGGGTATAGGCCTGGGCCGCCATGAGGACTCCGTGTGCCCAGTGGAGGACCCACCATTGGGTGTCCGCTTTGAGGATGTGGATGGCGGGTTGTTGGGGGGGGGTGTCCAGGGTGTCCCATGATGCGATGGCTAGTGGTATCCTGGAGGGGTGGAGGTGTGGGGGGGCCTTGCCGCTTAGGAGTTGATCGATGTGGAAGGGGGTGACGGGATCGTTGGGGCCTTGGGGCGGTGGAGGCATTGCTGGGATGGTTGTGGGGTCCCAGTGGCGTTCGTGGGCGGCGAGGGTGTACAGGGCGGCGGTGATGATGTGGTGGGCTTGGCCCTCCAGGACGATGTGGCGCTCCGTGCCGAAGTCCTTTGGTAGGTGGGCTGCGGGGTGGAGGGTGATGTGGGCCAGGGCGCGTTGGTGGGCCTTTTTTCCCCCGCCTGGGGCCTGTGTCCGTTTGTCCCCCGGGATGTGTTGGTGTTGGTGTTTTGGTGGGGGTGGTCCCAGGGCGAGGGATTCCACACCGTGGAGGGGGATGGCGTGTTCCCTGGACCTGTTGGGCAGGATGTATATGCCCGGGTCTCCCGGTACGGTGCCCAGGTACATGTTGCCCGTGATGGTGGGGGCCGGCAGCGGTTGGCGCAGGGGCGAGGTGCATGGGGTGGAGCAGGGCGGGTCATGGTGCTCACACCGGGGGTGGTCGATGCCGTACGGGGTGACGTGTACGGCGAAGGGTCCAACGGCGCGCTGGAGTTTGTGGGGTTGGAGGTTTGACGTTTGAGGTTTGATTTTGCGGGTACTAGACACCTTTCGGCCCCGGGGGGCCACCTGGTCGGGCCAGGTGATATCCTCCCCACCGGGTCCTAGTGGGGGGCCCTCCAAGACGCACCTCCTGCCTGGTGGCGGAGTCCCCCGGGTTCACAGAGCTCGGAGCCCCGTCCTTCCCCGGCGTCCCCGTTTCGCCACTCCTCGGTCAGTGCATCAATTCGCAGCCGTGGCTGCGGGCGCTTACCCACTGCGTCGCCCCCCTAATGCGTGGTCGCCCGGGGCGCCGGCGCCGCGGGGCCCGTGCTACTGGCTTGTCGCCAGTGGGACCCCCTTGGGCTGGCGCGGAGGCTGCCTAGCCTAGGGGTTGGGGCGTGGCGCTGTGCGCCACTACTGCCTTGGCGGGTGCAGTGTCCCGTCTGTGTGTGCGCGGCGCTCGCGGCCGGTTCGGGGGGGGTTCGGGCCGGTACCTGGTGTTGTGTGTCTCCTTTTTCCCCCTTCCCGCCCCGCGTGTTCCGCGCTGCGTGTGGCGGGCCGTCCCCTCCGGGTGTCCCTTACCCTCGCTCGCTGGTACGCCATTCCATGCGGTCTGTGCGTTCCGCGCGCTCGGTCCGGTTGCCCTTCCGGTTGTCCCCGCGTGTCCTTTTCGTGTGTGTGCGCTCGCGCTCTCGCGGTGTCCGCTCCCCCCCCCGCTGGGTGGTGTGGCGCGCGCATCTCGCGTGGTCCCGGCACTGGGCGCTGGTAGGGCCGTTCCACTTGGTCCGTGCCCCTCCGCGTGTCCTGCCCCGGTCCCGTGCTCCGTTTGGCGTGCTTGGGGGGGGGCGGTCCGGTCCCGGTTCCCCCCTCCCTGGCTTGGGGTTGCGGGGGCGGCGGCCCCTGGCCGCCCGTCCTCTGGAGCGGGCAGCCAGGGTTCCGCGTCCCGCGTGTCCTGGGTGCGGTCGGTGCGGGCGTGGGATCTCCGCACCGGCCCCACAGCGTGAGCCCTCGCGGGCCGGTGTTGCTCGCTGTGGGGGTGGCGGAAGGGCGTCCCCGGGGGGGGTGCTTTCCACCTTTGTGAGGGGCGCCTGGTGTCAGGCGCTGTCCCTCCCCCGGCCGCCCGTCCTCTGGAGCGGGCTGCCAGGGTTCCGCGACCCGTGTGTCCCGGGTGCGGTCGATACGGGCGTGTGTACCCAGCACCGGCCCCCCAGCGTGCGCCCTTGCGGGCCGGCGTTGCTCGCTGTGGGGGTGGTGGAAGGGCGTCCCCGGGGGGGGTGCCTTCCACCGTTGTGAGGGGCGCCTGGTGTCAGGCGCTGTCCCTCCCCCGGCCGCCCGTCCTCTGGAGCGGGCAGCCAGGGTTCCGCGACCCGTGTGTTCCGGGTGCGGTCGATGCGGGCGTGTGGACCCAGCACCGGCCCCACAGCGTGCGCCCTTGCGGGCCGGCGTTGCTCGCTGTGGGGGTGGCGGAAGGGCGTCCCCGGGTGGGGTGCCTTCCACCGTGTTGTGAGGGGCGCCTGGTGTCAGGCGCTGTCCCTCCCCCGACCGCCCGTCCTCTGGAGCGGGCGGCCGGGGTTCCGCGACCCGTGTGTCCCGGGTGCGGTCGATGCGGGCGTGTGGACCCAGCACCGGCCCCACAGCGTGCGCCCTTGCGGGCCGGCGTTGCTCGCTTTGGGGGTGGCGGAAGGTCGTCCCCGGGTGGGGTGCCTTCTACCGTGTTGTGAGGGGCGCCTGGTGTCAGGCGCTGTCCCTCCCCCGACCGCCCGTCCTCTGGAGCGGGCGGCCGGGGTTCCGCGACCCGTGTGTCCCGGGTGCGGTCGATGCGGGCGTGTGGACCCTGCACCGGCCCCACAGCGTGCGCCCTTGCGGGCCGGCGTTGCTCGCTGTGGGGCCGGCGGAAGAGCGTCCCCGGGGGGGGTGCCTTCCACCGTTGTGAGGGGCGCCTGGTGTCAGGCGCTGTCCCTTCCCCGACCGCCCGTCCTCTGGAGCGGGCGGCCGGGGTTCCGCGACCCGTGTGTCCCGGGTGCGGTCGATGCGGGCGTGTGGACCCAGCACCGGCCCCACAGCGTGCGCCCTTGCGGGCCGGCGTTGCTCGCTGTGGGGGTGGCGGAAGGGCGTCCCCGGGTGGGGTGCCTTCTACCGTGTTGTGAGGGGCGCCTGGTGTCAGGCGCTGTCCCTCCCCCGACCGCCCGTCCTCTGGAGCGGGCGGCCGGGGTTCCGCGACCCGTGTGTCCCGGGTGCGGTCGATGCGGGCGTGTGGACCCTGCACCGGCCCCACAGCGTGCGCCCTTGCGGGCCGGCGTTGCTCGCTTTGGGGGTGGCGGAAGGGCGTCCCCGGGGGGGGTGCCTTCCACCGTTGTGTGGGGCGCCTGGTGTCAGGCGCTGTCCCTCCCCCGGCCGCCCGTCCTCTGGAGCGGGCAGCCAGGGTTCCGCGACCCGTGTGTCCCGGGTGCGGTCGATGCGGGCGTGTGGACCCTGCACCGGCCCCACAGCATGCGCCCTTGCGGGCCGGCGTTGCTCGCTGTGGGGGTGGCGGAAGGGCGTCCCCGGGGGGGGGTCTCTTCCGCCGTTGTGAGGGGCGCCTGGTGTCAGGCGCTGTCCCTCCCCCGGCCGCCCGTCCTCTGGAGCGGGCAGCCAGGGTTCCGCAACCCGTGTGTCCCGGGTGCGGCCGATGCGGGCGTGTGGACCCTGCACCGGCCCCACAGCGTGCGCCCTTGCGGGCCGGCGTTGCTCGCTGTGGGGGTGGCGGAAGGGCGTCCCCGGGGGGGGGTCTCTTCCGCCGTTGTGAGGGGCGCCTGGTGTCAGGCGCTGTCCCTCCCCCGGCCGCCCGTCCTCTGGAGCGGGCAGCCAGGGTTCCGCAACCCGTGTGTCCCGGGTGCGGCCGATGCGGGCGTGTGGACCCTGCACCGGCCCCACAGCGTGCGCCCTTGCGGGCCGGCGTTGCTCGCTGTGGGGGTGGCGGAAGGGCGTCCCCGGGGGGGGGTCTCTTCCGCCGTTGTGAGGGGCGCCTGGTGTCAGGCGCTGTCCCTCCCCCGGCCGCCCGTCCTCTGGAGCGGGCAGCCAGGGTTCCGCTACCCGTGTGTCCCGGGTGCGGTCGATGCGGGCGTGTGGACCCTGCACCAGCCCCACAGCGTGCGCCCTTGCGGGCCGGCGTTGCTCGCTGTGGGGGTGGCGGAAGGGCATCCCCGGGGGGGGTGCCTTCCGCCGTTGTGAGGGGCGCCTGGTGTCAGGCGCTGTCCCTCCCCCGGCCGCCCGTCCTCTGGAGCGGGCAGCCCGGGTTCCGGTGTGCGTGTGTGTTCGTGTGCGTGCTCTGCTTGGCCGGGTCGGGCGGGCCGGCCTCCCGGGCGCGTTCTGGTGCGCCTCACCTTTTCCTTTGGCCGCTTTGTCTTTCTGCTTTGCTTGGCCCCCTCCGGGCTGGGGTTGCCCCCCTCTCTCTCACTGCTGCTGCCTCTCCTCGTTGCCCTGGCGCTTTGTTTTTTTTTTTTTTTTTTTTTTTTTTCCCTCCCATGCCTGGTTGGTTGGTGTCTCCCGCTTGGCCGTTGGCTGCTCGTTGGTGGCTGCTCCCCCGCCCCCCTCCCCTTGTTTGTCCCGCGGTTTTTGTCGCTCCCGCTTGGTGCCTGGGTGTTGTTTTTTTTTTTTTTTTTTTTTCCTCGGGTTCTTCTTTCTCTGTGCGCCCCCGTTGTCTCCGGCTTTCTCTGGTTTCCGGCCCCGGTTGCCTTGGGCCCCGGCGCTTGCGTTGTTTGCTTTGTTGACCTGCCGCTTCTCGGCTCTCCTTGCGCTTGTTCCTCTTTCGTGCTTTCCGCCTGGCTGTTGGCTGCTCCCTCGTGGTTGCTGCCCCCCCCCCCCCCCCTTTTGTTTCTCCCGGTTTCCGTCGCCGCCGCTCGGTGCTGCGTGCCGTGTTGTGCTGTGCGTGGCTGGGTGCTGCGCTGCGCCGCGCTGCTGCGCGTTGTGTCGCCCGGTGGTGTGCTGTCCTGTGCTGTGTTGCGCTCGTTTGGTGCCGCTGCTTGTTGCGCCGTGCCCTCTGGCGCTGCCCGTCGCCCTGGGGCCCTGTGCTCCGCGGCGCTGTGTTTTGCGGTGTTCCCCCGCGCTGTGTGCTCTGTGCTGCGTGTGTTTTGTCGTGGCGCGGTGGTGCGTGCTGTTGTTCGCCGCTCTGCTTTGTGCTGTGTGTGTCCCGGGGTGCTGTGCTGTGCGTTCCCTGTGCTCTCCGCTCTGCGCGGTGCTGTGCTTCGCTGTGCTGGTGCGCTCGCGTTGTGCTGTTCGTGTGGTGCGTGCTGTTGCCGGCGCTTGGTGCTGTGGTGCGCTGCTGTGTGTTGTGCTGTTTCCTGTGGTGTGCCGTGGTGCGGTGCTGGGTCTGTTGGCCCGTGGTTGTTTGCTGGTGGCGTGTTTCGGTGTCGGTGTCCCTGTTTGGCCGCGTGGTCTGCTTCCCTGTGGTTGGTGTGGTTTGCTGTGGTGCCCTGCTTTCCTGTGTCGTGTTCTGTGGTGCTGTGCTGTCGCGTGGTGCTGTGCTGTTGCTCTCTGCTGTCGTTTTGCGGTGCTGTTGGGGCTTGCTTTGCCCTTCTGTGGGCTGTCGCGCTGTGCTGTGTTGTGCTGTTGGTTGGCTGTGCTGTTTTTTGCCCGGTGGTGGTGTCTGCGCGCTGTGGTGCTCTTTCCCTCGTGCCCTGGTGCCGTGCTGCCGCGTGGTGCCGTGGTGTCCTGTCCTGTCGCCTTGTTGGGTTCGTTTCTTGCGTGGGTGTGGTTGTACCTACTTGAAAAACCGCTGCAAAATTTCGTGTAAAAAAAAAAAAAAAAAAAAAAAAAAATTTTGAAAATAAAATAAAATTATACACGACCCAACACACTCGCGTGCAGCAAGACCATGTTCGCTGCTGTGCCTTACGTGCTACCCGTTGTTCTTGATGTTCTCGGCCTTGTTCTTGTGTGGCGTCGTGGAGCGTGTTGGCGTTCATTGCTAAGGGTTAACCGCGTTCCCCCAGGGCCGCCGCCTGAGCTGCAGGGCAAGGGGGGTGATGGGCTCGAGGATGGGGAGGGAGGTGCATGGAGAAGAAGAAGAAAAAGGCGGCAGGGCGCGACGTGAGGGGTCGTAGAGTGCTGTGTGGAGGGCTTCCCAGGGGGCGCCTTCGCGGCCTGTGAGGGTGGTGGCTTGGAGGAGTCGCTGCTGGCCCCGTGGGGGGTCTTCCGGGTCCATTTCCGGGGTATAGGCCTGGGCCGCCATGAGGACTCCGTGTGCCCAGTGGAGGACCCACCATTGGGTGTCCGCTTTGAGGATGTGGATGGCGGGTTGTTGGGGGGGGGGTGTCCAGGGTGTCCCATGATGCGATGGCTAGTGGTATCCTGGAGGGGTGGAGGTGTGGGGGGGCCTTGCCGCTTAGGAGTTGATCGATGTGGAAGGGGGTGACGGGATCGTTGGGGCCTTGGGGCGGTGGAGGCATTGCTGGGATGGTTGTGGGGTCCCAGTGGCGTTCGTGGGCGGCGAGGGTGTACAGGGCGGCGGTGATGATGTGGTGGGCTTGGCCCTCCAGGACGATGTGGCGCTCCGTGCCGAAGTCCTTTGGTAGGTGGGCTGCGGGGTGGAGGGTGATGTGGGCCAGGGCGCGTTGGTGGGCCTTTTTTCCCCCGTCTGGGGCCTGTGTCCGTTTGTCCCCCGGGATGTGTTGGTGTTGGTGTTTTGGTGGGGGTGGTCCCAGGGCGAGGGATTCCACACCGTGGAGGGGGATGGCGTGTTCCCTGGACCTGTTGGGCAGGATGTATATGCCCGGGTCTCCCGGTACGGTGCCCAGGTACATGTTGCCCGTGATGGTGGGGGCCGGCAGCGGTTGGCGCAGGGGCGAGGTGCATGGGGTGGAGCAGGGCGGGTCATGGTGCTCACACCGGGGGTGGTCGATGCTGTACGGGGTGACGTGTACGGCGAAGGGTCCAACGGCGCGCTGGAGTTTGTGGGGTTGGATGTTGTGGAGGCGCGCCACCGCCCGTGTGTGGGAGCGCCCTTCGCTGATCCATACGGCGTCTGCCCGCGACGCCGCTGGGTTCAGGCAGTCCGTGGTGATGCCTGTGATCGTGCAGTTGTGGGTGGTATCTGATACCCTGGCGGGGGGGGCGCCGATGCGGGGGATGGTGTGGTCGTCATGGAGGGTGCGGGCCTTGCGCCTCGCTTCGTGTCGGTGCTGGGCCTCCTGGGCGTGGGTGTGCACACCCGTGTGTTTGGGCTTCTTGTTGGGGCGGTCCGCTGTGTGGAAGGGGGTGGGCCAGGAGGGGGCGTGGTGGAGGGTGGGGTGTGGGAGGTCCCCCCGTGTTGCCCATGTGTACAGGGTGGTCGCGGCGGCCCCTTCCGCCTGTATGGTGTATCGCTCGTCGTGTCGGCGACGGGTGACGAGGACGTTGGGGGCCGTCAGCTCATACACCTGTGTGGTGTGGGGGAGGTGGCGGGTGACGGTGATCTTGGCGGCGTCGTTCTTGCGGGTGGTGGTGTGGGGGATGATGTAGTGGGTCGCCCATTCATCCTGGGGGGTGTGCTCCGTCGGGTCTAGCTTGAGCGGGGGGTGGAGCGGCTTCGGTGTTGGGGGCTTGTCTTGGCCCTTCGCGTGGGGCGCCACTTTGGTTTCGACCAGGTATTGTGGGCCCCAGGTTTCCGGGGCCCCTACCTGTGTGGCTGCCGCTGTTGCGGCTTGGAGGAGGGCGGTGGTGTTGGTGTCTAGAGGGGGGGCCCCCGGTTGGGGGGTGAGGGTGTCATGGTCTTGGTATGCCCACCAAATTGTGTAGCCTCGTTGGGTGTTGCGGTGCGGGGTTTGGGTCTGGGCTTGCTGGATGGATAGGGCGGTCTTGATGTCCTCCGCTGCTTGTGGGTTTATGGGTGTGGCGTACGCCCATACTCCCGGGGCGTGTATGCCGTGTGACGCTTGGCCTACTCCTCGTATCGGTTGTAGGGTGTGGTGGGTGCGTGTGAGCCCTAGGTGTTCTTGGAGGAGGTCCCCTCGGATGTCCTCCCATCGTTGCTGCCAGGTGTGTGTGTGGTCATTGGGGGCCGGGTAGGTGATGACGATGGCCTGCCAAGGGGTGGGGCCTGGATGCACCGTCATAGGTGCCGACGATGCTTGCGGGGGTATGTGGACGGCGTGGGCGGGGGCTGCTGTTACGGGGTCTCCTTCCGTGGGTGTGATCGTGGCATCGCCTTGGACGGTGAGGAGGAGGTGGTGGCGGTCCGTCGGTAGTGCCCAGGTGGTGGTGGGCTCTGTGATTGAGTGGAGGCGGATGGCCTGGAGGCCCGGTGTGATTTCGTCCCATCGGAGTGTGCCGTTGTGGACCGCCCATTCCCGCGGCAGGTCTCGAAACCCGTTTCGGTCTGGGCTGGTGCGGTGTTGTGGGGGGAGCTCCATTGTGGTGATGGGGTGGGTGAGGGGCTCTGTGCGGGGTTGGTCTTGTGTGGTTGATGGTGATGGTGCCTGGGGCATGTCTTCGTCCAGTTGCTGGGGGGCTTTGGCCTCCTGGAGCTCTGCACTGATGGCGGCGAAGACATCTGGGAGGGTGGGGGAGGCGGGGGGGGTGGGGTGCCGGATCGTCCCAGGTGATCTGGTATTCCTCCGGGTTCTCGGGGCTTTGCTGTACGGTGATGGTGGCTGTGGCGTCGTCTTCAGGTGTCCATCGGTGCGGATTGTGGTCGAGGGGGTGGAGGGTGACGGTGTGGCGGTGTTTCCAGCTGTGGAACGCTAGGAGGGCGTGGAGGCCGTGTCTGGTGTCCCCGGGCGGGCGGGGGTAGGTTTCGGCTGCTGCCTCCAGGAAGGCGTCCGCGGTGCCTTTCCAGGTGTCGTCCCAGAGAAGGTCTTCCTCTGTGCCCCACTCGTTGTCGTACCTTTTCTCCTGCTTCCACCCCTGGAGGGTCGCGTGGTCCTCAGGGAGGTCTCGTTGGACGGACTGGTAGTACTGCTCGGCGTCCATGGGGGCTAGGGTGCTGGCCAGCGTGGCGTAGATGTCCTTTGGGGGGGGGGGGCGGTGGGGGCGTGGCGGCGCGGCCGGGGTCGGGCTCCTCTCGCTGGTGTTCCGCGTTCCGGTCTGCGGTGGACGCGGGGGATATGGAGCGCGGTGGCATGGGGTGGTCGGGCTCTTGCGGTTCCGTGGGTTGCTGGTGGGCTTGTGGGCGCGGGGCCGTGGCTGCCAGTAGGTGTCGGATGGCCGGGAGGATGTCGAAGTCGTTTTCCCAGCAGTGGGCTGGAGCGCACGCCCTGTCAGGGGAAGCGGGGGGGGGGCGTGTTGCGGAGCGGTGTACGATAGGGTGGGCGACGCGTGCGGGTGGTGGCGTGCTCGCTCTGCCATTCTGTTTCCCGCGGGCCCTGACCTTGGGGGTGGTGGTGTTGGTGATGTTGGTGGTGAGGGTGGTGTGGGCGCCGGAGTGGATGATTGTGTCGGTGGCGGCGCTGTTGGCGAGGGTGGTATGGGCGTTAGAGTAGATGAAGCTGGTGCTGGGCTATGGTTGATGGTGGTTAGCTGGTGGGTCAGCTGTTGTCGCTGTCGTCGTCGCCGGTGGTGTTGGTGTCTCTGATGACGAGGTGATGGTTGGTGAGCATGGCGTGGGTGACGTATGGGCGTATGTGGTGTTGTCGGCGGTAACGTTTGTGGGCCGGATGTGGCGGTGGTGGCGAGGGTGCTGTAGTTGACGGGTGGTGTGGTCCACGTCGCCTCCGGTGGTGGAGGTGTGATGGGTGCCGTGGGGGTGTCGGCGATGGTGGGGTGCCGCGGGTGGTGTATTGGTTGTTGGTGGTGGAGATGTTCCTGGTTTGTGGGTAGTCCCCGTCCGGCGGTGGTGGTGTTGGTGGTGTCGGTGCTCGTTGAGGCCGTTGGCGACGCCGGGGGTTCCTGGTCTCGCGTGGGGTGGTGGTGGCGGTGGTGAGCGTAGGCGGTGCCATGGGCGGTGGTGCCATTGACGGCTCGGCCGGGCGTGCTGGTGCCGGTTTCGGGTGTAATCGTGGTTCGGGGTGCGGCATTGGTGGGTGGCTTCGACGGCGGGTGGCGTGACTGGTGGGTGGCAGCGGTAGGGGGGTGTCGGTTGTTGGTGAGGCTGTCGTTGTCGGTGTTCCGGTTGGTGCCGGTGACGGTGTCGCTGGCCGTGCAGATGGTGGGGGGGACTCGTACCCTGGGGTCGCCGTGGCGTTCGGTCGAAGGTGGTGCTTCCGGTGGTGTTCGTGTGAGTTGGCCGGGAGTGGTGTCGGCGTTGCTCTGGCTGGTGCCGTGTGTGCGGGCTGTGTGATTTTTGCGTCCGGGGTCGGTGGCGTTGGTGACGGTGGTGTGTTGGGGGTCGGCGCTGGTGGTGGCGGTCCGATGGTGAGGGTGCCGGGGACGTTGGGTGGGTCCGCGCTGTTGGGCCTTCTCCTCGCCATTCCTGGCGGAGGGTGCTGGCGGTGGTGTCGCTGGTGGCGAGGGTGTGGTGGTGTTGCTGTGGTGTTTTGTGCTGCTTGGGTGGGTGGTGGGGACCCCTGGTTGATGTTGACGATACTCCGGGTGATTTCGATGCGGTGGGTGCGATGGTGTGTGGCGTTGTTGTTTCTACCCTTGGTTGGGGGCCTGGTGGGTGGCGCTGGTGGCGTTTGTTCGCCAGCCGTGGTGGCGTCCTTGGTGTTGTCGTCGATGGGGGCGCCCTAGGTGTTACTCTGTGCCGGGGTCGTGGTGGTGGTGTTAGGGGTGTTGTGGGTGACGGTACCTCGGTTCGTCGTTGGTGGGGTTGGCGGTGGTGTGTCTCGCGGTGGTCCGGTGGCGTTGGTGTTTTTGGTGTTGGTGCCGGGTGGCCTGTGTGCTGGTGTTCGGTGGTTCCGGGCGTGCCATTCGTGGCTGGTGTTTGGCCGGTCTGTGGTCCTGGTGGTGTCGGCTGTCCGTGGGTCCGTAGTGATAGGTGTTGCTGCGGTTGCGGTTTAGGGTGACCTTGCTGCGGTTCGGTGGTGGTGTCGCCGTGCTGCCGCTGTCGGTGGTGCCGGTGTTGGCGCTGGTGGGGGTGCCGCCGGGGGAGCTGTGTGTGTTGGCGTTGTAGGGTGTTGTAAGTGCTGCCCTGGTGGTGTTCTGACGGCGGAGGGGGGACCTCGCCACTCCTGGCGGAGGTTCCCATGTGCGTCGTTGGCTGGTGGGTTGGCCTTGGCCCCCTCGGTGTCCTTGCTGCCGATGGTGTCTCACGGGGATGCGGGATGGGGGATGCTCCGGGTTGCTGTCGGTGAGGTCGCACTGCCGGTGGCGCCGTCGGTGATGCCGGTGGTGAGGTCGTTGCGGGCGTTGCCATGGTTCACGGTGTCTCTGATGTTGTTGATGCTGCTGGTGGTTGGTGTGGGTCTGTGTGTGGGTTGTCAGTGGTTGCTGCTGGTGCTGGTGGTGGTTCTGGGTGCGGGCCGGTGGGTGGCGCGGTTGGAACGCCTTGGGTGTAACTTGGCCGCTGGGTGGTTTCTTGTGTTGGTCCGTTGTTGGTTCCGGGCGTCTCCGTTGGTGATGGTGTTGTGGTGTTCCGTTTGGGTGTTGGCGGCGGTGCAGGTGTGGGTGTCGCAGTTCCTGGCCCTGGGTCTGGGCGTGGCCGTTTGGGTGTTGCTGGGTGTGGGCGTTCGCCTCTCCTGGCTGAGGGCTCGGTGGCGTTCGTTTGCCAGCCGTGCTGGCGTCCTTGGTCAGTTGGTGACGCCGTTGGTGGGGTTGCCCTAGGTGGCGGGGCCGTGGTGGTGGTGTTGGGGGCGTTGTAGGTGACGGCACCTCGGCCCGTCGTTGGTGGGGTTGGTGGTGGTGTGGATAGTGCCGTGGGTGTTGGTGGCGTTGGTGTTGCCGAAGGCGAGGGTGCCTTGTGTGTTACTTGGTGGTTGGCGTGTGTCGTGGTGGTCTGTTGGCGTGGGTGTTGTTGGTGTTGGTGCTGGGCGCGGCCTGTGTTTGGGTGGTCGGCGGTTCCGGGCGTGCCACTCGTGGCTGGCCGTCGCGGTGTTGGTGACGGTGCTGGCGAGGGCGCCGCCGGTGGAGCTGTGGCCGATGTGGGCGCTGCGGGTGTTGCCCTGGTGGATGGTGGTGTTCTGACGGCGGGGGTGGGACCTCGCCACTCCTGGTGGAGGTACCCATGGGTGTCGCTGGCCTGTGTGTTGGCTCCCTTGGTGTTGTTGATGCCGATGGTGTTGTACCGGGCGGTGTCGCCGTGGCGGTTGCCGTTGACGCTCTGGTTTGTCGGTGCTGAGGCCGTACTGCCGGTGTCGGTGTCGGTGATGCCGGTGGTGAGGTCGTTGTGGGCGTCGCTATGGTTCTCGTCGTCTCGGACGCTGCTGATGCTGGTGGTGGTTGGCGTGGGTCTGTGTGTGGGTGGTCAGCGGCTTGTGTTCAGGGCGGTGGTCGGTTTCTGTGGCTCTGTCTGGGGGGGTGTGCAGTAGGTGGTGTGGTCTGCTGGTGCTGCTGTTGGTGTAGGTGGCGTAGGCGTTGCTCCGGGTGGTGTCGTGGGTGAGGGTGGTGTTGGCGGCGCCGGTGGTGTGGGTGTCGCCGGGGATTGCATGGTGGTTCCGGGCGCGTGCCCTCGCTTCCCCTGGCCAGGGCTTGGTGGTTTGTTGGCTCACCGGCTGTGGTGGCTTCGGTGTCCTCCGGTGGCAGAGGTTGCTGGTGGCGACGCTGATGGTGGGGTGTTGCCGGCGATGGTGTGCTTGATGCCGTTGGCTTGGGTGATGTAGGTGCTGGAACCGGCGGTGGCGTGCGTAGGTTTCGTAGGCGTTGGTGCCGGCGGTGACGGTGTTGGTGAGGGTGTTGTGCTGGCTTGATTTTTGGCGGTGTTGGTGTTTCCGATGGCGTGGATGCCGGTGGCGGTTCTGGGTGCGAGCCGGTGGGGGACCGGATCGGCTGGGTGCGGTCGTTGGTCAGTGTTGGGTGGCTTTTTGTGTTGGTTTGTTGTTGGTGAGGGTGTCCCATGTCCTAGTGTTTTGGTGGGTGCTGGGGTCGCTGGTGTTGCCGATGGTGCCTCCGCTGGTTTCGGGTGTGTCCGCTGGTGAGGGTGTCGTGGCGTCCGGTTTGGGCGTTGGTGGCGGTGCTGGTGTGGGTGTCGTAGTGCCCGGTCCTGGTGTTGGGCGTGGCCGTTCGGGTGTTACTGGGTGTGGCCGTTCGCCACTCCTGGCTGCGGGTTTGGTGGGTCCTCCTTTGCGTCCTAGCGGTTTCTGGCGGCCCTGCAGCCCCCCTGGCGGCAGGGGGGTTGCTGGGTTCCTGTTGTTTGGGTTTGTGTGTGTTGCGTGTGTGGTGCGGGCGGCGCCTGCGCTTTGGTGTGTGGTGTGCGCTTGTGGGGCTCGTGTCGGTGGCGGTTGTTGGGGTGTGTGTTGTGTGCACGCTCGGGCGTGTGTGCGGTGTGTTGCTGGTGCGTTTGGGTGCCTGTCCTCGCCTTTGCGGGCGTGGTTTGGCGGCCCTGTTTGGTGTGGGGGCTGTGTGTCGTGCCCCCCCCCCTGTCTCGGCTGTGTGGTTCCCTGCCCCCCTTGGCTGGGGTCTGTTGGTGGTGTGTCCCCTTGCCGTCCCCTTTGCGTGCCCTCCTCCTTCTGTCTCTTTTCCGTGTCGCTTGGGGCGGTGTCGTGCCCGGGCCTTCCCGGCTGTGGTGTGTGGGGGGGGGTCCTTGTCGCCGGCTCGGGTCCCTTCCCCTGGTGTTTCCCCGTGGGGGGGCCGTTGCTTGCACTCCCCGTCAGGGTGTAACTCTGTTGTACGGGCCGTCCATTTGTACTCGCTCGGTACAAATGGACCTGCTCCGTAGCCAGGTACTCCAGCCGTTCCCCACACCGGGGTCGGGTACACTGTGGGTCGCTGGGGAGTCCTTGTGGGACAGGCGCGTCTCTTGCCTGCCCCGATGGACGGTGTGCCCTACCCGCAGCCCCTCGCTGGGCCCGAACCGCAGTACGTGCCGTGGGGAGTGCTCTTGGTCAGGCCCATTGGTCACCCCCCCAGGCCGGTGCCACCGCGGGCCGCTGACCAACGGTCCCGGGCGTATCCCACCTTATTGCGTGTGCTCAGGTGGGGCCGATACGGTCACCGGGGGGGCCCCCAAACCCCTGAGGTTGGGTCCCTCGCCTGCGCCCCCCCTGGGCCCTGTTCGTCCCGCCCCCCTTTTCGCTGTGCGGTTTGCGGTGGTTGGTGTCCCGTCTCTCCGGGGTGGGGTGGTGGTGGTGGGGGGGGGGGGGTGTTTGCTGTTCCTGGCTGTGTTGCTTGCGGGCGTGTCGCCCCCTCCTCTGGTCGTGGTTCGCCGCCGGTGTGTGTGTTTGTGGCGCGGTGCGTGCGCGCGTGGTGTCTGTGTTGGTGTGTGGTGCGTGGTTTGTGGTGTGTGGTGTGCGGTGGTGGTGTGTTGGTGGGGTTGTAGCGGGTGTGTGGTGTGGTTGGTCCCTCGCCACTCCTGGCGGAGGTTCCTGTGTGCTACTCCCCGCCACTCCTGGCTGGGTTTCGCTGCCTGTGGTGTTGTGCGGTTCCCCGCCACTCCTGGCTGCGGTTCCGCCGCCGGCAGTGGCGTGTAGTGTGTGGTGTGTGGTGTGTGGTCTGTGGTGAGCGGTGGCGGTGTGTTGGTGGGGTTGTGGCTGGTGTGTGGTGCGGTTGGTCCTCGCCACTCCTGGCAGAGGTTCCCGTGTGCTACTCCCCGCCACTCCTGGTTGGTTTTCGCTGCCGGTGGTGGTGGGCGGTCCTCGCCACTCCTGGCTGAGGTCTCCGGGCGGCGGTGGTGTGTGGTGGGGTTGTGGCTGGTGTGTGGTTTGTTTGGTCCCTCGCCACTCCTGGCGGAGGTTCCTGTGTGCTACTCCCCGCCACTCCTGGCTGGGTTTCGCTGCCTGTGGTGGTGTGCGGTTCCCCGCCACTCCTGGCTGGGGCCTGCTGGCGGCGGTGGTGCGTGGCGTGTGGTGTGTGGTGTGTGGTGTGTGGTGTGCGGCGGTGGTGTGTTGGTGGGGTTGTGGCTGTGGTTGGTCCCTCGCCACTCGTGGCGGAGGTTCCTGTGTTCTACTCCCCGCCACTCCTGGCTGGGTTTCGCTGCCGGTGGCGGTGGGCGGTCCTCGCCACTCCTGGCTGAGGGCCCTGGGCGCGGTTCCCCGCCACTCCTGGCTGGGGTTCGCTGGCGGCGGCGGTGTGTGGTGGGGTTGTGGTTGGTGTGTGGTGTGGTTGGTCCCTCGCCACTCCTGGCGGAGGTTCCTGTGTGCTACTCCCCGCCACTCCTGGCTGGGTTTCGCTGCCGGTGGTGGTGTGCGGTTCCCCGCCACTCCTGGCTGGGGCCTGCTGGTGGTGGTGGTGCGTGGTGTGTGGTGTGTGGTGTGCGGCGGTGGTGTGTTGGCGGGGTTGTGGGTGGTGTGTGGTGTGGTTGGTCCCTCGCCACTCCTGGCGGAGGTTCCTGTGTGCTACTCCCCGCCACTCCTGGCTGGGTTTCGCTGCCGGTGGTGGTGGGCGGTCCCTGCCACTCCTGGCTGGGGTCCGCTGGCGGCGGTGGTGTGTGGTGTGTGGCGGTGGTGTGTTGGTGGTTGGTCCCTCGCCACTCCTGGCGGAGGTTCCTGTGTGCTACTCCTCGCCACTCCTGGCTGGGTTTCGCTGCTGGTGGTGGTGGGCGGTCCTCGCCACTCCTGGCTGAGGGTCCCGGGCGTGGTTCCCCGCCACTCCTGGCTGGGGTCCGTTGGCGGCGGTGTGTGGCGTGGTCGGTCCCTCGCCACTCCTGGCAGAGGTTCCTGCGTGCTACTCCCCGCCACTCCTGGCTGGGTTTCGGTGCCGGTGGTGGTGTGTGGTCCCCCGCCTCTCCTGGCTGGGGTCCGCTGGCGGCGGTGGTGTGTGGTGTGTGGTGTGTGGTGTGTGGTGTGTGGTGTGTGGTGTGTGGTGTGCGGTGGTGGTGTGCTGGTGGGGTTGCGGCTGGTGTGTGGTGTGGTTGGTTCCTCGCCACTCCCGGCGGAGGTTCCTGTGTGCTACTCCCCGCCACTCCTGGCTGGGTTTCGCTGCCGGGGGTGGTGGGCGTTCCTCGCCACTCCTGGCGGAGGGTCCCGGGCGCGGTTCCCCGCCACTCCTGGCTGGGTTTCGCTGTCGGCGGTGGTGTGTGGTGTGCGGTGTGTGGTGTGTGGCGTGTGGCGTGTGGCGGTGGCGTGTGTGGTGGGTTTGTGGCTGGTGTGGTTGGTCCCTCGCCACTCCTGGCGGAGGTTCCTGTGTGCTACTCCCCGCCACTCCTGGCTGGGTTTCGCTGCCGGTGGTGGTGTGGTGTGGTGGTGCGGTGGGTGTGTCTTCCGGGTGCCCTTCCCCTTGGCCCTGGTGTGTGTGTGTGCGCTGTGTGGCCCTTCGTGTTGGTGTGGGTGGCGTGGGGGGGGGGGGGGTCGTACTCGGTGTGGCTGTCGTGCGTGCGCGTGTGTGTGCTCGCGGTGTGTGGTTGGTGGGGTGGGGTGTGTCATACCTTGGCTGGTTCTCGTCGTCGGTCGTCGGCATGTTTCAAAAGGCAGAAGAAGAGGTTTTGTTAGTCCACCGAAGGAGCAATTGAAAAAATTTCTGTCGCCTCCTCCGACGGCTCCGTTGCTTGTTCCACCGATGAGGCGCCCTCAGACCGCATGTGCGTCTTGAAAAGATTTTTTATTCCCAGCGTTTCAATGATGAGGTGCATTTGATCTTTGAGCGTTTGGAGCTCAGCATCTCGCTGGAATCTGCAGGAGCAGTCGGCAGGACAGTACATACCGTGTCCTGAAGGGCCTGAGCAGGCTGTCGGACCGCTGATCTCGGTGGTCCGCAGCCAGGAGTCCACTTGGGGAGCTCCTTCAGCCCTGATTTCCAGGCTTGCCTGCCTGGCCGCCTCTAAAATTCCCTCCTCAACCGCGGCGGCTAGATCGTCGCGGATGGAAACAGGGGGATGAGGGGCGGAGGGCCCGGGAACAGGTGCGCAGCCCTTCTCCTTCGGGAAGGGGCTTGCCTCCCAGATCTGCAAAAAAATGGCAAAAGAGTCATCTTCCTGAGAACGCCACCACATCCTGGTATTAATTTCGTTCTGAAGGAGGAAAAAATATTCCGTTAAAAAATCAGAGGCGATTCTTTCTTGTTCGATCAACTTAGACGAGGCTAAGTAACAAAGGGCCTCAAGGGCCTCAAGGTTACGGGTCACTTCTGAGGACAAATGGTTGTCCCAGTGTGCCCAAGAGGCTGGTCGATTATAGCTAGGTACCTCACCTGGACCGCCCATCTCAATGTCGTCCAGATCGGCGTCCGTGGTCTCAAATGTTGGACATGCGTAAGGAATGTTGGTACCTGTCAGCTCCGTAAGCTCCACCGGAGCATTGCCATCGTCGTAGGCCGGCGGATTCCAGCTGCTCGATGGCCAGTTTCGACTGGGATTATGGTAATCTGGGTCCCCACAGCTGCTGATGAGCGCCCTTCTTGGGCAGCTTGGACTTGCGCAAGGCATTCCTCTCAAGGCCTCGTTCGCACAGCACCAAGGCAGTGTAATCGTTACTTCTCCAGAAGCGGCGGGGTCTACGGGGCCGTACTGGGGAGCGAGCTGTGAATGGGATGCCACAGGAAGAGCATTCAGGTAGCCTCTGCTACCATGAAAGTGCTGCTCTAGGTCGTGGATGGTGCCGGAGGGCTCAGGGCTGGCAAGACCGGGGGGGCAGGCACGCGAGGAGTCGACCTGAACGCTGCTGTTGGGGGCAGAACCGGATACACGGACACCAACGGAGGCAAGAGCGGCGACAACGGAGGCAAGATCCATGCTGATTGTTATCCGGCAAAAAATCCCAGTCTATGAAGAAAATTGATGCGGATAATCCTAAGTACATCTGAGTGTCCATATCTATCTGAAAAGATTTATATAAATCCGATTGTGAAAAAATATTTGGCCGATCTGGCTCGCGCACGCGCGTCAGCGGCAAATGGCGATTCCGGGTAAATGATCGGAACGCGGCGGATTTACGATGAATGGACCGCGGAATCAGATCCGGCACATCAGAAATATATAGGTCTGATCCTGAGACTGAGCTGCGGGGCGGCGATTCCGCCGAAGCAGAGAAAATGACCAAAATGTATCCAATCTGGGGCAGATCTGTGAAAATCTGAGCAGATGGGGGTTAGCCGCACTTACAAGGCACCCACAAAGAAGCAACTCCAAGGTAGTACCGACGACACATGCCACCATGGCAAACGCATGCGGAAGGTTGTGTGCCACTAGTGAAAACAAAGTCCGCCGAAGTTTGTGTACAAAGAGGCCCATGTTAGCTTGTGCATCGTCGATCAAGAACAACCCAATGAAGCACAGCATTGGGCATACACAAAGACAAGCCCGCGGAGGCATCAGTGGAAGAAAAGGCATTGCATCGCTGATAGTGTGAAACAACATGCGATCAATAGCCTGATGTTGCCTTTGTGAGAATGCATCTTTTATAGCAGATCGCATGTACGAGCGCATGGATGGCCGCAAAAGACACTCTGACCATCGCCGGGTGGCGTGGCCAACATGTGGGATGAGTCGTTGCAATTCTTTGTACACCACCCATCAAGATAAGAGTGGCGCTACCATTATGCAGTACGGCATGAGACGGGCCACGCGAACCCCATCGCTCGTCAAAACCATGGCGATTGTGGCATCGCGGAGTGCGAATGACAAGAAAGTCAAAACCAATGACTCGAGCAAAGGCAAGCAATATGGCCTCATTAAGGCAAACCCTGCCGCCAAAAGGGCCGGGAGAAAAAAAAACCACTCCAACTTGCAATGCATAGCTGAGCCTAGTGCTGTGATACACCGTGGCGAAGAAGAAAAGCACTTCCAAGCCACAGTGAACCAATTCATTGAGCACCCAAGCGTGCTGCCGTGCACGGCTTTGTGCCCGGAGGCTTGCCCGCATCAACTGGCGACACACGCGGCGCGCGGGGCGGCGGCGGTGGCGTGCACTCTGCCGTGGTTGCGTTGGGCGGCTCAATGCACGGGAAGGCCAAGCTGAGCGCCGTCGGCGAACTTTGATGTTGGACATCATGGCACACAAGTGGCGCACCAGAACGAAGAGGAGAACTAGCGCGACGGCCGTGTCAG
Source organism: Eutreptiella sp. 'Long Island Sound 2002' (assembly GCA_964036045.1). Lineage (NCBI taxonomy): Eukaryota > Euglenozoa > Euglenophyceae > Eutreptiales > Eutreptiaceae > Eutreptiella > Eutreptiella sp. 'Long Island Sound 2002'. The sequence continues at coordinate 96,831,504 of OZ038384.1, forward strand.
GAGGGCATGCATGGTGGCCACGGGGGCAATAAGGGAAGAGCGGAGAGATTATTGCCACAATGCACAATGCAATGGTGCCAAAATGGTGCCTCCATCCCATTCGCCTTGTGATACTCAACAAAGTGCCATGGTAACTTAACGCTCTGCAACCCAGTGCAAAGCACAATACAGCATATAGGACAACAACCACGTCGGAACAACCCCAGTGGCGGGCAATGTGGAGCAGAAAGACGCTTGCCACCATTTGTAGAAAGCAAGCTAGCCGCATGGCCAAAAAATGAGACACAACCGGGAGGCTGGCGGATTTGTGTATATGATCATGCTCCGCGTGATCGAGAGATGCTCGATTAGATGACCCCTTTGGGGCGGTTGCGGAAATACACGGTGAGTCAGGGCGGCCTTCCAAATGTAGCTGTGCGTCGTCTTCATCCGAATGGATGCATTCCATTGAGGGATTTGCGGTCCCTATTGCCGTGTTTGTGGACGTAGGAGTGAGGTGCTCCACGTTTGACGCACAGACGGTTGGCAAGGGGCTGGATGTGGGTGTAGTTGGAGAAGGTGGTGCGGCACAGCCTATCCTTGTTGAAGGTGTGTCTTCCATCGCACATGTGTGGAGACGTGTGATGCCGCCATGGGCCTTGGGGAGACGGGCAGCATCCATGTCGGGCATAGGGGCTAATCCACTCACACCAACATCATCCGCATGAAGAGACTTGTTTTGCGCTGGCCACGCCTCATGCTTCAAGCGAACCACAAGTGAATCCCGGTGCGATACACGATGGCTAGCTACATCGCGTCTTTTGCTACCTCCATCTTGCATGCTGCCTGCATCTAGGGAATCGGCGAGAAGCAAAGAACGGGCTAGATCGGAGACCGTGGACGACAAGCTACCGATCTCCAAATCTGGGATGCTAGATGCGGTGAGTGAAGCAGACGATGAAGTACCGGACTGCAGATCGGGGATGCTCGTACATGAGGGCAATGACACTGGCACATGAGGGCCGCTGGATGATAGCTTGTCCAATTCAACTCCTGATATGTGGGGTGATGTGTTCTTGCGCTGCAGGGATGGCAACTCCAGTTGTTCAGCGTGATAAGAAAAGCCCCCTTGAACAAGGTGAGTGTCGTATTCATCGGCCTCCGCATTGGTTACAGAAGCGTGCGAGGATAGAGTGCTAGAATGCGAGACACACACCATTGTGGATTGGTGCAATACACGATGGCTAGCTACATCGCGTCTTTTGCTACCTCCATCTTGCATGCTGCCTGCATCTAGGGAATCGGCGAGAAGCAAAGAACGGGCTGGATCGGAGACCGTGGACGACAAGCTACCGATCTCCAAATCCGGGATGCTAGATGCGGTGAGTGAAGCAGACGATGAAGTACCGGACTCCAGATCGGGGATGCTCGTACACGAGGGCAACGACACTGGCACATGAGGGCCGCTGGATGATAGCTTGTCCAATTCGACCCCCGATATGTGGGGTGATGTGTTCTTGCACTGCAGAGACGGCAACTCCGGTTGTTCAGCGAGATAAGAAAAGCCCTCTTGACCAAAGTGAGCATTGTGTGACATTGGAAGATCCGCGCTCAGGGGCCGCAGTGATAGGTCGCCATATGCCAAGATTGGGTCATGCGGACCCATCGGTATTGGGGGTTGAGTCGCAGTAAGCCAGTGGTGAATGCGGAGTGTAGTTGGGTAGGGAGTGCACATGGCATACAAAGAAGCTACATGGTGAGAGTGATGCGAACGGTTGGATCACACGGATGTGGCGGCCTGCCACGGTGCCAAAACTGACAAAAAACACGAGGGACGGGGAGGGGGGGGTTGTCCATGAGGTCCACCGCTCACGTTGCTAGACGTCGCAACTATGTGGATGGAAGAAGCGAAAAGCAGAACATGACTACCCAAGGATGGTTGCTTCATTGGTGCAGTTCAAGAAAGTGCAAAAGCCAGCTTGCAACTTTCAGTAGAACACTGACCTTGTACCGGTGTACTATTTGGTAGGTTGCAACCCTTAACCTTGTCATCCCGCACAATGGACAATGAATCATACCTTGTGTTGTGCACTTGCAATCTGCCAACAGGCGACATGCAAAACCACCGAAGATGCAAGACGACACTTTGTTTCCTAGCTTCCCACCAGCAACCATTTGGAAACCACATCACGGAAGGGATGAGGCTTGGCGAAGGGGTAGGCGAAGTCTTGCAGTTGCAGCCCATGGCTGACTTTGTCCAGTACTAAACAGCTGGTGGGCTTTAGGGCGATGTGAATGATTGGCTGCCCTGGCATGACACCCTCATGAACATAGGTCATTGGTACCAATCGGTATCGGGTGTTGAGTTAGATTAGGGCATCAAAGAATGCGGTGTGGAGTTGGGCGTGCAACGTACATGGCATCAGTAGCGGCTACATGGCAAGAACAATTCAAATTGGTGGATCACACGGATACGTTGTTTACTTGCTACATGACAATAGGCGACATGCTGGACAACCGGAGATGCTAGACCACCCTCTCCCTCTTGGCTTCACACCACATCTTGGAAACCACATCATTGAAATTACGAAGCTTCATGGGGGGCTAAGCCAAAATCTAGCAATTGCAGCCTGCCCTTGTTTTAACGCAGCACAGGTAAACAGCTGAGTTGGTCGGGCTACGTGGCGATGTGAACGATGGGCTACCCCGGGATGATACAATGATGAAAATAAACTCAATGCTTATGACATTGATGGAGTGCATAATGGTGCTAAGCAAAGTTCACACCACGCAACGGGGGAATAGTTGAACAATTTTGATTTTCAATGATATTCAGCAACCGCACGCCATGCTACTTTTTGAGGAGATAGGGCATGGTGGCTTTAGCGTAGGGTCGAGTGAATCGGGCACTAGACCATAAAACAATTTTGCCACCCACGTCATTGGCACCCATACATATGGACTAGGATGCATACTATTCACATGCTGGTCTGAGTGTGGTGCCCAAACACCTTCCCCCTGGAATGGGCAATCCAGAGACGATCATACCAGTCCGGAGCAAATGGTGAATAAGCAGGATTCTAGGCAGCTGTGTTTGGATTGACGACGTGTGCCCCCTGTTTGGCCGGATGGAAGCGATACACTTCGGCCCTATCAGACAAGCCCGTGCCAAATACCCACACCTTAGTCCATAGCCATTACCACTACCAACGTGGACAGGTAAGCTAATGCCCAAAATGGATATTGTTCAACCATCCCACGGTGTGTTGCTCTCGCTTGTCGTATCCACCGGCCGGAGACACGGGCCTTACGGTGGTAGCAACATTTCCCAACTCACTCCGTGCAGCCACGGCTGTGCAAATTGTGCACAACCCGGAATTACATGAACTTACAACCAATTGGCAACCTTAGTATCATCGGCCGTGTAGGCCGATGGCGGGCTCCACAAGTGCGTCAAGGATGTCATCATCAGCGCGGGCTCATTTTGTGCATAAGTTTCCCTTTGTACACACAAGTCCGCAGTACAGATATTCCATTCGGCGTGCCGTCAGGGCAGCCCAATGTTAGGGTGGCCTTGTCAAAATGTGCAACGCCACCACGCCACCCTATCCCCAATGGCCCGCTTCCTAGGTTGTGCGGCAACATCCATGGGCTCAGTGATATCTTGCGTTCCTTGCTTGCTACATGCCAGCGGGCAACATACAGGACTACCGGAGATGGCGGACCACTCTCTACCTCCTGACCTCACACCAATGCTTGTTCAGGACTCAAAGATCATCATATGGCTACACATTTGAAAGACATGCAGCTCACCCTCCCCAATCTTCACCACCCGCTCGCAGACATGGTTCCGTTAGTACAAAGCTACATTTGGCCAAGGATTGTGCAACAACTTCCGATCAAACTGCACCGAGAAGCTGGGAGGGGGCAAGGGAGTGTCTGCGTCCCTAGAGCTAGATTGCCAGCCACCTCTGGTGGCAAAGCGTGCATTCCGGCGCAGCCTGAACGGTCGTCTACCCAACCTATCCTAGACGCAGAAGAAGAACCTAGTGAAAAATGATTGTAACCGTTGTACAGACCTTGAGGCTCGATATGCAGGTACTTGACCGTGTGCAAGCAGCGCAATGGGCACAGGTAGGGCTCCTCGGGAGGACGTGCGGGGAGGAAGATGGCATACGCTAGTAATGGGGGACAAGAGTAGTGTGATGCGCATTACAATTAATGGCTCGATACACACAAACGCGCACATAACTAGCGTGTGTGGCGTGCAAGATTTGGCCACGTTAGGAGTAGTCCCGCCCTTGCAACATGGCAGTCCCACGCACGTTCGTGTACACTGCAATCGAAATTACCTGGTCCCGCCCCTGCAACATGGCAGTCCCACGCACGTTCGTGCACACTGCAATCGAAATTATCGTAGCTTCGTTGACGCCAAAGGATACCAAGCAAGATGTACGTACGCACGCAATGTACATGGCACATGCCTTGTGAGAGGATGCGTGCAGGAAGATGGCACAGGAAGGCGGCAGCAAAGTAGAATGTTACTCTGGTGGACAATCCCATACGAGTCCGAGATAACCATGAATCCATAAATACACACACACACACACATATATATAATCTGGGTAGACTTCGCATTTCATCCACCAAATGAGCACGTGCGGTTCCACCTTGTTGGGCAATGCAATCCTTCCTGTATCCCCCTTCTGCATACCCCTCTTGCATCCGTGTATCCTCCACCTAGATTAACATGTTGGGTCGGATCTGGCAGGAAGGGTATGGGGCCTAACTATGGGTAGGGACACACAGGCTCACGGCGACAAAAGACAACCGTGATGAAATTACATCGCATGGTGTGTGTCCAAAGATGTTTGGTGGGCAATGCGTCTTAGGACAGATAATCTACGTGTTGTTCCGTCAAAATGTATTGCGGGGCAAAATAGAGCACCGCCACTTGCAAGGCACCACCCAATGTAAATCCCAAAATTCACTATAGCCGCATTTATAGCTTGATCGCGCAGTATGTGTAGATGGTTCAGGGTCCCATAGGCAAGCCTTGTGCCAACCGTTGTCAAAAACGATGCACGAGCAAACCAAAGGAGGTCTATAGTAGGGCAGTTGGGTGTAATGGGGAGAATGTTTGTGTAGTCCACTTGAGACGTGCAACACACATCCATGCAGAGGTTAATGGGTCCCGTATGCAGGTGATTTTGATCCATTGCACATCATGGATTGCAACACGCCGCCCCATGTGTCGTATGGGATTGGTGAACAGGTTGCTTTTGTGCCCACAAAGACCGGGTCACAACGTGCCATGCATATGGCGGCAAGGGGGCGGGGGGGGGGGGGTCATGCAAGACGCCCAGCGGTGTATCAAATGTGGGCGGTGCAGCACACTGCTTTGGGTTGCATCGGGCCCTTCGTCAACAGACTACAAGCAAAATGTAGCCAAAAAGGCTCAAATGCATTGATAGAGAGCTTGGCACCATTAGACCTCTAACCACAACCCCGAGGTGCTAGAGCTATCTATCTCTGGATCGATGACTTTCCTCCATGGGCGAAGGCACGGTCCATGTTGGCGGTTGCGCTTCCTTGTGGGCACTTCCGATTGTGAGGTAGCGCCCAAAGTAGTGTAGTAGGACCGCAATTGCTTGCATCTCGTCATAGTGGCGACGTCTTGCTAATAGCACTGCATTGTAGGCAACGTATTCTCGCGCCTCTCCTCGCCGTGCTCCTCATGCTCACCATTGTTATCCTCTTCCTGCTCTTCTGCGTCGTTGCTACAATGGAGCTCATCGGAATCCTCCACAGACTGGTCGTCTAGAAACCAGCAAGGCCGGGTTCGCAATGCCTGACAACGTGCACAAAAAAAGGCTCACAACCCGATGCAAAAGAATGTGCAAAGAATAAAGCAACCTTTCCCTCTTCCTTGCCCTATGACCGCTTGGGCACTCTACGATTATATTATACGGCATATGTATCCGTGACAATTTCCGCTATCCCAACTTTTGGCATCCCCAATCTCCAAATTCCCACTAGCTTGCACACCCTTCCGCGTTCATGTATCAACAAGCCTGCTCCACGTCAACAACCTTGGCGGCAGGGTGATGGTGTGGGACGCAAACACATGCACAGCAAGCGAAGACGGAGAGCTTTCAAAAAAACCCACGTGAAGTGAAGAGGAGATGTGTGCATGTCACCTCAAGCACTTGACCACCTGTGCCTTTGACGTGCTGGGATTTGTCGTTGCATTGTTGGCACGGTAATCACCCGTGAGCGCCACCCCGTCCATTACTTCATAAATGGAAGCCTACAGACATAAATGTCAGAGATATGCACAAGTCCATCAACTACCGTCGTAACGTTGCGGTGATCTATCCGAAGCCACCCATGACAACCTGTGCCTTCAGCCCGCTAGGGGTTGTGGTTGCATTGTTGGCAAGGTTGTATGACATCAGCCACGCCTCCTCCGTTACTTCGCCATGGAAAACCTACAACCATGAAGGAAAGAAATGCACAACCTCACCTTGAGGGGAAAAAACCAAAGGGCTGACACACTCGGATGCACTGAGTTCGAAAATTATTGATGTTGACAACTCTGCAGGCTACTAACCATCTAGCGTGACCAAGTGATGCTTGGAAAGGTGGATCCAGCAAACGAGATTCATAGCACGAATAGCACAAGTACGCAGAGCAAAGCTTGCTGCCACATCCTTCTTGCCAAGGGCCTCAGCAGCAAGCAATACTGTAACCGAAGCCTGCACCGACAAGAACCCCAAAAGAAAACTTCAGCATATACAAAGCAACACCCAATCACCTATGGCGCGGCCCAACCAAAAATTGTCATCTGTGTCAAAACACACCTGCACACGCCCGCGAACCACCGTTCTGGGAAAACGAATCGCCGAATGTGGAAGCAATGAAGTACACGTGGGCAGCGGTGGGGCAAAAGACAATATGCGTGCACCATTGGAAACAACATTGAGGATTCTTCCCGCACACGACTGGCACTCGACATCACCCTGACCAAGATCTTGCACGCTGGCATACGTTGCCCAAGGACGTGGATCGGAGGCAACGGAGGGTCCTGTCGCTGAAAGAAGAGGCCGTGGAGTGCAATGGCGAACAACCCAAGGGCCGTATGTTGTCTTTGGCGACTCCACAATACAACACAGCTTGCGCAACCGGAATTGCCGTTTGAAGTTCAGGAAAATTGTCATTGGCCGTTGCCAAGAGGGAACTGTCATTGTAACTCGGCGGTTGCAAGATATTTTCCCACGAAGCTTGGACTTTGCAGCGCGTGGCCGGGTGCGGAAATACCACAGTGGCATTGGGCACCACTGTACCTCCACCACAGGCAACCCAAAAGTGGGGTGGAATGACATGCTGGGTAGATGTTTCTGGTGAGGATGACGCGGAGGCAAACAAAAGAAGCTGTAACGTGCAAATTACCGCCGGGTGCAATAGATGCATAAACGCATGGGAAGTATGTACCCACACAATTCAGGTAGAAAATTGTTGATGACCTCGACCAAAGAACACTTTACGGCACATCACCCATAGAGCAATTGAGCCACAAAACCTGCTAATGCCATAACACACACCAAAGTGGGGTATGCCAACTTTCGCAATTTGCTACCCATGCAACAAAAGAAGCTAACCAGCATACACTTAATGCCGGCTATGGAGTGTAGAAGACGGCACCAAGGGTACAAAGTCATCATTCACACTTAAGGTGTGGGGACAAAAGGTAAGATTGCACGTGATGCGGCAGTGTGGGGTGCCTTGGCATTGGAGGTTAGGGTGGCTGTGGGGACCTTGGGCCATGCCATAGCAGGTGGTGGTATGGGGTGGGTTCAAGCGGCTTCACATACATGGACATGCCTAGGAGGAAGTCTCGTTGGCTTGGGGTACCCTGGTGTGGCTCGCTGTACCTTGGTCCGGTTTGGAGCACATGGGTTGGGTTGGGTTGGTGTGCGATTGCAAGTGATGGTAAGGGGGGGCTCGCAGCGGCGTGGGCTACCTTGGCGTTCCTCGGGGTGGGTGCGAGTGGTCTTGGTTGCGTTGGGGTGCCTTCAACTATTGCAGTGTGTTGCCCTTATTTGAGGTAGGATGGGTGTGGCAAGAGGCACATGGGGGTGAGCAGGGCACCGCGGAGTTTGGATTGGATTGTGGTGACTGGCGAGGGGGGGTTTGCCGTGGTATAGAGCATGACTATTGGGATTGGTACCCTTTATGCCGAGGAAAGTTGCGCGGGCCACTGCAAACGTCCCACCATTACCTGAGCGCCCCCAATTCGCAAAAACCAAAAAGAGCAGGAACCATCCGGAGAGGGGAGGCCTACATTGCCTTTGGGACTAACCGCAATGAGGTGGGGGGCAGGGGGGCTACATTGCCTGTCGCTTTGGGTGGGCTGACACGGGGTATTTCTCACTCCGTTTCTTGGACACGAACCATACATAAGTAGAAGAGATGTTGGATGTGGAATGGAATTCGGGCGGGGAAGGCCAAAAATGCATGGGCTTCGTGGTACGGTGTCCGAGGCAGGGCGGTCCTTAGGGGAAAAATAAGCTGTTCCGGAACATGGTTATTTCAAAACGGCCACCTGTAGCTCATATGCTCCACCATGGTTGGGGGCAATTGGCAGTTGGCGGCTCATGGAAATGGCGGGTTGGTGGTTCCCGGATGGCGGCGGTTGGCGGCAGTTGGCAGTTGGTGATGCACATGTTTTGGGATGATGTGTTAGATTTTTGAGCCATATGTGGTATCCGTGTTCGTGTTTGTGTCCCCTTGAGATGCAATGGGGCATCCTACCCATGAGCCGTTAGTTAACATGCGAGCCATGCATGACCCACAAAAAAAAATCAACCGGGCTATGATCTTGATGTTGACCAACTTGCCCTTCACTGTTAATACCCGCCTGCCCTCTTGAGTATGGTGCATCTCCTGTTCGCGGCACATGCACACAGATAGGCAAGGCAGCATAAAAGTGTTCGTGCAACGCTAAAACAAGCATGATTGTGGGAGTAGGACGATGCATCCATTCAAGGTGCAACCTTGAAGTCGGGTGACCATGCATGAGGGGCATGTCTTCGATCAAAAAGTACTCTAACCTTTTGTGCATACCGCATAATGTGGGCCAGAAAAAAAGTGTCCCGGTGCAAAGAAAAAGAAAGCCAAATAGGCAGCACAAAGCCGCTAGAAGTGGGCTGCAAGGGAAAAGCGGCTGTAGGCGGGTTGGCCACACGAATCACATGAACAGGGGTTGCAATGCAAAAGTGCTGGCACATGGGGTGCACTGCACAAGCGGCTGGGCGGGGTTTGCAGTGCACAAGCGGGTAGACATAACTAGCGCCGCATTAGCGACTGGGTGCAGGGTGTCGCATAGAAGCGGTCGGGTATTGTGCGATATAGGGCTAGACGTGGATGGTGCCGCAAAAAGGCCCAAACATAGGTCGCGCCACACAAGGCGGTTGAAAAGAGCACGCTCCGTGACACCCCGTAGGGCTCTGAGCGGGGGCTGCAGGGCAAAAGGCTAGCCACAGCTTGCACCGCAAAAATGGACAAATGTGGGTGCGTTGCGCTGCACCAATTAGGTGGGACACACATGCTCCACAAAAGCAACAACACATAGGTTGTGCCGGACCGGGGGCTAAGTGTCGGTGGCAACGCCAAAGCGGAGTACCGGGGTATGGCTCCGTGCGACCTAGAGGTGGGCTGCGCTACATGCATGGCTAAACACAGGTTGTGGCACAAGGGCGGCTAAACATCCCTTGTGCTGCAATTGGGGCTGCAGGTAGCCCTGCACGGGCGGCTAAACGCGGATTGCCCCGCATGGGCGGCTAAGAACGGGGTGGCCCAAGCTGGTGCCGGTGGGTGGGTTGCGCCGCATGCTCGCGCAACACGAGTTGGCCCCGCATGGGCGGCGAAGAACGGAGTGGACCAACCTGGTGCCTGTAGGTGGTTTGCGCCGCATGGACGCTTAACACGAGTCGTGCCGCGAGGGGGGAGGGAGACCCAGGTTGCACCGTAAGTACGGGTAAACTCGGGACGTGCCCGCCGGGGGCTCAAGGTGGGTCCCGCCGCATGAGTGGCTCAAAACCGCTTGCGTCTGAAGGGCCGCTAGACATGGGATGCCCCGCACGGTCGAATAAACGGGTTGTGTCGCGTGGGCGGCTGAATACCAGTTGCAACAGATGGCCAGCTAAACATGGGCTACACCGAACGGGTGGCTAAACACCCTTTGCGCAGCATAAGCGCATGGGGCGCAACCCGTGTTTAGCCGCCCATGCAACGCAACCATGTGCCGCCACCCGTATATAGCCGTGCATGCGATGCAACCTGCCTCATGCGGCGCAATGCGTGTTTAGCCACCCGTGTAGCTCAACCATGTTCAACCACGTATGCGGTGCCACCCGTGATTAGCCGCCCAAGCGCTGCAATCCGTGTTTCGGCGCCCATGCGGCGCAACCTGTGTCCGGTTGTGCATGCGTCGCAACCCATGATTACCCACCTGTGCGGCACAACACACTTCCAGCCGCGCGTGCGGCGTAACCCATGTTTAGCCGCCCATGGGGCGGACGGGTGTTTAGCCACGTGTTCAGCGTAGCCCGTTTGTGGCTGCCCATGTGGCATATCCCGTGTTTAGCTGCACGTGGGGCGCAACCCATTATCAGCCGTCAATGCGGCCCCGGTCATATTTGGCCGCGCATGGGGTGCAACCCGTGTTTAGCCGCACCTGAACACGGGTTGTGTTGCACGAGCGGCGAAACACGAGTTGCGCCACACGGGCAGCTAACCATGCATTGCGCTGCATGACAAGCTAAATGCTGGTTGCGCCGCATGTGCGGCTGAACACGGCTGGCGCCGCATGGGCGCCTGCAGAAGCGGGTAAATACGGGTGGCGCAACATTGGCTTGGGCAGCTCATGCGGTGCAACCCACTTTCAGCCGCCCATGTGGCAAAAGCCGTGCTTAGCCGCACATGCGGCGCGGCCCGTGTTGAGATGCCGGTACCACCCAACCAGTGTTTAGCCACCCGTTGCAGCACAACCCAGTGTCAACCGCCAATGTGGTGCAACCCGTGTTCGGCTGTGCAAGCACCGAACCCGTTTTTAGCCCTCCATGCGGCACAACCTAGGTCCAGCCGCCCATGCAGCGCAACCAGTGATTAGTCGCGCATGCGGTGCAACCCATGTTTAGCCGCCCGTGCGCGCAACCCATGTTTAGCAGTCCATGCCGCGCAACTCATGCTTACACGCCCATACGGCATACTCCGCCTTTAGCCGCATATGCGGCCCAACCCATGCTTGGCTACTCGTGTGGCGCGACCCACTTTCAACAGCTAAACACAGCTTGGGCCGCATGGGCGGTTGCACGTGGGTTGCGTCGCATGGGCGGCAGAAAACCCGTTGGGCCGCAAAGGCCGCCAAACTGGGGTTGCGCCCCACGGGCGCCCGAACGTGGGTTGCTCCGCATGGTCGAGGGACATTGGTTGCGCCAGTGTGGGCGCCTGAAAGTGTGTTGCGCCGCAAGGGCGGCTGAACAGGGGTTGCGTGACAAGGGCAGCTAGACACACGATGCACTGCACGGGGAACGCTGCATGGATGGCGAAACAAGAGTTGCACCGCGTGGGTGACTAAACACGGGTTGTGCCTCACGGGTAGCCAAAAGTGGAGCACGCCGCATAGGGGGGCTAAACACAGGTTATGCCGCATGGGCGGCTAAACACGGGTTATGTTGCATGGGAGGCTTGACACCGTGTGTGCCACACGGGCAGCTAACGATGTGTTGGACCGCATGAGCGGCCAAACATGGGCGGCGCCGGATGGCCGGCTAAGCACACGATGCACCGCAATGGGAGCCAAACACGGGTTGCATGGACAAGTAAACACGGGATGCGCCACAAGGGTAGCTGAACACAGGTTGCGCCGCATGGGTGATTTCAACACGGGTTCCGCCTCATGAGCGGCTCAAGGTGTATTGTGCCGCACAAGCAGCACGTTGTGCTACATAGGTGGATGAAGGTAGGTTGCACCGCACTGGCGGCTAAACATAGGCTGCACCGCACAGGCGGCGAAGCAGGTGATGAATCTGCGTTGCGCCGCATAGGCCGCTAAAGCCAAGTCACGCCGCAAGGGCGATGAGGCAGTTCTACCGCACGGGAGGGTAAAGTTGCGCCGCATCAATGCCTAAACACGGCTTGGGCCGCATGGGCGGCTAAACATGGGCTGCGCCGCATAGACGGCTAAATACGGGGTACCGCGCACGGGGGGTTTTACACGGGTTGCGCCGCATGGGTGGCGAAACACGCGATACGCCGCATGGGTGGCGAACCATGCGATGCGCCGCACAAGCAGCTAAACACGGGATGTGCCGCACGAGAGGCGAAACATGGGATGTGCCGCATGAGCGGCGAAACACGTGATGCGCCGCACATGCGGCTAAACACGGGATGTGCCGCACGAGCGACGAAGAAGGCGCTGCGCCGCATGAGCGACCAATCGCGCCATGCGCCGCACCAGCGGCTAAACACGGGATGTGCCGCACGAGCGGCTGAACACGGTATGCGCCGCACAAGCGGCCAAACTCGCGACGTGCCGCACATGCGGCTAAACACGGGATGCGCCGCACGAGCGGCTAAACACGGGATGTGCCGCATGAGCGGCGAAACGCGGTATGTGCCGCACGGGCGGCGAAACACTCGATGCGCCGCACAAGCGGCTAAACACCGGATGCTCCGCACAAGGGGCCAAACGCGCAATGCGCCGCACATGCGGCTAAACACGAGATTCGCCGCACGAGCGGCGTAACACGCGATGCGCCGCACAAGCGGCTAAACGCGGGATGTGCCGCACAAGCGGCCAAACAGTGGATGTGCCGCACGGGGGGCGAAACACGCGATGCACTGCACAAGCGGCTAAACACGGGACGTGCTGCACCAGCGGCGAAACATGGGATGTGCCGCATGAGCGGCCAAACGCGCCATGCGCCGCACAAGCGGCTGAACACGGGATGTGCCGCACTAGCGGCCAAACATAAGATGTGCCGCACCAGAAAGCTAAACACGGGACGTGCCGCACAAGCGGCAAAACACGCGATGCGCCGCACAAGCGGCTAAGCACGGGATGTGCCGCACGGGGGGCGAAACACGCGATGCGCCGCACAAGCGGCTAAACACGGGACGGGCTGCATAAGATGTGCCGCACCAGAAAGCTAAACACGGGATGTGCCGCATGAGCGGACAAACCCACCATGCGCCACACAAGCGGCTGAACACGGGATGTGCCGCATGAGCGGCCAAACATAAGATGTGCCGCACCAGCAGCTAAACACGGGATGTGCCGCACGAGCGGCGAAACACGCGATGCGCCGCACAAGCGGCTAAACACGGAATGTGCCGCACAAGCGGCTAAACACGGAATGTGCCGCACAAGCGGCCAAACATAAGATGTGCCGCACCAGCGGCTAAACACAGGATGTGCCGCACGAGCGGCTAAGCACGGGATGTGCTGCACCAGCGGCGAAACACGGGATGTACCACACTAGCGGCCAAACATAGGATGTGCCGCACTAGCAGCTAAACACAAGATGTGCCGCATGAGCGGCCAAACACGCAATGCGCCGCACAAGCGGCTAAACACGGGATGTGCCGCACGAGCGGCGAAACACGTGATAAGCCACAATGGCGGCTCACGTGCGGCCAAACAGGGGAAGCGCTACAGTGGTGGCTAAAGAACGCGTGCGCCGCAAGGGGTGGTAAACAAATGATAGACTGCACCAGCAGCTAAACACGACATGCGCTGCACGAGCAGATGAACGGGGGATGTGCCGCATGAGTGGCTAAACGTGCGATGTGCCGCACAAGCGGCTAAACAGGGGATGCGCCGCACGAGGGGGGAAACACGGGATGCGGATCACTACCGGCAAAACAGGGGACGCGCTATGGCGTGGTGGGTAAACAAAGGATGCGCCGCAAAGGCCGGTAAACAAATAACGCGCTACACCAGCAGCTAAACACATGATGCGCTGCGGGAGCAGCTACACACAACATGCGCCGCATGAGAGGCTAAACACCGGATGCGCCGCACTAAACACGAGATGTGCCGCATGAGCGGCTGAACACGGGATTTATCACACGTGGAGCCAAACACAGGACGTCCCGCATGGGCGGCCAAGCACGGGATGTGCCGAATGAGCGTGCATACACGGGATGCACCGCAGGGGCAACTAACCAGGGGATACGACGCATTGACGGCTAGACAGGTGATGGGCCGCATTGGCGGATGAACACACGATGTGCCCCGCGAGCGGCTAAACACAGCATTTGCTGCACGAGCGGCTAAACACGCGATGCGCTGCACAAGCGGCTAAACAGGACATGACAAGCAACGGCGCCGCACTAGCGGCCAAACATAGGATGTGCCGCACAAGCGGCTTAACACGGGATGTGCGGCACGAGTGGCGAAACACGTGATGCACCGCAAAAGCGGCTAAACACGGGATGTGCCGCACGAGCGGCGCAACACGGGATGTGCCGCATGAGCGGCCAAACGCGCGATGCGCCGCACAAGCGGCTAAACAGGGGATGTGCCGCACTAGCAGCTAAACACGCGATGCGCCACACTTGCGGCCAAACATAGGATGTGCCGCACCAGCGGCTAAACACGGGATGTGCCGCACGAGCGGCGAAACACGCGATGCGCCGCACAAGCGGCTAAACCCGGGATGTGCCGCACAAGCGGCAAAACACACGATGTGCCGCATGAGCGGCCAAACGCGCCATGCGCCGCACAAGCGGCTAAACACTGGATGTGCCGCACAAGCGGCCAAACGCGCGATGCGCCGCACAAGCGGCTAAACACCGGATGTGCCGCACGAGTGGCTAAACACGGGATGTGTCGCAATAGCGGCCAAACATGGGATCTGCCGCACAAGCAGCTACACACGGGATGTGCCGCACGAGCGGCAAAACACGCGATGCGCGGCACAAGCGGGCAAACATAGGATGTGCCGCGCCGGCGGCTGAACACGGGATGTGCCACACGAGCGGCGAAACACGCGATGCGCTGCACAAGCGGCTAAACCTGGGATGTGCCGCACGAGCGGCGACACACGGAATGTGCCGCATGGACGGCTAAACAGGGGATGTGCCGCACAAGCGGCTAAACACGGGATGTGCCGGAGCGGCCAAACGCGCGATGCGCCGCACAAGCGGCTAAACACGGGATGTGTCGCAGTAGCGGCCAAACATAGGATGTGCCGCACAAGCAGCTAAACACGGGATGTGCCGCACGAGCGGCAAAACACGCGTTGCGCGGCACAAGCGGCTAAACATAGGATGTGCCGCACCGGCGGCTAAACACGGGATGTGCCACACGAGCGGCAAAACACGCGATCCGCTGCACAAGCGGCTAAATCCGGGATGTGCCGCAGGAGCGGCGACACACGGAATGTGCCGCATGAACGGTACAACAGGGGAAGTGCCGCACAAGCGGCGAAACACGGAATGTGCCGCATGAGCGGCCAAACGCGCGATGCGCCGCACAAGCGGCTAAATATGGGATGTGCCGCACAAGCGGCCAAACACGCCATGCGCCGCACAAGCGGCCAAACATAGGATGTCCCGCACGCATGTGCCGGACCAGCTGCTAAAAACGGGATGTGCCGCACGAGCGGCTAAACACGGGATGTGCCGCAAAAGCGGCCAAACGCGCGATGCGCCGCACAAGCGGCTAAACACGCGATGCGCCGCACAAGCGGCTAAACACAGGACGTGCCGCACGAGCGGCTAAACACGGGATGTGCCGCATTAGCCGCGAAATACGAGATGCGTCCTACTAGTGGCCAAACATAGGATGTGCCGCACCAGCGGCTCAACACGGGATGTGCCGCATGAGCGGCCGCACGCGCGATGGGCCGCACAAGCGGCTAAACACGGGATGCGCCGCACAAGCGGCCAAACATGGGATGTGCCGCACGAGCGCCGAAACAAGCGACGCGCCGCACAAGCGGCTAAAGACGGGATGTGCCACATGAGCGGCAAAACACAGAATGTGCCGCATCAGCAGCCAAACGCGCGATGCGCCGCACAAGCGGCGAAACACGGGATGTGCCGCACTAGCGGCTAAACACGGGATGTGCCGCACTAGCGGCCAAACATAGGATGTGCCGCAGCAGCGGCTAAACACGGGATGTGCCGCATGAGCGGCCACACGCGCGATGGGCCGCACAAGCGGCTAAACACGGGATGTGCCGCACGAGCGGCGAAACACGGGATATGCCGCATGAGCGGCCAAACATAGGATGTGCCGCACAAGCGGCCAAACATGAAATGTGCTGCACGAGCGCCGAAACACGCGATGCGCTGCACAAGCGGCTAAACACGGGATGTGCCGCATGAGCGGCAAAACACAGAATGTGCCGCATCAGCAGCCAAACGCGCGATGCGCCGCACAACCGGCGAAACACGGGATGTGCCGCACTAGCGGCTAAACACGGGATGTGCCGCACGGGGGGCGAAACATAGGATGTGCCGCACCAGCGGCTAAACACGGGATGTGCCGCATGAGCCGCCACACGCGCGATGGGCCGCACAAGCGGCTAAACACGGGATGTGCCGCACGAGCGGCGAAACACGGGATGTGCCGCATGAGCGGCCAAACATAGGATGTGCCGCACAAGCGGCCAAACATGGGATGTGCTGCACGAGCGCCGAAACAGGCGATTCGCCGCACAAGCGGCAAAACACTGGATGTGCCGCATCAGCAGCCAAACGCGCGATGCGCCGCACAAGCGGCGAAACACGGGATGTGCCGCATTAGCGGCTAAACACGGGATGTGCCGCACTAGCGGCCAAACATAGGATGTGCCGCACCAGCGGCTAAACACGGGATGTGCCGCATGAGCGGCCACACGCGCGATGGGCCGCACAAGCGGCTAAACACGGGATGTGCCGCACGAGTGGCGAAACACGGGATGTGCCGCATGAGCGGCCAAACATAGGATGTGCCGCACAAGCGGCCAAGCATTGGATGTGCCGCACGAGCGCCGAAACACGCGATGCGCCACACAAGCGGCTAAACGAGGGATGTGCCGCATGAGCGGCAAAACACTGGATGTTCCGCATCAGCACCCAAACGCGCGATGCGCCGCACAGGCGGCGAAACACGGAATGTGCCGCACGAGCGGCGAAACACGGGATGTGCCGCACTAGCGGCCAAACATAGGATGTGCCGCACCGGCGGTTAAACATGGGTTGCGCCGCAAGACAGGCGAAACACCGGTTGCGTCGCATCGGCTACTGAAAAAGGTTTGCGTCGGACGGGTGGCTAATCATGGGTTGCGCCGCACGGGCGGCTAAATACGGGATCTGCCGCATGGGCGGCTAAACACTGCTTGCGCCGCATTGGTGGTGGACAGTGGGTTGCTCCACACGGGCGGTTGAACATCGGTTGCAATGCATGCGCAACTGGAAACGGGTTGCGCCGCATGGGCGGCTGAACACGAGTTGCGCTTCATGGGCGGCTACACACGAGTTGCGCCACACAGCTGCTTATAAACGGGTTCTACCGCATGTGCCGCTAAACACGGGTTGCACCGCATGGGCGGTTGAAGGCGGGTTGCACCACAAGGGCTGCGCCGCATGGGGGGCTAGACACGGGTTGTGCCGCAAGGGCGGCTAAACACGGGATGCGCAGCATAGGTGGCCTGAACACAAGTTTGCAGGAAGGGTGGCTAAATAGGGGTTACACAGCATTGGCGGTTAAAGGCGGCTTGCGCCACATGGGCGGCTGAAGTCGGGTTGCAGCACAACGGCGGCTAACAATGGGTTATGCCGCATGGGCGGCTAAACACGTCCTGCACCGTATGGGCGGCTAAACATGTCCTGCACCGCACGGGCAGCTAAACGTGGGTTGTGCCTGACAGGCGGCTAAACAGGGGTGGCGCCGCATTGGCGGCTAAACACGGGTTGCGCTGCATGGTGGTGGCCGAGAGTGGGGTGCACTGCACGGGAGGCTACACACGGGTTATGCCGCATAGGCGTCTAAACACGTCCTGCGCCACATGGGCAGCTCAAAGTGGATTGCGCCGCATGGGCGGCCAAACATGGGTTGTGCCTGACAGGCGGCTAAATGAAAGGTGGCGCCGTGGGGGCGGCTGAGAGTGTGTTGCGCTGCATAGATGGCTACACATGGGTTATGCCGCATGGGCAGCTCAACACGGGGTATGCCGCATGGGCGTGTATACACGGGATGCACCGCAGGAGCAACTAACCAGGGGGTACAACGCATTGGCGTCTAAACAGGTGATGGGCCGCATTGGCGGCTAAACACGGCCCGCGAGCGGCTAAACACAGGATTTGCTGCACGAGCGGCTAAACACGCGATGCGCTGCACAAGCGGCTAAACACAACATACCAAGCAACAATGGCTCCCAAGCGGCTGACCACGGGATGTGCCGCATGAGCGGCTGAACACGTGATGTGCCGCACAAGCGGCGAAACACGGTAAGCGCCGTGTGGGCCCCCTTGAATGCGCGTTGCGCATCACCGGATCCGCCACATGAGGATGTCCCGCATGGGCGGCTAAACACGGAATGCAGCGCATGAGCAGCTAAACACGGAATGCACCACACCGTAGGCTAAACATGGGATGCACCACGTTGACGGCTAAACAGAGGATGCTCCGTAGGACCGGCTAGACGTATGTGCAGCTAAACATGCGATGGGCAGGAAAACCAGTTGAACACGGGATGCACCTCACTTGCTGTTGACCACACGATGCGACGTACGAGCGGCTAAACACGGGATCCGCTGCACGAGCGGCCAAACACGCAATGCGCCACACGAGCAGCGAAACACGGGATGCGCCGCAATGGCGGCTCACGTGCGGCCAAACAGGGGCTGCGCTACAGTGGTGGCTAAACAACGCATGCGCCGCAGGGGCTAGTAAACACACGATACACTGCACCAGCAGCTAAACACGACATGCACCGCACGGGCGGCTAAACAGGGGATGTGCTGCATGAGCGGCTAAACGCGCGATGTGCCGCACAAGCGGCTAAACAAGGGATGCGCCGCACGAGCGGCGAAACACGCGAAGCAGCGCACAAGCGGCTAAACACGGGATGTGCCGCACGAGCGGCGCAACACGGGATGTGCCGCATGAGCGGCGAAAACACGCGATGCGCCGCACCAGCGGCTAAACACGGGATGTGCCACACGAGCGGCTAAGCACGGAATGTGCCGCACTAGTGGCGAAACACGGGATGTGCCGCACTAGTGGCGAAACACGGGATGTGCCGCACTAGCGGCCAAACATAGGATGTGCTGCACCAACGGCTAAACACGGGATGTGCCGCATGAGCGGCCAAACGCGCAATGCGCAGCACAAGCGGGCAAACACGGGATGTGCCGCACGAGCGGCGGAACACGGGATGCGCCACAATGGAGTCTCACGTGCGGCCAAACAGGGGATGCGCTACAGTGGTGGCTAAACAAAGCATGCACCGCAGGGGCTAGTAAACACATGATACACTGCACCAGCAGCTAAACACGACATGCGCCGCACTAGTGGCTAAGCAGGGGATGGGCCGCATCAGCGGCTAAACACGCGATGTACCGCAGAAGCGGCTAAACACGGGATGTGCCGCACGACCGGGTAAACACGGGATGTGCCGCATTAGCGGCCAAACATATTAGGATGTGGCGCAAAAGCGGCCAAACGCGCGATGCGCCGCACAAGCGGCTAAACACGGGATGTGCCGCACGACCGGGTAAACACGGCATGTGCCGCAAAAGCGGCCAAACGCGCAATGCGCCGCACAAGCGGCTAAACACGGGATGTGCCGCACGACCGGGTAAACACGGCATGTGCCGCACTAGCGGCCAAACATAGGATGTGCCGCACTAGCGGCTAAACACGGGATGTGCCGCACGAGCGGCGAAACACGGGATGTGCCGCAAAAGTGGCCGAACACGGGATGCGCCGCACAAGCGGCTAAACACGAGATCTGCCGCACAAGCGGCTAAACACGGGATGTGCCGCACTAGTGGCTAAACACGGGATGTGCCGCACTAGCGGCCAAACATAGGATGTGCCGCACCAGGAGCTAAACACGGGATGTGCCGCACGAGCGGCGAAACACGCGATGCGCCGCACAAGCGGCTAAACACGGGATGTGCCGCACGAGCGGCGAAACACAGATGGCGCCGCATGACCGGCCAAACGCGCCATGCGCCGCACAAGCGGCTAACTACAGGATGTGCCGCACGAGCGGCTAAACACGGGATGTGCCGCACTAGCGGCCAAACATAGGATGTGCCGCACCAGCGGCTAAACACGGGGTGTGCCGCACGAGCGGCTAAACACAGGATATGCCGCACCAGCGGCTAAACACGGGATGTGCCGCATGAGCGGCTAAACACCGGATGTGCCGCACGAGCGGCGAAACACGGGATGTGCCGCACAAGCGGCTAAACACGGGATGTGCCGCACGAGCGGCTAAACACGGGATGTGCCGCACCAGCGGCTAAACACGGGATGTGCCGCATGAGGAGCTAAACACCGGATGTGCCGCACTAGCGGCCAAACATTGGATGTGCCGCACCAGCGTCAAAACACGGGTTGCGCCGCATGGGCGGCTGAACACGCGTTGTGCCACATGGGCGGCTGCACAGGGGTTGTCCCACACGGGGGGCTAAACACGGGTTGCGCGGCACACGCACCTAAATCCGGGTTGCGGCGCATGCGCGGCTGAACACGGGTGGCACCGCATGCGCGGATGAACACGGGTGGCGTCACATGGGTGGCTAAACACGAATCACGGGTTTCGCTGCATGGGCGGCTGAACACGGGTTGTGCCACAAAGACGGCTAAACAGGGGTTGCGCCACATGGGCGGCTGAAGGTGGGTTGCCCTCTATAGGCCGCTAACCACGTGTCGCGTCGCATAGGATAGGTTGGGTTGGACTGGGAAAGCTCGGGGCAGGTTGGGGTACCTTGGGGTATGTTCGGGTACGTCGGGCTAGGTTGGGGCTGGATGGGGTAGCTTAGGATAGCTTGGGGGTTCCTTGGGTTGGCTTGGCTTGGATTAGAGTTGGGTAGACTGGGGTTAGGGCGGGACCAACAAGGTAAAATAGGGTGGTACAGATTAGGTTGGGGAATGGTGGGGCACCCTGGGGTGGGTCAAGTTACCTTGGGGTACACCGTGGTATCTTGTGTCACAGAGTGGAAGTAGATGCTTCAACCAGGGGGCGGGGGTGTATTCCCTATTGCTTAAAGACAGCGCACCTGCTTGGTTGCTAAAACTTGGCCCGCAAATCCTGGTATGCACAAAATTGGAGCCCCTACACCATACAGGTTGCATAAACTGCGGCAACCTAAACCCATTGGGGCAACCAAAATCCAGGTTTGTGCAAAATACAAAATTGCAGCAGTTGTTCGAATGTCGGGGTGGTGGAGAGGGGCCTGATGTCAAATGTCAATGTCAAACCGCAGCACATGTGGTTGATGGTCTGAACCTCAGCTATCTGGCACCAGATTTCCGGCCACGGTTTGCAGTGCAGCGGTGGTTTCAACTGCAGAGGTTTCTGGGTGTCTGTTTATTTTTCTTACAGCACAACAACAACACCAACGGACGCAAGTAGGACTGGTTTGTGCAGGCGACGTCGCAGATCAGGGTCGCACCATTACATCCCAAACGCAAGTTCTCGGGCGTGGACGCACACAGGCCAAGGGGCATGGACACGGGTCCAGCAGACGCGTTCAATGGGCACCGCCATCGCCGTGGTCTGAACCCGAGCTATCTGGCACCAGATTTCCGGCCACGGTTTGCAAGGAGCGCTGGTTTCAACTGCAGAGGTTTCTGGTTGTCTGTTTATTTTTCTTACAGCAACGAAAAACAACAAAAAATTCCGCTCCACCAAAGGGATGGCAGACAAGTACGAAACGGAGAGGCAGGCGGGGCCACCAAACGCAACAGCGATAAAACGGGTGGACCTGTTAGTGGCATTACTTGAACTATGCCACGGGGCGGGGAAGCCACCAAAGAGGACACTCGGACAAAAAAGGTGTGTACAGGTTGCAAGCCAAGGTCAAGCCCTATTATCTGCACTACAGTGCCCCCTTTGGGGGAGGGGGTGTGACCTAACTAAAAAACAGACAAACGCAAACCAGAGGTAGTGCACTCCACCACAACCACAACAACCACCACCACAACCACATCAACAAAACCGCACTAGCGGCCAAACGTAGGATGTGCCGCACCAACAGCTAAACACGGGATGTGCCGCACGAGCGGCGGAACACAGGATGTGCCGCATGAGCGGCTAAACAGGGGATGTGCCGCACGAGCGGCTAAGCACGGAATGCGCCGCACTAGCGGCCAAACATAGGGTGTGCCGCACGAGCGGCTAAACACGGGATGTGCCGCACGACCGGGTAAACACGGGATGTGCCGCACTAGCGGCCAAACATAGGATGTGGCGCACCAGCGGCTAAACACGGGATGTGCCGCACGAGCGGCGAAAAACGGGATGTGCCGCAAAAGCGGCCAAACGCGCGATGCGCCGCACAAGCGGCTAAACACGGGATGTGCCGCACGACAGGGTAAACACGGCATGTGTCGCACTAGCGGCCAAACATAGGATGTGCCGCACCAGCGGCTAAACACGGGATGTGCCGCACGAGCGGCGAAACACGGGATGTGCCGCAAAAGCGGCCAAACACGGGATGCGCCGCACAAGCGGCTAAACACGAGATGTGCCGCACAAGCAGCTAAACACGGGATGTGCCGCACGAGCGGCAAAACACGGGATGTGCTGCACTAGCGGCCAAACATAGGATGTGCCGCACCAGCGGCTAAACACGGGGTGTGCCGCACGAGCGGCGAAATACGGGATGTGCCGCATGAGCGGCCAAACGCGCGATGCGCCGCACAAGCGGCTAAACACGGGATGTGCCGCACAAGCAGCTAAACACGGGATGTGCCGCAATAGCGGCTAAACACGGGATGTGCCGCACTAGCGGCCAAAAATAGGATGTGCCGCACCAGCAGCTAAACACGGGATGTGCCGCACGAGCGGCGAAACACGCGATGCGCCGCACAAGAGGCTAAACACGGGATGTGCCGCACGAGCGGCGAAACACAGAATGTGCCGCATGAGCGGCCAAACGCGCGATGCGCCGCACAAGCGGGTAACTACGGGATGTGCCGCACGAGCGGCTAAACACGGGATGCGCCGCACTAGCGGCCAAACACGGGATGTGCCGGACCAGCGGCTAAACACGGGATGTGCCGCACGAGCGGCTAAACACGGGATGTGCCGCACCAGCGGCTAAACACGGGATGTGCCGCATGAGCGGCTAAACACGGGATGTGCCGCACGAGCGGCGAAACACGGGATGTGCCGCACGAGCGGCGAAACACGGGATGTGCCGCAAAGGCGGCCAAACCGGCGATGCGCCGCACAAGCAGCTAAACACGGGATGTGGCGCACGACCGGGTAAACACGGCATGTGCCGCACTAGCGGCCAAACATAGAATGTGCCGCACCAACAGCTAAACACGGGATGCGCCGCACGAGCGGCGAAACACGCGATGCGCCGCACAAGCGGCTAAACACGGGATGTGCCGCACGAGCGGCGAAACACAGAATGTGCCGCATGAGCGGCCAAACGCGCCATGCGCCACAGAAGCGGGTAACTACGGGATGTGCCGCACGAGCGGCTAAGCACGGGATGTGCCGCACTAGCGGCCAAACATAGGATGTGCCGGACCAGCGGCTAAACACGGGATGTGCCGCACGAGCGGCTAAACACGGGATGTGCCGCACCAGCGGCTAAACACGGGATGTGCCGCATGAGCAGCTAAACACCGGATGTGCCGCACGAGCGGCGAAACACGGGATGTGCCGCACAAGCGGCTAGACACGGGATGCGCCGCACGAGCGGCTAAACACGGGATGCGCCGCACAAGCGGCTAAGCACGGGATGTGCCGCACAAGCGGCTAAACACGGGATGTGCCGCACTAGCGGCCAAACATAGGATGTGCCGGACCAGCGGCAAAACACGGGTTGCGCCGCATGGGCGGCTGAACACGGGTTGTGCCACATGGGCGGCTGCACAGGGGTTGTCCCACACGGGGGGCTAAACACGGGTTGCGCGGCACACGCACCTAAATCCGGGTTGCGGCGCATGCGCGGCTGAACACGGGTGGCACCGCATGCGCAGATGACCACGGGTGGCGTCACATGGGTGGCTAAACACGAATCACGGGTTTCGCTGCATGGGCGGCTGAACACGGGTTGTGCCACAAAGACGGCTAAACAGGGGTTGCGCCACATGGGCGGCTGAAGGTGGGTTGCCCTCTATAGGCCGCTAACCACGTGTCGCGTCGCATAGGATAGGTTGGGTTGGACTGGGAAAGCTCGGGGCAGGTTGGGGTACCTTGGGGTATGTTCGGGTACGTCGGGCTAGGTTGGGGCTGGATGGGGTAGCTTAGGATAGCTTGGGGGTTCCTTGGGTTGGCTTGGCTTGGATTAGAGTTGGGTAGACTGGGGTTAGGACCAACAAGGTAAAATAGGGTGGTACAGATTAGGTTGGGGAATGGTGGGGTACCCTGGGTTGGGTCAAGTTACCTTGGGGTACACCGTGGTATCTTGTGTCACAGAGTGGAAGTAGATGCTTCAACCAGGGGGCGGGGGTGTATTCCCTATTGCTTAAAGACAGCGCACCTGCTTGGTTGCTAAAACTTGGCCCGCAAAGCCTGGTATGCACAAAATTGGAGCCCCTACACCATACAGGTTGCATAAACTGAGGCAACCTAAACCCATTGGGGCAACCAAAATCCAGGTTTGTGCAAAATACAAAATTGCAGCAGTTGTTGGAATGTCGGGGTGGTGGAGAGGGGCCTGATGTCAAATGTCAATGTCAAACCGCAGCACATGTGGTTGATGGTCTGAACCTGAGCTATCTGGCACCAGATTTCCGGCCACGGTTTGCAATGCAGCGGTGGTTTCAACTGCAGAGGTTTCTGGGTGTATGTTTCTTTTTCTTACAGCACAACAACAACACCAACGGACGCAAGTAGGACTGGTTTGTGCAGGCGACGTCGCAGATCAGGGTGGCACCATTACATCCCAAACGCAAGTTCTCGGGCGTGGACGCACACAGGCCAAGGGGCATGGACACGGGTCCAGCAGACGCGTTCAATGGGCACCGCCATCGCCGTGGTCTGAACCCGAGCTATCTGGCACCAGATTTCCGGCCACGGTTTGCAAGGAGCGCTGGTTTCAACTGCAGAGGTTTCTGGTTGTCTGTTTATTTTTCTTACAGCAACGACAACAACAAAAAATTCCGCTCCACCAAAGGGATGGCAGACAAGTACGAAACGGAGAGGCAGGCGGGGCCACCAAACGCAACAGCGATGAAACGGGTGGACCTGTTAGTGGCATTACTTGAACTATGCCACGGGGCGGGGAAGCCACCAAAAAGGACAATCGGACAAAAAAGGTGTGTACAGTTTGCAAGCCAAGGTCGAGCCCTATTATCTGCACTGCAGTGCCCCCTTTGGGGGAGGGGGTGTGACCTAATTAAAAAACAGACAAATGCAAATCAGAGGTAATGGACTCCACCACAACCACAACAACCACCACCACAACCACAACAACAAAACGGCGCATGAACTGAACCCATGAACATCTACATGGCCGAATTCCGTGGCTGAGGGCTGAGGCAGGGTGTCAACGAAATGGTCCGCTGCGGGACAGAAGCTTTGAACGAGTGAGTTGTGTCAACTCCAAACACATGTTTCGCTCAGCACCCGAAGCTGCAGATACCTGTTTCCCAGGCTGCTCTGAAGGCGGAAGGTTCTGACCAGCACCTTGGAGAAGTCCCTTGGAAAAGGCGGCAAAGCAGACATCACAAAGACTGTGGTCAAGAAACAACACCATGTTTATTACAATTTGAAAAGCAGACAATGTACATACCACCACCTTCACCCTAACCTGTCATGGCCAGCAAGTCCCCAAGTCCCCCATGCGTGAACACACACCGAGGCTAAAAAGCGGTCCCCTCCAACCCCACGAATTGCGATCAAACAGTACAAATGATGCCTCTGCACCACACCTTCTTCCCCCACAGGTGTGCTGATGTGATGACCTCACCTGAACAAAATATGAGGCCCCCAAAAAGCAAGCAGAACGAAGGCAAAGGCCAAAAAAAAACCAAAGTTGACTTTACTCACGTCACAGTGAGGTCAACTGCCACAACAAACAAGGGACATACATTTTGGGGGTACTGGATGAATTACACATTCTCATAGATTCATCAAGGGTTAGGAGGGAGCAACAGACTGCCAAGCACCAGTCAAAAGAGGTGACCAAACACAAAAAAAGCCACCGGTGGGAGGGGTGAAGGTTGTACGAGTGTACAAAGTGTTACGAATGGTGCAGAAAGTGCCACGACTGGTGCAAAAAGTGTGCAAAGTGGTACGAATGGTGTAAAAAGTGTTCAGAGTGGTACGAATGGCGTGCAATTTGTGCAGTTGTGTGTGCTCGCGCAGTTTGTAACACGGTGGGCACTTCTCGCACCATTCGTAACCCTTTGACAAGAAACAAAGGAGGGCACAAAAAACCAAGAAAGAATAGATTGCCAAGCACCACTCAAAAGAGGTGACCAATCACAAAAAAAGCCACAAGGAGGGTGTGGAAGGTGGTGAAGGTTGTACGAGTGTACAAAGTGTTACGAATGGTGCATAAAGTGCCACGAATGGTGCAAAAAGCGTGCAAAGTGGTACGAATGGTGTAAAAAGTGTTCAGAGTGGTACGAATGGCGTGCAATTTGTGCAGCTGTGTGTGCTCGCGCAGTTTGTAACACGGTGGGCACTTCTCGCACCATTCGTAATCCTTTGACAAAAAACAAAGGAGGGCACAAAAAACCGAAGGAGAATAGACTGCCAAGCACCACTCAAAAAGAGGCGACCAAACACAAAAAAAGCGACACGGAGGGTGTGGAAGGTGGTGGTGAATTAAGGTTGTACGAGTGTACAAGGTGTTACGAATGGTAAAGAAAGTGCCACGAATGGTGCAACAAGTTTGCAAAGCGTTACGAATGGTGTAAAAAGTGTTTAAAGTGGTACAAATGGCATGCAAATTTCGGCCCATCACCTTGTACGAGTGTACAAGGTGTTACGAGTGGTAAAGAAAGTGCCACGAATGGTGCAGAAAGTGTGCAAAGTGTTACGAACGGTGTAAAAGACGTTCAAAGTGATACGAATGGCGTGCAAACTGTGTGTGCTCGCGCAGTTTGTAACACGGTGGGCACTTCTCGCACCATTCATAACCACGAATGGTGGGTGCAACAAGTGTGCAAAGCGTTACGAATGGTGTAAAAAGTGTTTAAAGTGGTGCAAATGGCAAGCAAATTTCGGCCCATCACGGAGGATTCGTGCTGTGCCGGACTGCTCATAAGGCAGTTGCACCCAAAGAGACCAAAGCTCGAAGAATCAAAGAAACCGATTGGTGGGTGCAAAAGGTGTGCAAAGCGTCACGAATGGTGTAAAAAGTGTTTAAAGTGGTACAAATGGCACGCAAATTTCGGCCCATCATGGCGGATTCGTATTGTGCCGGATTGCTCACAGGGCAGTTGCACCCAAAGAGGCCAAAGCTCAAAGAATCAAAGAAACCTAGCGTCATTTCAACTTGCAAGGCGATCCAACGTGCAAAGGAGACCTCGACTCGATAGCAGATAAGCCAAAACTACCAATGCACCGTAAATCTACACACCACGATCCCGTGTTGGACACTAGAAAAACGTGGTCACCATGTAGGCAAGCCAAATTTGGTCACCAAGTAGGCAGATGCAACCCAGATTTGCACCGTAAGTTACCGGTTAAGTCGAAAGCCAAACAAGTTCAAGGCAAACGTGGTTTTCAGCACCAAAACTCGAAATCTGGCACCAAAAGTGCCGAAACCGAAAATGCTTGCTACAAATTGCGGATTACTGCACTCATTTGTGAATGCGGACTCTCAGCGCTGTACAAATCGACACGGGCTATACATTGGTGCCTGCAGTGGAATGTCCGTTTGCTTGTCGCAGAATCTGAGACTGCAGAGGCTCAAAAGACAGACGGCATCGGCGCCTGCAGAGCTGCACGTGTGCACTTCCTTGTATAAATTGGGCGCTCGATTTCTGAGGATTTGAGCCCTGTGTCTCACGTGTAGTGTTACTGAGCATGCAAACATTGCTGGCGCACCCTCAAATCCAATCCCTACACAGACAGGAATTCTTGGATGCTAGTGGTGGGCACCACCAACTTGGGACGCCCCTAGCTATTTAAAACCACTATCATCGGCGAAAAAAAGGAAAAGTTGCATTCTTAGAATTCGATTGCGATCATTTCAAGGGGCAGCATGATAGGTTTTTGGAGGCCTCTGGATTTTACCCCGGAGGTCGCGTAACGTACGGTATGGACCTTGTTTTCGATGGGGGGTCAAGGGCCCCACACCCCGACCCCCACCAGAAAACAGCCCCCAGGGGGGGGGATTGAACAAGCTGGGGAAAGTTGCACGAGAGGGGGTCGCACGGCAAGGGTTTGCATGACAACGGAGGACAAAGAACACAAAGGCAAAAAGAACCATGCAGAAGCGGAGAAGAAGAAAACCATGAAAAAACGGGCTCAACGGCGCAAGCGCCGGCCGCTAGGCTCCGTTTTTGTGGGCCAAGCCCCACAAAAATGGAGCCTAGCGGATTCTGCCTAATGCTTCTTGCCCGCTATGGTTGCCCCATGGGCCAAAAAGCCTTGTCAGATGGGCAGCAAGTATACATGCCAAATATGGCAAAAATATGGCAAAAAACTGCCAAAAAATGCACAAAATTAGCCGTAAATCATCAAAACATGACCAATTTCAGCCAACGGGAGTGTTTTTCTGACGTTTGGGCACGAGGCAGTCATTTTGAGGGGCTGTAACGTGGCCAAATTTGCATACAGCAGCCACTACAAAATTCAGCCCCAAATGTCCGGAGACTGCCCGAAAAACCGCTTAAAACGCTGCTAACTCACCAAAACAACCATCGTGGGCTAAAAAAGGGAAAAGTCGCGTTCTTGGAATTCAGTTTCGAACATTTTAAGGGGTAGCATGGTAGGACTTTGGAGGCCTCTGGATTTTACCCCGGGGGTCGCGTAACGTACGGTATGGACCTTGTTTTCGATGGGGCGTCAGGGGCCCCACACCCCGACGCCCACCAGAAAACAGCCCCCAGGGGGGGGGATTGAACAAGCGGAGGGGGGCTCCACGAGATGGGGAAGGGCAGTGTGCGGGCTGTGATGCCTCTGAAGGGTATGTGTCGGACGTGGAAGTCAGATTGCACGATACGCACATGCATGATCAAGTATTTATAACAAAGAACTATGAGCATTTTGAGGAAATTTCAATGAAGCAATGATACATGATATGTTGTGGAGGATGTGGAAAAGTAGGATTAAATGAATCCTTCGTGTTTCGTCCTTGGTCTGGCTTTTCCTTTGCTGGTGCGAAGCACCATCAAAAGAAAAGCCTTATTACATTTCTAGCCATTTTCGGGTCGCCTTTCCATGTCGGAAATGGAGCCGGGCGGTGACAAACAAAGGCGAAAACACTCCTTTGCCTTATGTTTAAGCTAGCAGCGCAAGGACAGGGAGGGTGCATTGGGCAAGATTAGCGACACAGGGTGCAAAAAGCATACAATTGATATATTCATGACTCGGGCCCATTGTATCGGATTTTGACAAAATTACAGGCAATTTTGGTCGATTCGGGAGTGTTGTTTTCATTTTTGAGCTCAAAAAGGCGTCCGCGTGCGCTGAGAACCGTGAAATCGAAAAGCGGTGCTACAACAAAATGACGGCGGTTTTCCAATCAAACAGCAAGATGCGGCTTCTAGAATCATTTATAAGATTGGTCTTAGATCGAAATTTCGTGCACTATAGCCCGATTTCACTTTGGACAGTCAAAATGAAAGATCGCAAATGCCGGTGACTGCGAAATGCACGCGTGCACAGCAAATAAATAATATAGCAAATAGATTTCTTGCGTTTTGGGGCCTGTGGCTTCTTGATAGTGTTGTTCGGCACCTCAACTTTGCCAGTGCACCTTTAAATCGCATCCCTAGCTTATATGGAATTAGTGGATGGTGGTAAAGAAGTTAAAACCTGGTAAAGGTCCTAACTTTGTGAAACAGCCATGATTCATCAAAAAAAATATGACGGCGCCAATCAGCTCTCCGAGGCGGTCATTTAGAGGGGCTGCATCGTACACTTTTGAGGTATGTTTCGTTTCGGCGCGCGGATTGTATATAATGGCATAAGGACTGCTTTTAGAGGGGGGCGGGGCCCCATTCCCCGGCCCCCCAATTAAAAGCCCCCCATGGGGGGGGAGGTGAACAAGCGGAGGGAGGCTCCACGAGATGGGGAAGGGCGGTGTGCGGGCTGTGATGCCTCTGAAGGGTATGTGTCGGACGTGGAAGTCAGATTGCACGATATGCACGTGCATGATCAAGTATTTATAACAAAGAACGATGAGCATTTTGAGGAAATTTCAATGAAGCAATGATACATGATATGTTGTGGAAGATGTGGAAAAGTAGGATTAAATGAATCCTTCGTGTTTCGTCCTTGGTCTGGCTTTTCCTTTGTTGGTGCGAAGCACCATAAAAACAAAAGCCTTATTACATTTCTAGCCATTTTCGGGTCGCCTCTCCGTGTCGGAAATGGAGCCGGGCGGTGACAAACAAAGGCAAAAACACTGCTTTGCCTTATGTTTAAGCTAGCAGCGCAAGGAGAGGGAGGGTGTAAGTGCAGTGCTGACTTGTCTTGTAAGCACTTTGATTCTTTCTCGGGGTACAGCCTGATTGGCAGACGAGGCTTTTGGAGTCTCTCTCTTTATGCCCACTATCTTGAATATTTGATAATGAAATCCAATAACGAAATCCAGTACAGAAAATCCGACAAGGCAAACATGTAGCGGGCAGAGCAAATACGAGTTGTGTTAGTTGACTCATATACGGCGGTGATATTCACATGTCCACAGGAGACTCACTCCTCAGTAGACAATTCATGCTGAGAATCCCCTAAAGGAAATAGACACATACCATGGCCCGTAAGTATACACGAATGCGAATCACGCATATTGACATATCTCGCTTATCTCTATTCATGAGCGGCGCAAAAATTCTGCTGTGGTGTGCGCGTGCGCTCTCTCTCGCTCACTCTGGCTTCTCTCGCTCGCTCTCTCACTCACTCGGGCTCACACCACGCTTCATCCCTCGTTCACTCACTCGCTCGCTCCCTCCGACCCTCGCTCACTGGTTCCCTTACACTCCCCTAAGCCGGGCGGTGAGGATGGTTGGGGTGGGCGGCGGCAAGAAGAAAAAAACTGTCGTCCCAAAGGACCAGCGTACATGTACACGCAGTAAGTGCCATACACTGTACAGCACAATGTAAAAAAGTAGGGAGTGGCGCAGCGACTCTCCCCTAATGCCGGAGAGCTTGCTCGGAGGCATTAGACAATGCAAGATTGAATGATTGGATAATCGGATCGGGTAATGATTGGAATGAAGACAGATGGTGGCTGCAGAACTGAGCGTATCAACCACGCTGCAGAACTGAGCGTATCAACCACTGGTCGTCGTCAGGCTTGCGCCTCCGATCCGCCACGGAATTCTGACTTACTAACTGACTTGTGGCGAAAAACTGCTTGACTGCAGGTGTGACTTGTGGCAATTAAGCTCTGTCTGCCTGCTGTGGCTCGTGGTAGTGGCTCGTGGTTTCTGTTCTTGGTGCTCTGACTGCTTCTGCTGGCTGTGTAATTTACATGCAGCGACTGGCTATGGCCGTTGGACAAGCCATACAACACACAACATATAACTGGCGAATCAGTTTCAGCCACACTAGGCACATCGAAACTAGTCAGCTTGAACAAAAACTGCAAACGAATTGCAAACACCACCAACTGTCAACCTGTGTAAACTGTCATGAATCAACACACAGTAAACTTTCAAAATGAACCTTAACCTGAACCAACATGACAGTGTGTAGCTGTGAATAGGGCAAAGGATTGTAACCATTGTAAAAAGGCCGCTCGGTCAGTGTGGTGTCTGTCTCTGTGCTTGTGCTGTGCCTGATCTAGGTGCGAAACTCAATGATCTTGTGGCTGGTCTGAATAGAAAATTGGATACAAGACAGAGGGTGGCTGCAGAACTGAGCGTATCAACCACGCTGCAGAACTGAGCATATCAACCACTGGTCGTCGTCAGGCTTGCGCCTCCGATCCGCCAGGGAATTCTGAAGGGGACAGTAAATCAATTTGACTGAGAGTTACCAAAGAAATGCCTACACTTAACTTAGTGTGTGTAGCATGCATGTGTGTCTGTACGTAAGGAGTGCCAGAGCACTCCCCTACATGCCGGAGAGCTTGCTCAGAGGCAGAAAAACAATAGCCTCATGCTTTGGTGTATGTTGCACCTCTGTGCCCTTTCTGCCTGTCTGCTGTTTGTGTGGGCCGCACTGTGCGCCCTATGTGGTGTTTGGTCCTTCTGTTGGGTCTTGGTGCCTGGCGCCCTCTCTGGGTCCTCCTGGCTGTGGTGTTCGTGGTTGTTGGCCTCAGCAGGGAATTATTCCCCATCACACGCGTACGCATACGCCTGTGCCTGGCATCTGGCTGGGTGTGCGTCGGGTACCTTTGTGGTGGGCCCGCGCTTGCTCTGTGCGTTGGTGGCCGTGTTTTTCGTGTGGTGGTTGCTTGTTGCACCGAGGCGTCACCTAAGCCGTCACTCGGTTGGGTTTCATGTTTGTGTGGTACACGAGTAGTCTTGGCCTACGTAAGAGGTTGCTTACATGTAGACTCAGGCTCAAATTTAATACTACTCCGTGTTGATGGTTGTGGTCCTGCACTGGCACTCACTCAGGTCTGCCGTTCACTGGTGGTCTCATCCTACACTGTTGCCTGCGCTGGTTCATTTCCTCTACCCTAGTCCTCGTCACGCCATGCCCCATACTGTAACTTGGCCTGTCTGCACCCAGGTTGGCCTTGGGTAAGAAATTGTGGACTCCTCGGTGTACCCCATCAACACAGCGGTTAGTCCAGCCTAGGAGCACACTCCGACCTCACCGGTAGCTCAGTCCACTTAACCCTCACTGAAATGCAAATATGGCGAGAGGTTACCGGTGGTGGCAGGTAGGTAAGTGACAGACTATGCGGACGTGAACTAACAAGGCGACTATATATACCCTTCTTTAATCTTATCACAATGCGTTCTCCGTGTCCTGACCAACACAAGCAGTAAGAGAGTCACACTCACACAGTAGGAAAGATCTGAAAGAACCTGTGTTTACCTTGGCACCTGGAGGTTAGGCATTGGTGCTGGACTCAAGGCTTGATACAAAAGGGAGACAATGAATGATTCACACGAACCTTTACACAACTAGAACAAAGTTGTCTGATGACTCGAAACAAGCAATGGTGTGCCAATATGCTGTGACTGCATAACACTCAACAATCAAGTCAAGCAACAATCAACTCAAGAGCTAACACAATTATATTTCCACAACTATTCGTCACTCGTCAAACAGACTTTTTGAAAACAACCGTCACAAAATTGACTCATGAGGTACACACCTCTAACTGGGTGGTCCCAACAATCAACAGACTAGACAAAGTAGGCAAGGCACTGCAACTAAAGTTCAAACAAGTCTTGTATACCAAAGGCGGTGTTCAACCGACGCTGGTCGCTTGAGGCAAAAATGTGTCACCCAGGACAATTGTCCAAAAAAAATTTTTGTTTGACTGAAAACTCAAGGTGAACCAAAATGGAGCTAAAGGCACAAAGGAAGAGTGGCGACAAGTGGAAAAAACACACCTGCACTCAGAAACGACCTGCCAAAATGGTTCCACGCGCGAGTTCTGGTCATGGAGAAAGAAGAATAACTTCGACCTACCATACTTGTTCACAACCTTTGGGTATTCACCACAATTTTTGTTCAACATTCAGAGAAAGGGAAGAAGGTAGGAAAGTGTCATCAATTCAGGTTCTCAAAGCTTCAAACTACTTTAGAGCGCCCTGGCAGGCCCAGCACCAGACAATGAAGGAGATGTGGAGGATGATCCTTGTCCATGTGCCCATGATTTGCCTGCAGCCCAATTGAAAGGTTGTGGGTCAAGATCAAACCCACCAACACTTGAATGGACTTAGAGACCAAAGAGGGTCTCACGCACGCAGCCAGTAGGTCGCGCGTGCGCCCAGTAGGTCGCACGTGCGCGCGAGAATGGTCTCACGTGCACCAAATCCCAAGATGTCCAGAATTGACCAAATTTGACCGAAATGGCCAATTTAACCCCAAATGAGGCCATAACAAGCCACAGAAACTCTCTCGCAGCACACAGACACTCACCGACGACTGTCGACGCGCGTCGACGCGCGCCGAAGCACTTCGCGCGCTTCGTTTTGCTTCGAATTGTCCAAATCAGAGCTCTGAGACTCCAGTTGGTCCAAAAGTGTCCCAAACTCCAAATTGCAAAGGATGGACAAGAAGTAAACCTTGTAAGGACTCAGAAGAGAAGTTGCAACTTGTGTCCAAAGCCACAAAGCCTACATGTGACGCGCTGGAGCATAAAGGTGGTGACAACGCGTCCACAGACTCCAATTCCTTGCATTTGTGAAACTCAACTTGCTGATCAAACCTTCAACAAATTCAGAAAGATGCGCAAGCAGCAAACACCAAGAAAACTGCAATTGGATCGCGTCGCTTTTCCCAAGCTCCTTGTCGTTGTCGGCAAAAGCACAGAGGCAATGGACTCCTGCAGAGCTCGCACCAAACGAGAGTTCAAGTGCACTGGAATCAAAGAATCAAAGGTCTCTTCTGGGCTTTGTTCGAAGGTGTCATCGGTCGCACTGAGGCAACTTGCGAGCATTCCTGGTGACCAAAGCCACAAAACATACAGGTTAGAATCAAAAACCTCCTCTGGAACTTGTTTGCTGCTGGTTCGCTCCCGGAACCTGCTCACGCAACGAGTTTGAATTCACTCTGAGCTCCTTCGCTGAAGACTGAGCTGGCGCCACAAATTTTCAGTGGGCGCAGAAGACATTGAGTCAGCGATCAGGGAAGGTTATGCAAGTTTGCGAACATACAGCCATACAGAGTTAACTCCCCTCTCAGGGGCACGATGGAGAGGGAATTGCTGTCATATGAGGGTTTTCGGGCTTCACTTGACCTGGCGAGGCGACTGCACTGGGGTTTCCTGTGATTTGACCCACTTGCACGGGTCGTACCATGACTCTGCGGAGTTTCCTTCGCTGTCTCTTTTCACGGCGTTGAGCTTGCTTCAAGGCATCTCGTTCCGTCAAGCACTCTTCTCGGTGACATTCTTGAGTGGTGTAGGTTCTCCACCCAGGCCGGCCATTGTGACGGCACAACCGACCTGCTGCCTCATCATCAGAGCATCTGCTCATGAATTGTCTTGTAAGTGCAGTGCTGACTTGTCTTGTAAGCACTTTGATTCTTTCTCGGGGTACAGCCTGATTGGCAGACGAGGCTTTTGGAGTCTCTCTCTTTATGCCCACTATCTTGAATATTTGATAATGAAATCCAATAACGAAATCCAGTACAGAAAATCCGACAAGGCAAACACGTAGCGGGCAAAGCAAATACGAGTTGTGTTAGTTGACTCATATACGGCGGTGATATTCACATGTCCACAGGAGACTCACTCCTCAGTAGACAATTCATGCTGAGAATCCCCTAAAGGAAATAGACACATACCATGGCCCGTAAGTATACACGAATGCGAATCACGCATATTGACATATCTCGCTTATCTCTATTCATGACCGGCGCAAAAATTCTGCTGTGGTGTGCGCGTGCCCTCTCTCTCGCTCACTCTGGCTTCTCTCGCTCGCTCTCTCACTCACTCGGGCTCATACCACGTTTCATCCCTCGTTCACTCACTCGCTCGCTCCCTCCGACCCTCGCTCACTGGTTCCCTTACAGAGGGTGCATTGGGCAAGATTAGCGAAACAGGGTGCAGATAGCATACAATTGACATATTCATAACTCGGGCCCATTGTATCGGATTTTGACCAAATTACAGGCAATTTTGGTCAATTCGGGAGTGTTGTTTTCATTTTTGAGCTCAAAAAGGCGTCGGCGTGCGCTGAGAACCGTGAAATCGAAAAGCCGTGCTAAAACAAAATGACGGCGGTTTTCCAATCAAACAGCAAGATGCGGCTTCTAGAATCATTTATAAGATTGGTCTTAGAGCGAAATTTCGTGCA
Organism: Eutreptiella sp. 'Long Island Sound 2002'; assembly: GCA_964036045.1. Lineage (NCBI taxonomy): Eukaryota > Euglenozoa > Euglenophyceae > Eutreptiales > Eutreptiaceae > Eutreptiella > Eutreptiella sp. 'Long Island Sound 2002'. Next base: position 96,867,790 of record OZ038384.1, read on the forward strand.
GTGTAGCCCAATTTCACTTTGGACAGTCAAAATGAAAGATCGCAAATGCCGGCGTCTGCGAAATGCACGCGTGCACAGCAAATGAATAATATAGCAAATAGATTTCTTGCGTTTTTGGGGCCTGTGGCTTATTGATAGTGTTGTTCGGCACCTCAACTTTGCCAGTGCACCTTTAAATCGCATCCCTAGCTTATATGGAATTAGTGGATGCTGGTAAAGAAGTTAAAACCTGGTAAAGGTCCTAACTTTGTGAAACGGCCATGATTCATCAAAACAAATATGACGGCACCAATCAGCTCTCCGAGGCGGTCATTTAGAGGGGCTGCATCGTACACTTTTGAGGTATGTTTCGTTTCGGCGCGCGGATTGTATATAATGGCATAGGGACTGCTTTTACAAGGGGGCGGGGCCCCATTCCCCGGCCCCCCAATTAAAAGCCCCCCATGGGGGGGGAGGTGAACAAGCGGGGGGAAGTTGCACGAGGTGGGGTCGCACGGGTGCTCAGATGAGAACGGGGAGGACAAGGAGCACAAAGGCAAAAAGACCATTCAAAGGCGGAGAACGAGAAAACCATGAAAACACGGGGGCAACGGCGCCAGCGCCGGCCGCTAGGCTCCGTTTTTGTGGGCCAAGCCCCACAAAAACGTAGCCTAGCGGATGCTGCTTCGTGCCTCTTGCACAATAGTGTTGCACCATTGGCAAAAAAGGCTTGCCAGAGGGGCAGCAAGTATACATGCCAAATATGGCGAAAAACTGGCAGAAAACTGCCACAAAACGCGTAAAATTGACCGTAAATCAACAAAACCGCATCAGATGTGGCCAATGAGGTTGCTTTTCTGACGTTTTGGCCCGAGCTGGTCATTTTAAGGGGCTACAACATGATGTAACTTCGCAAGCAAGAGCCAATACGGAATTCAGCCATAAGTTTTCGGTGACTGCCCGAAAAACTGCTTAAAACAGTCCTAATTCACCAAAACGACCATCGTCCGCCAAAAAGAAGAAAAGTCGCGTTCTTAGAATTCGGTTGCGATCATTTTAAGGGGCTGCATTGCAGGGTTTTGAGAAGGGCTGTCTTCCAGGGGGGGGGGGTCGCGTAACGTAGTAGTTGGTCACTGCTTCTGGCGCGGGGTCAGGGGCCCCTCACACCCCGACCCCCACAGAAGCCAGCCCCCTGCGGGGGGGATTTGAACAAGTGGAGGGGGGCTCCACGCGATGGGGAAGGACAGTGTGCGGGCTGCGATGGCCTCTGAAAGGTATCTGTCGGGCGTGGAAGTCAAATTGCACAATATGTACATGCATGATCAAGTATTTATAACAAACAACGATGAGCATGTTGAGGAAATTGCAATGAAGCAATGATACATGATATGTTGTGGAGGGTGTGGAAAAGTATGATTAAATGAAATCTTCGTCTTTCGTGCTTGGTCTGGCTTTTCCTTTCCTGGTGCGAAGCACCATCAAAAGAAAAGCCTTATTACGCTTTTAGCCGTTTTCGGGTCACCTTTCTATGTCGGAAGTGGAGCCAGGCGGTGACAAACAAGAGCAAAAACACTCCTTTGCCTTGTGTTTAAGCTAGCAGCGCAAAGACACGGAGGGTGCATTTGGCAAGATTAGCGACACAGGTTGCAAATAGCATGAAATTGACATATTCATAACTCGGGGCAATTGTATCGGATTTTGACGAAATGAATGGCCATTTCGGTCCATTCGGGGGATACTTTTCATTTTTGAGCTTGTGAAGGCGGCCGTATGCGCTGAAAACCGTCAAATGGAAGAGCGGTGCCAAAACAAAATGACGGCGGTTTTTCAACTATACAGCAGGACGGATCTTTTAAAATCATTTAGAAAACTGGTCTTAGATCGAAATTTCGTGCACTGTAGCCCGATTTCACTTTGAACAGTCAAAATGAAAGATCCCAAATGCCGGCGACTGCGAAATGCACGCGTGCACAGCACATAAATAATATGGCAAATAGATTTCTTGGGATTTCGGGCCTGTGGCTTATACATAGTGTTGTTTGGCACCTCAACTTTACTGGTGCACCTTTAAATCGCATCCCTAGGTTATATGGAATTAGTGGCCGCTGTTAAGGAAGTTAAAGCCTTGTAAAGGTCCCAACTTTGCAAAACAGCCATGATTGATCAAAACAAATATGACAGTGCGAATCAGCTCTCTGAGGCGGTCATTTAGAGGGGCTGCATCGTACACTTTTGAGGTATGTTTCGTTTCGGCACGCGGACTGTATATAATGGCATAAGGACTGCTTTTAGAGGGGGGCGGGGCCCCATTCCCCGGCCCCCCAATTAAAAGCCTCCCATGGGGTGGGGGGGTGAACAAGCGGGGGGAAATTGCACGAGGTGGGGTCGCACGGGTGCTGAGATGAGAACGGGGAGGACAAGGAGCACAAAGGCAAAAAGACCATTCAACGGTCGAGAAGGAGAAAACCATGAAAACACGGGAGCAACGGCGCCAGCGCCGGCCGCCAGGCTCCGTTTTTGTGGGCCAAGCCCCACAAAAACGGAGCCTAGCGGGTGCTGCCTCCTGCCTTTTGCACAATATGGTTGCCCTATGGGCACAAAAGGCTTGCCAGATGGGCAGCAAGTATACATGCCAAATATGGCGAAAAAAATGAAAGAAAAGTGCCAAAAAACGCACAAAATTGACCGTAAATCATCGAAACGGCACCAGATTTGGCCAATGAGGTTGCTTTTCTGGCGTTTCGGCCCGAGTCGGTCATTTTAAGGGGCTGTAACATGATGTAACTTCGCAAGCAAGAGCCAATACGGAATTCAGCCCCAAATTTTCGGAGACTGCCCAAAAAACTGCTTAAAACGGTCCTAATTCACCAAAACGACCATCATCGGCCGAAAGGAAGAAAAGTCGCATTCTTAGAATTCCATTGCGATCATTTTAAGGGGCTGCATTGCAGGGTTTTGAGAAGGGCTGTCTTCCAGGGGGGGGGGGTCGCGTAACGTAGTAGTTGGTCATTGCTTCTGGCGCGGGGTCAGGGGCCCCCAACACCCCGACCCCCACAGAAGCCAGCCCCCTGCGGGGGGGATTTGAACAAGTGGGGGAAAGTTGCACGAGGTGGGGTCGCACGGGTGTTCAGATGAGAACGGGGAGGACAAGAACAGAAAGGCAAAAAGACCATTCAAAGGCGGAGAAGGAGAAAACCATGAAAACACGGGATCAACGGCGCCAGCGCCGGCCGCTAGGCTCCGTTTTTGTGGGCCAAGCCCCACAAAAACGGAGCCTAGCGGGTGCTGCCTCCTGCTTCTTGCCCAATATGGTTGCCCCATTGGCGGAAAAGGCTTGCCAGATGGGCAGCAAGTACACATGCCAAATATGGCAAAAAATATGGCAAAAAACTGCCAAAAAACGCTCAAAAGTGACCGTAAAACATGAAAACGGCACCAGATTTGGCCATCGAGGTTGCTTTTCCGACGTTTTGGCCCGAGCCAGTCATTTTAAGGGGCTACAACATGGTGCAACTTCGCAAGCAAGAACCAATACGGAATTCAGCCCCAAATTTCCGTAGACTGCCCGAAAAACCGCTTAAAACGGTCCTAATTCACCAAAACAAACATCATCGGCCAAAAAGAAGAAACGTCGCGTTCTTAGAATTCCATTGCGATCATTTTAAGGGGCTGCATTGCGGGGTTTTGAGGAGGGCTGTCTTCCAGGGGGGGGGGGTCGCGTAACGTAGTAGTTGGTCACTGCTTCTGGCGCGGGGTCAGGGGCCCCCAACACCCCGACCCCCACAGAAGCCAGCCCCCCGCGGGGGGGAATTGAACAAGCGGGGGAAAGATGCACGAGGTGGGGTCGCACGGATGCTCAGATGAGAACGGGGAGGACCAGGAGCACAAAGGCAAAAAGACCATTCAAAGGCGGAGAAGGATAAAACCATGAAAACACGGGAGCAACGGCGCCAGCGCCGGCCGCTAGGCTCCGTTTTTGTGGGCCAAGCCCCACAAAAACGTAGCCTAGCGGGTGCTGCCTCTTGCCTCTTGCACAATATGGTTGCCCCGTTGGCAGAAAAGGTTTGCCAGATGGGCAGCAAGTATACATGCCAAATATGGCGAAAAAAATGGCAAAAAACTGCCAAAAAACGCACAAAATTCACCGTAAATCATCAAAAAGGCACCTGACTTGGCCAATTAGGTTGCTTTTCTGACATTTTGGCCCGAGCCGGTCATTTTAAGGGGCTACAACATGATGTAACTTGGGAAGCAAGAGCCAATACAAAATTCAGCCCCAAATTTTCAGAGACTGCCCGAAAAGCTGCTAAAAACGGTCCTAATTCACCGAAACGACCATCATCGGCCAAAGAGAAGGAGAGTCGCATTCTTAGAATTCCATTGCGATCATTTTAAGGGGCTGCATTGCAGGGTTTTGAGAAGGGCTGTCTTTCAGGGGGGGGGGGTGGCGTAACGTGGTAGTTGGTCACTGCTTCTGGCGCGGGGTCAGGGGCCCCCAACACCCCGACCCCCACAGAAGCCAGCCCCCTGCGGGGGGGATTTGAACAAGTGGGGGAAAGTTGCACCAGGTGGGGTCGCACGGGTGTTCAGATGAGAACGGGGAGGACAAGAACAGAAAGGCAAAAAGACCATTCAAAGGCGGAGAAGGTGAAAACCATGAAAACACGGGATCAACGGCGCCAGCGCCGGCCGCTAGGCCCCGTTTTTGTGGGCCAAGCCCCACAAAAACAGAGCCTAGCGGGTGCTGCCTCGTGCTTCTTGCCCAATATGGTTGCCCCATTGGCAGAAAAGGCTTGCCAGATGGGCAGCAAGTACACATGCCAAATATGGCAAAAAATATGGCAAAAAACTGCCAAAAAACGCTCAAAAGTGACCGTAAAACATGAAAACGGCACCAGATTTGGCCATCGAGGTTGCTTTTCCGACGTTTTGGCCCGAGCCAGTCATTTTAAGGGGCTACAACATGGTGCAACTTCGCAAGCAAGAACCAATACGGAATTCAGCCCCAAATTTCCGTAGACTGCCCGAAAAACCGCTTAAAACAGTCCTAATTCACCAAAACGAACATCATCGGCCAAAAATAAGAAACGTCGCGTTCTTAGAATTTCATTGCGATCATTTTAAGGGGCTGCATTGCAGGGTTTTGAGAAGGGCTGTCTTCCAGGGGGGGGGGGTCGCGTAACGTAGTAGTTGGTCACTGCTTCTGGCGCGGGGTCAGGGGCCCCCAACACCCCGACCCCCACAGAAGCCAGCCCCCTGCGGGGGGGATTTGAACAAGCGGAGGGGGGCTCCACGAGATGGGGACGGGCATTGTGCGGGCTGCGATGCCTCTGAACGGTATGTGTCGGACGTGGAAGTCAGATTGCACGATATGCACGTGCATGATCAAGTATTTATAACAAAGAACGATGACCATGTTGAGGAAATTTTTAATGAAGCAATGATACATGATATGTTGTGGAGGGTGTGGAAAAGTAGGATTAAATGAATCCTTCGTGTTTCGTCCTTGGTCTGGCTTTTCCTTTGCTGGTGCGAAGCACCATCAAAACAAAAGCCTTATTACGTTTCTAGCCATTTTCGGGTCACCTTTGTATGTCGGAAATGGAGCCGGACGGTGACAAACAAAGGCAAAAACACACCTTTGCCTTGTGTTTAAGCTAGCAGCGCAAGGACAGGGAGGGTGCATTGGGCAAGACTAGCGACACAGGGTGCAAATAGCGTACAATTGACGTATTCATAACTCGGGCCCATTATATCGGAATTTGACGAAATTAAAGGCAATTTTGGTCAATTTGGGGGTGTTCTGTTCATTTTTGAGCTCAAAAAGGCGGCTGCGTGCGCTGAGAACCGTGAAATCGAAAAGCGGTGCTAAAAGAAAATGACGGCGGTTTTCCAATTAAACACCAAGATGAGGCTTGTAGAATCATTTATAAACCTGGTCTTAGATCGAATTTTGGTGCATTGTAGCCCGATTTCACTTTGGACAGTCAAAATGAAAGATCGCAAATGCCGGCGACTGCGAAATGCACGCGTGCACAGCAAATAAATAATATGTCAAATAGATTTCTTGAGATTTGGGGCCTGTGGCTTATATATAGTGTTGTTCGGCACTTCAACTTTGCTAGTGCACACTTAAATTACATCCCTAGCTGATATGGAATTAGTGGATGCTGGTAAAGAAGTTAAAACCTGGTAAAGGTCCTAACTTTGTGAAACAGCCATGATTCATCAAAACAAATATGACGGCCCCAATCAGCTCTCCGAGGCGGTCATTTGGAGGGGCTGCATCATACACTTTTGAGGTATGTTTCGTTTCGGCGCGCGGATCGTATATAATGGCATAAGGACTGCTTTTAGAGGGGGGCGGGGCCCCATTCCCCGGCCCCCCAATTAAAAGCCCCCCATGGAGGGGGAGGTGAACAAGCGGGGGAAAGATGCACGAGGTGGGGTCGCACGGATGCTCAGATGAGAACGGGGAGGACCAGGAGCACAAAGGCAAAAAGACCATTCAAAGGCGGAGAAGGAGAAAACCATGAAAACACGGGAGCAACGGCGCCAGCGCCGGCCGCTAGGCTCCGTTTTTGTGGGCCAAGCCCCATAAAAACATAGCCTAGCGGGTGCTGCCTCTTGCCTCTTGCACAATATGGTTGCCCCGTTGGCAGAAAAGGTTTGCCAGATGGGCAGCAAGTATACATGCCAAATAGGGCGAAAAATATGGCAAAAAACTGCCTAAAAACGCACAAAATTCACTGTAAATCATCGAAAAGTCACCTGAATTGGCCAATTAGGTTGCTTTTCTGACGTTTTGGCCCGAGCCGGTCATTTTGAGGGGCTACAACATGATGTAACTTGGCAAGCAGAAGCCAATACGGAATTCAGCCCCAAATTTTCGGAGACTGCCCGAAAAGCTGCTTAAAACAGTCCTAATTCACCAAAACCACCATCATCGGCCAAAAAGAAGAAAAGTCGCGTCCTTAGAATTCCATTGCGATCATTTTAAGGGGCTGCATTGCAGGGTTTTGAGAAGGGCTCTCTTCCAGGGGGGGGGGGGTCACTGCTTCTGGCGCGGGGTCAGGGGCCCCCAACACCCCGACCCCCACAGAAGCCAGCCCCCTGCGCAGGGGATTTGAACAAGCGGGGGGAAATTGCACGAGATGGGGTCGCACGGGTGCTCAGATGAGAACGGGGAGGACAAGGAGCACAAAGGCAAAAAGACCATTCAAAGGCGGAGAAGGAGAAAACCATGAAAATACGGGAGCAACGGCGCCAGCGCCGGCCGCTAGGCTCCGTTTTTGTGGGCCCAAGCCCCACAAAAACGTAGCCTAGCGGGAGCTGCCTCCTGCCTTTTGCACAATATGGTTGCCCTATTGGCAGAAAAGGGTTGCCAGATGGGCAGCAAGTATACATGCCTAATATGGCAAAAAACTGCCAAAAAACGCACAAAATTGACTGTAAATCGTCAAAACGGCACCAGATTGGGCCAATGAGGTTGCTTTTCTGACATTTTGGCCCGAGCTGGTCATTTTAAGGGGCTACAACATGATGTAACTTCGCAAGCAAGAGCCAATTGGGAATTCAGCCCCATATTTCCGGAGACTGCCCGAAAAACTGCTTCAAACGGTCCTAATTCACCAAAACGACCATCGTTAGCCAAAAAGAAGAAAAGTCGCATTCTTAGAATTTGATTGCGATCATTTTAAGGGGCTGCATTGCAGGGTTTTGAGAAGGGCTGTCTTCCAGGGGGGGGGGGTCGCGTAACGTAGTAGTTGGTCACTGCTTCTGGCGCGGGGTCAGGGGCCCCCAACACCCCGACCCCCACAGAAGCCAGCCCCCTGCGGGGGGGAATTGAACAAGCTGGGGAAAGTTGCACGAGAGCGGGTCGCACGGCAACGGTTTGCATGACAACGGAGGACAAAGAACACAAAGGCAAAAAGAACCATGCAGAAGCGGAGAAGAAGAAAACCATGAAAAAACGGGCTCAACGGCGCAAGCGCCGGCCGCTAGGCTCCGTTTTTGTGGGCCAAGCCCCACAAAAACGGGGCCTAGCGGATTCTGACTAATGCTTCTTGCCCGCTATGGTTGCCCCATGGGCCAAAAAGCCTTGTCAGATGGGCAGCAAGTATACATGCCAGATATGGCAAAAATATGGCAAAAAACTGCCAAAAATGCACGAAATTAGCCGTAAATCATCAAAACATGACCAATTTCAGCCAACGGGGGTGTTTTTCTGACGTTTGGGCACGAGGCGGTCATTTTGAGAGGCTACAACGTGGCCCAAAGGTGCATACAGCAGCCACTACAAAATTCAGCCCCAAATGTCCAGAGACTGCTCGAAAAGTCGCTTAAAACGCTGCTAACTCACCAAAACGACCATCGTGGGCTAAAAAAGGGAAAAGTTGCGTTCTTAGAATCTAATTTCGAACATTTTAAGGGGTAGCATGGTAGGACTTTGGAGGCCTCTGGATTTTACCCCGTGGGTCGCGTAACGTACGGTATGGACCTTGTTTTCGATGGGGCGTCGGGGGCCCCACAACCCGACGCCCACCAGAAAACAGCCCCCAGGGGGGGGGATTGAAGAAGCGGGGGGAAATTGCACGAGGTGGGGTCGCACGGGTGCTCAGATGAGAACGGGGAGGACAAGGAGCACAAAGGCAAAAAGACCATTCAAAGGCGGAGAAGGAGAAAACCATGAAAACACGGTAGCAACGGCGCCAGCGCCGGCCGCTAGGCTCCGTTTTTGTGGGCCAAGCCCCACAAAAACGAAGCCTAGCGGGTGCTGCTTCGTGCCTCTTGCACAACATGGTTGCACCATTGGCAAAAAAGGCTTGCCAGATGGGCAGCAAGTATACATGCCAAATATGGCGAAAAAAATGGCAGAAAACTGCCAAAAAACGCACAAAATTGACCGTAAATCATCAAAAAGGCACCTGAATTGGCCAATTAGGTTGCTTTTCTGACGTTTTGGCCCGAGCCGGTCATTTTAAGGGGCTACAACATAATGTAACTTCGCAAGCAAGAGCCACTACGGAATTCAGCCCCATATTTCCGGAGACTGCCCGAAAAACTGCTTAAAACGGTCCTAATTCACCAAAACGACCATCGTCGGCCAAAAAGAAGAAAAGTCGCGTTCTTCGAATTCGATTGCGATCATTTTAAGGGGCTGCATGAGAGGGGTTTGAAAAGGGCTGTCTTCCAGGGGGGGGGGGTGGCGTAACGTAGTAGTTGGTCACTGCTTCTGGCGCAGGGTCAGGGGCCCCCAACACCCCGACCCCCGCAGAAGCCAGTCCCCTGCGGGGGGGATTTGAACAAGCGGAGGGGGGCTCCACGAGATGGGGAAGGGCAGTGTGCGGGCTGTGATCGCCTCCGAAGGGTATCTGTCGGACGACGAATTCAGATTGCACGATATGCACGTGCATGATCACATATTTATAACAAAGAGCGATGAGCATGTTGAGGAAATTTCAATGAAGCAATGATACATGATATGTTGCGGACTGTGTGGAAAAGTAAGGTTAAATGAATCCTTCGTCTTTCGTGCTTGGTGTGGCTTTTCCTTTGCTGGTGCGAAGCACCATCAAAAGAAAAGCCTTATTACGTTTTTAGCCATTTTCGGGTCACTTTTCTATGTCGGAAATGGAGCCGGGCGGTGACAAACAAAGGCAAAAGTGCTCCTTTGCCTTATGTTTAAGCTAGCAGCGCAAGGACGAGGAGGGTGCATTGGGCAAGATTGGCGACACAGGTTGCAAATAGCATACAATTGACATATTCATAACTCGGACCTATTGTATCGGATTTTGACGAAATCAAGGGCAATTTTGGTCAATTTGGGGGTGTTCTTTCCATTTTTGAGCTTAAAAAGGCGGCTGAGGGCGCTGAAAACCGTCAAATCGAAAAGCGGTGCCAAAACAAAATGACGGCGGTTTTTCAACTATACAGCAGGACGGATCTTTTAAAATCATTTAGAAAACTCGTCTTAGATCGAAATTTCGTGCACTGTAGCCCGATTTCACTTTGAACAGTCAAAATGAAAGATCCCAAATGCCGGCGACTGCAAAATGCACGCGTGCACAGCAAATAAATAATATGTCAAATAGATTTCTTGAGATGTGGGGCCTGTGGCTTATATATAGTGTTGTTCCGCACCGCAACTTTGCTGGTGCACCTTTAATTCGCATCCCTAGCTTATATGGAATTAGTGGATGCTGGTAAAGAAGTTAAAACCTTGTAAAGGTCCTAACTTTGCAAAACAGCCATGATTAATCGAAACAAATATGACGGCGCGAATCAGCTCTCTGAGGCGGTGATTTAGAGGGGCTGCATCGTACACTTTTGGGATAGGTTTCGTTTTGGCGCGCGGATTGTATATAATGGCATAAGGACTGCTTTTAGAGGGGGGCGGGGCCCCATTCCCCGGCCCCCCAATTAAAAGCCCCCCATGGGAGGGGGGGGTGAACAAGCGGAGGGGGGCTCCACGAGATGGGGAAGGGCAGTGTGCGGGCTCCGATCGCCTCTGAAGGGTATTTGTCGGACGACGAATTCCGATTGCACGATATGCATGTGCATGATCAGGTAATTATAACAAAGAACGATGAGCATGTTGAGGAAATTTCAATGAAGCAATGATACATGATATGTTGTGGAGGGTGTGGAAAAGTAAGGTTAAATGAATCCTTGGTCTTTCGTGCTTGGTCTGGCTTTTCCTTTGCTGGTGCGAAGCACCATCAAAAGAAAAGCCTTATTACATTTTTAGCCATTTTTGGGTCACCTTTCTATATCGAAAATGGAGCCGGGCGGTGACAAGCAAACGCAAAAACACTCCTTTGCCTTATGTTACAGCTAGCAGCGCAATGACAGGGAGGGTGCATTGGGCAAGATTAGCGACACAGGGTGCAAATAGCATACAATTGACATATTCATAACTCGGGCCTATTGTATCCGATTTTGACAAAATCAAGAGCAATTTCGGTCAATTTGGGGGTGTTCTTTTCATTTTTGAGCTTAAATAGGCGGCTTAGTGCGCTGAAAACCGTCAAATTGAAAAGCGGTGCTAAAAAAAATGACGGCGGTTTCTCAATTGAACAGCAGGACGAGGCTGGTCTGAGATCGAAATTTCGTGCATTGTAGCCCGATTTCACTTTGGACAGTCAAAATGAGAGATCGCAAATGCCGGCGACTGCAAAATGCACGCGTGCACAGCAAATTAATAATATGTCAAATAGATTTCTTGAGATTTGGGGCCTGTGGCTAATATATAGTGTTTTTCGGCACCTCAACTTTGCTATCGCACCTTAAAATCGCATCCCTAGCTTATATGGAATTAGTGGATGGTGGTAAAGAAGTTAAAACCTTGCAAAGGTCCTAACTTTGCAAAACAGCCATGATTGATCGAAACGAATATGACACCGCGAATCAGCTCTTTGAGGCCGTCATTTAGAGGGGCTGCATCGTACACTTTTGGGCTATGTTTCATTTCGGCGCGCGGATCGTATATAATGGCATAAGGAGTGCTTTTAGAGGGGGGCGGGGCCCCATTCCCCGGCCCCCCAATTAAAAGCCCCCCATGGGGGGGGAGGTGAACAAGCGGGGGAAAGATGCACGAGGTGGGGTCGCACGGATGCTCAGATGAGAACGGGGAGGACCAGGAGCACAAAGGCAAAAAGACCATTCAAAGGCGGAGAAGGAGAAAACCATGAAAACACGAGAGCGATGGCACCAGCACCGGCCGCTAGGCTCCGTTTTTGTGGGCAAAGCCCCACAAAAACGTAGCCTAGCGGGTGCTGCCTCTTGCCTCTTGCACAATATGGTTGCCCCGTTGGCAGAAAAGGTTTGCCAGATGGGCAGCAAGTATACATGCCAAATATGGCGAAAAAAATGGCAAAAAACTGCCTAAAAACGCACAAAATTCATCGTAAATCATCAAAAAGGCACCTGAATTGGCCAATTAGGTTGCTTTTCTGACGTTTTGGCCCGAGCCGGTCATTTTAAGGGGCTACAACATGATGTAACTTCGCAAGCAAGAGCCAATACAGAATTCACCCCAAAATTTTCGGAGACTGCCCGAAAAGCTGCTTAAAACGGTCCTAATTCACCAAAACAACCATCATCGGCCAAAAAGAAGACAAGTCGCGTTCTTAGAATTCCATTGCGATCATTTTAAGGGGCTGCATTGCAGGGTTTTGAGAAGGGCTGTCTTCCAGGGGGGGGGAGTGGCGTAACGTGGTATTTGGTCACTGCTTCTGGCGCGGGGTCAGGGGCCCCCAACACCCCGACCCCCACAGAAGCCAGCCCCCTGCGGGGGGGATTTGAACAAGCGGGGGGAAATTGCACGAGATGGGGTCGCACGGGTGCTCAGATGAGAACGGGGAGGACAAGGAGCACAAAGGCAAAAAGACCATTCAAAGGCGGAGAAGGAGAAAACCATGAAAATACGGGAGCAACGGCACCAGCGCCGGCCGCTAGGCTCCGTTTTTGTGGGCCCAAGCCCCACAAAAACGTAGCCTAGCGGGAGCTGCCTCCTGCCTTTTGCACAATATGGTTGCCCTATTGGCAGAAAAGGGTTGCCAGATGGGCAGCAAGTATACATGCCAAATATGGCAAAAAACTGCCAAAAAACGCACAAAATTGACCGTAAATCGTCAAAACGGCACCAGATTGGGCCAATGAGGTTGCTTTTCTGACGTTTTGGCCCGAGCTGGTCATTTTAAGGGGCTACAACATGATGTAACTTCGCAAGCAAGAGCCAATTGGGAATTCAGCCCCATATTTCCGGAGACTGCCCGAAAAACTGCTTCAAACGGTCCTAATTCACCAAAACGACCATCATCGGCCAAAAAGAAGAAAAGTCGCATTCTTAGAATTTGATTGCGATCATTTTAAGGGGCTGCATTGCAGGGTTTTGAGAAGGGCTGTCTTCCAGGGGGGGGGGGTCGCGTAACGTAGTAGTTGGTCACTGCTTCTGGCGCGGGGTCAGGGGCCCCCAACACCCCGACCCCCACAGAAGCCAGCCCCCTGCGGGGGGGAATTGAACAAGGGGATGAAGGCGGTGGTCTAGAGGGTGGGCAATCTGCATAGGGGGGGTTGTTTTTGGAGGTGATACATACCACGGACAGCCCTTTGTTTCCTTGTACGTTTGGGGGAAATATTTTCAGAGCAATGTTCGGGATATGTTGTTGAACCTAACATTAGGGCCAAAGATGGTGAGAGCAATGTAGGGGCCACCTTGTGGCAAGTGATGGCTGTATGGCAAACAAATAGGTGCCATAAATGTTGAAACCTTTGCGTAGCAAAATACTTGTGGGGCGCTTCCCACCCGATGCCCCTTTGGGTAAGCAACCCGGGGGGGGGGGGGGATGCCTTTGCCTTTTGCCCGAAAAACAACGGTTGTTTGGTGCCGCAAAACAACACAAATTGCCCGGCAAACATGTTGACCCTCATTGTTTGCCCATTTGAAAATGTTGGCAATACATATGCATGCATGTTGTTCACCGCATACCTGCACCAAAAGGCCAATTGGATAATTATTCCATTGAGAGTCAACAAATTGGAAAATTGGCACACAAATGTGGCATGCTCTTTCTCTTCCAACCAACGGTGCCCCACAACTTGTGCACCTTGCCGTTCAGCCGAACCCTTACCACCACGTATGCCACTTGACAACAAACAGCATGGCTTTTATCCACCTGTGGTAGCTACCCCACGCACCCACCCCCCTCAAGACATGCAGCCCCCCCCCCCCCTCCCCAGTCACGCAATTTCCTGAGGTAAGTGAATGGATACCTGAGTGGATGCGATGAGTGAGTGGATACTTGAGTGGATGCGATGGTGCCATGCACCATCGCATCCACCCCCCCCCTCTTTTTTGTGTTCCCCCTCCCGGCGAAGGCGGGGGGGGGGGGGGGATTGGTGGACTAGTTAGTTTTCCCCTAGCTGGGGCAAAAGTTGCCGGAACGTGAAGTACAACTAAACATGCCATAAAAAGATGGTCAAAATGGCTAAAAATCTTCATGAGGTTATGCAAAGCAAAACCAGCAATGTGCACGCCACTCCTAAGCTTGGGGGTGCAACACCAGTTTCTTCACCAACTGCCCGATGGGAATCAAAATCATGCACTTGATCTGTTGTACAGCGTTGTTTGTAGAAACAATGTTTCTGTGACATTGCACTTGCCATCAATGTATTTGATCATTTCGCCCCTTTCACTTATTCCCTGCCATCCAATGTTGTTGTTTCTAAATGCAACTGTACAATGCTCCCCATGTCACCAAATTTTACTGCTTTCTCTCATGAACATTGACAAAAAGCCTTTTGTTTCGAAAAAAAAACCATCTCTGCTTTCAGTGGAGCAAAAACAAAACACATCACACAACACACAAATGACACACAGATGGCAAAAGGCAGACACACAAATGACACACAGATGGCAAAATGGCAGACACACAAACGACACAGAGATGGCAAAATGGCAGACACAAATGACACACAGATGGCAAAATGGCAGACACAAATGACACAGACACATCAGAACGATCGCACTAGACAAACACCTATGCACTCGTAACTCACCCACAGGCAAACTCGTAGCACAAACACACTCGAACTGACTCACAAGCACATTCCTAACACAAGCACGCTCGTTTCTCACCCAGAGGCAAATTAGTAACACAACCACACTCGTAACTCACCCACAGGAACATTCGTAGCACCAACACACTCGTCACTCACCCACAGGCACATTCGTAGCACCAATACACTCGTAACTCGCCCACAGGCACAATCGTAACACAGGCACACTCGTAACTCACCCACAGGCACATTCGTAACACAAGCACGCTCGTAACTCACCCAGAGGCACATTGGTAACACAAGCGCGCTCGTAACTCACCCACAGGCACCATCGTAACACAAACACACCCGTAACTCACCCACAGGCACATTCGTAACACAAGCACACGCGTAACTCACCCACAGGCACACTCGTAACACAAGCACGCTCGTAACTCACCCACAGGCACCATCGTAACACAAACACACTCGGAACTCACCTACAGGCATATTCGTGACACAAGCACACGCGTAACTCACCCACAGG
Source organism: Eutreptiella sp. 'Long Island Sound 2002' (assembly GCA_964036045.1). Classification (NCBI taxonomy): domain Eukaryota; phylum Euglenozoa; class Euglenophyceae; order Eutreptiales; family Eutreptiaceae; genus Eutreptiella; species Eutreptiella sp. 'Long Island Sound 2002'. Next base: position 96,882,857 of record OZ038384.1, read on the forward strand.
CACAATCGTAACGCCCACACACTCGTAACTCACCCACAGGCACAATCGTAACGCCCACACACTCGTAACTCACCCACAGGCACAATCGTGGCACCCACACACTCGTAACTCACCCACAGGCAGATTCGTAACACCATCACACTCGTAACTCACCCACCAGCACATCCGCAACACAAGCACACTCGTAACTCACCTACAAGCACATTCGTAACACACACACACAAACACACACACACACTCTCGTAACTCACCCTGAACCGGAACTCAATCTCCAACCTGAAACCTCAAACCTGAACCAGACACAGCATCACACACCCAGCGCGCGGCAAACACACTAACACTTTGCGCGACGCGCTGACACACACACAGTGCCCTGACACACAGATCACACACACAGCGCGCTGACATACGAATGACACACACACACCGCGCCAACACACCAAAGACACACACCCAGCGCCAAATCAACTCCGGGCATCACACCAGTAGCCGTCGGCAGTGGTCAACAACGGTTGCGGCTCGTCTGGAGCTTCATGTCAGCGGCTGGAGTGGGCACGGCAAAGAGCAAACAGCAAACAGCCAACACGAAACGAAACACGAAGAGCAAAGCCACGACCGCAATGAAAACCACCAAATTTTTCTTTTTGACCGCAAATGACAATCACTCACCTTTTATTTTTGCCAACCAGAATTTATTGAAGTGCTGCGAGTTTGCGCCGCCGCCAAGAGCGCTGTCGCCAGTGCTAGAAATTAATTAACCCTATGATTCGATTTTTTACGATTTCAGCCCTGAGATTCATACATTACATCAGTTTGCATATCAACTTCGGTCGCGCACCCTTAAATCCGATCCCTACACATACAGGAATTCTTGGATCCTTGCTTACAAACTACCAACTTCAAGGGCTCCTAACTATTGAAAACGACCATAGATGACAAAAACCAAGGTGCACGGCATGATTGCCAGGTCGAGGCGGTCATTTTGAGGGGTAAGTGTGTAGGGGTGATAGAACCGGAATTTCGACGTTAGGGGGTTCCCTATTATAGGGGGTTAAGAGGTGGCCAGTGACTTGTGCGGAGGGGGCCCCTCCCCCTCTCCGCGCATGTGGCAAGGCGGGCCGAGGGCCCAATTTGAACAAGCGGGGGAAAGATGCACGAGGTGGGGTCGCACGGATGCTCAGATGAGAACGGGGAGGACCAGGAGCACAAAGGCAAAAAGACCATTCAAAGGCGGAGAAGGAGAAAACCATCAAAACACGGGAGCAACGGCGCCAGCGCCGGCCGCTAGGCTCCGTTTTTGTGGGCCAAGCCCCACAAAAACGTAGCCTAGCGGGTGCTGCACAATACGGTTGCCCCGTTGGCAGAAAAGGCTTGCCAGATGGGCAGCAAGTATACATGCCAAATATGGCGAAAAAAATGGCAAAAAACTGCCAAAAAACGCACAAAATTGACCGTGAATCATCAAAACCGCACACGACTTGGCCAATGAGGTTGCTTTTCTGACGTTTTGGCCCGAGCCGGTCATTTTAAGGGGCTATAACATGATGTAACTTCGCAAGCAAGAGCCAATACGGAATTCGGCCCCAAATTTTCGGAGACTGCCCGAAAAACTGCTTAAAACGATTCTAATTCACCAAAACGACCATCATCGGCCAAAAAGAAGAAAAGTCGCGTTCTTAGAATTCGATTGCGATCATTTTAAGGGGCTGCATGGAAGGGGGTTTGAGAAGGGCTGTCTTCCAGGGGGGGGGGGGGTCGCGTAACGTAGTAGTTGGTCACTGCTTGTGGCGCGGTGTCAGGGGCCCCCAACACCCCGACCCCCACAGAAGCCAGCCCCCTGCGGGGGGGATTTGAACAAGCGGGGGGAAATTGCACGAGTTGGGGTCGCACGGGTGCTCAGATGAGAACGGGGAGGACAAGGAGCACAAAGGCAAAAAGACCATTCAAAGGCGGAGAATGAGAAAACCATGAAAACACGGGAGCAACGGCGCCAGCGCCGGCCGCTAGGCTCCGTTTTTGTGGGCCAAGCTCCACAAAAACGTAGCCTAGCGATAGCTGCCTCTTGCCTTTTTCCCAATATGGTTGCCCTATTGGCAGAAAAGGCTTGCCAGATGGGCAGCAAGTATACATGCCAAATGTGGCGAAAAAAATGGCACAAAACTGCCAAAAAACGCACAAAATTGACCGTAAATCATCGAAACAGCATCAGATTTGGCCAATCAGGTTGATTTTCTGACGTTGTGGCCCAAGCCGGTCATTTTAAGGGGCTACAACATGCTGCAACTTCGCAAGCAAGAGCCAATACGGAATTCAGCCCCAAATTTTCGGAGACTGCCCGAAAAACTGCTTAAAACGGTCCTAATTCACCAAAACGACCATCGTCGGCCAAAAAGAAGAAAAGTCACGTTCTTTGAATTCCATTGCGATCATTTTAAGGGGCTGCATTGCAGGGTTTTGAGAAGGGCTGTCTTCCAGGGGGGGGGGGGGTCGCGTAACGTAGTAGTTGGTCACTGCTTCTGGCGCGGGGTCAGGGGCCCCCAACACCCCGACCCCCACAGAAGCCAGCCCCCTGCGGGGGGGATTTGAACAAGCGGGGGAAAGATGCACGAGGTGGGGTCGCACGGATGCTCAGATGAGAACGGGGAGGACCAGGAGCACAAAGGCAAAAAGACCATTCAAAGGCGGAGAAGGAGAAAACCATGAAAACATGGGAGCAACGGCGCCAGCGCCGGCCGCTAGGCTCCGTTTTTGTGGGCCAAGCCCCACAAAAACGAAGCCTAGCGGGTGCTGACTCTTGCCTCTTGCACGATATGGTTGCCCCGTTGGCAGAAAAGGTTTGCCAGATGGGCAGCAAGTATACATACCAAATATGGCGAAAAAAATGGCAAAAAACTGCCTAAAAACGCACAAAATTCACTGTAAATCATCAAAAAGGCACCTGATTTGGCCAATTAGGTTGCTTTTCTGACGTTTTGGCCCGAGCTGGTCATTTTAAGGGGCTACAACATGATGTAACTTCGCAGACAAGAGCCAATACGGAATTTAGCCCCAAATTTTCGGAGACTGCCCGAAAAGCTGCTTAAAACGGTCCTAATTCACCAAAACGACCATCATCGGCCAAAAAGAAGACAAGTCGCGTTCTTAGAATTCCATTGCGATCATTTTAAGGGGCTTTATTGCAGGGTTTTGAGAAGGGCTGTGTTCCAGGGGGGGGGGGTCGCGTAACGTGGTAGTTGGTCACTGCTTCTGGCGCGGGGTCAGGGGCCCCCAACACCCCGACCCCCACAGAAGCCAGCCCCCTGCGGGGGGGATTTGAACAAGCGGGGGGAAATTGCACGACATGGGGTCGCACGGGTGCTCAGATGAGAACGGGGAGGACAAGGAGCACAAAGGCAAAAAGACCATTCAAAGGCGGAGAAGGAGAAAACCATGAAAATACGGGAGCAACGGCGCCAGCGCCGGCCGCTAGGCTCCGTTTTTGTGGGCCCAAGCCCCACAAAAACGTAGCCTAGCGGGAGCTGCCTCCTGCCTTTTGCACAATATGGTTGCCCTATTGGCAGAAAAGGGTTGCCAGATGGGCAGCAAGTATACATGCCAAATATGGCAAAAAACTGCCAAAAAACGCACAAAATTGACCGGAAATCGTCAAAACGGCACCAGATTGGGCCAATGAGGTTGCTTTTCTGACATTTTGGCCCGAGCTGGTCATTTTAAGGGGCTACAACATGATGTAACTTCGCAAGCAAGAGCCAATTGGGAATTCAGCCCCATATTTCCGGAGACTGCCCGAAAAACTGCTTCAAACAGTCCTAATTCACCAAAACGACCATCGTCGGCCAAAAAGAAGAAAAGTCGCGTTCTTAGAATTTGATTGCGATCATTTTAAGGGGCTGCATTGCAGGGTTTTGAGAAGGGCTGTCTTCCAGGGGGGGGGGGTCGCGTAATGTAGTAGTTGGTCACTGCTTCTGGCGCGGGGTCAGGGGCCCCCAACACCCCGACCCCCACAGAAGCCAGCCCCCTGCGGGGGGGAATTGAACAAGCGGGGGAAAGATGCACGAGGTGGGGTCGCACGGATGCTCAGATGAGAACGGGGAGGACCAGGAGCACAAAGGCAAAAAGACCATTCAAAGGCGGAGAAGGAGAAAACCATGAAAACACGGGAGCAACGGCGCCAGCGCCGGCCGCTAGGCTCCGTTTTTGTGGGCCAAGCCCCACAAAAACGTAGCCTAACGGGTGCTGCCTCTTGCCTCTTGCACAATATGGTTGCCCCGTTGGCAGAAAAGGTTTGCCAGATGGGCAGCAAGTATACATGCCAAATATGGCGAAAAAAATGGCAAAAAACTGCCAAAAAACGCGTAAAATTGACCGTAAATCATCAAAAAGGTACCTGACTTGGCCAATTAGGTTGCTTTTCCGACGTTTTGGCCCGAGCTGGTCATTTTAAGGGGCTACAACATGATGTAACTTCGCAAGCAAGAGCCAATACGGAATTCAGCCCCAAATTTTCGGAGACTGCCCGAAAAACTGCTTAAAACAGTCCTAATTCACCAAAACGACCATCATCGGCCAAAAAGAAGACAAGTCGCGTTCTTAGAATTCCATTGCGATCATTTTAAGGGGCTGCATTGCAGGGTTTTGGGAAGGGCTGTCTTCCAGGGGGGGGGGGTCGCGTAACGTAGTAGTTGGTCACTGCTTCTGGCGCGGGGTCAGGGGCCCCCAACACCCCGACCCCCACAGAAGCCAGCCCCCTGCGGGGGGGATTTGAACAAGCGGGGGGAAATTGCACGAGATGGGGTCGCACGGGTGCTCAGATGAGAACGGGGAGGACAAGGAGCACAAAGGCAAAAAGACCATTCAAAGGCGGAGAAGGAGAAAACCATGAAAATACGGGAGCAACGGCGCCAGCGCCGGCCGCTAGGCTCCGTTTTTGTGGGCCCAAGCCCCACAAAAACGTAGCCTAGCGGGAGCTGCCTCCTGCCTTTTGCACAATATGGTTGCCCTATTGGCAGAAAAGGGTTGCCAGATGGGCAGCAAGTATACATGCCAAATATGGCAAAAAACTGCCAAAAAACGCACAAAATTGACCGTAAATCGTCAAAACGGCACCAGATTGGGCCAATGAGGTTGCTTTTCTGACATTTTGGCCCGAGCGGGTCATTTTAAGGGGCTACAACATGATGTAACTTCGCAAGCAAGAGCCAATTGGGAATTCAGCCCCATATTTCCGGAGACTGCCCGAAAAACTGCTTAAAACGGTCCTAATTCACCAAAACGACCATCGTCGGCCAAAAAGAAGAAAAGTCGCATTCTTAGAATTTGATTGCGATCATTTTAAGGGGCTGCATTGCAGGGTTTTGGGAAGGGCTGTCTTCCAGGGGGGGGGGGTCGCGTAACGTACTAGTTGGTCACTGCTTCTGGCGCGGGGTCAGGGGCCCCCAACACCCCGACCCCCACAGAAGCCAGCCCCCTGCGGGGGGGAATTGAACAAGAGCGGATCACGGAGAATTACGGCCCGCTCCTCTTTGGAGTATGCACACCATACGGTACTTCTGCCACCATTGTACAGCAACGTACAATCCATACAGATGGGTTTGTAAGCACAAAAAACCTTAGGAAAACCAGCTTCAGGCCTGCTAGTCTCGGTTTCTGTGGGGCAAGCCCCACAGAAACCGAGCCTAGCCACTGCTCCTTCTTGCAAACTATGCATCGAGGGGCACCGATACCATCAAACGGGTTGAATCTGCGCTTTTAGTAACAATTTGCATCATTTTGCTACAAAACGGCCCCAAAAACGCTCAAAACTGCCGCCAAACCACAAAACTGCATCAAATTTGGCAAACAAAGTTGATTTCCCGACGTTTTGGCATGAGCTGATCATTTTAAGGGGTAAGAACATCAGTCAAATCCGCACATGGCAGCCAATACAAAATTCAGCCCTTATTCGGCGGAGACTGGTTGAAAAACCGCTTAAAACGGTGCTCTTTCACCAAAACGACTACCAGTGGCCCAAAAATCGAAACGTCGCGTGGTTGTATTTTCTTTGCGATCATTTTGAGGGGCATATGTCACACATTTTGAGAGCAGCGAAAAAACAAAGTACGCGATCTGCCATCAACACACTTGTCAGTCGTGAATTGCGCTTCGGCGGGTACCCTTCCCGCCGAAGCCGAATCACTACGGCCCCTGCAGGGGAAATTGAACAAGAGCGGATCACGGAGTATTACGGCCCGCCTCTCTTTCGGGTATGCATACCATACGGTACTTCTGCCACCATTGTGCAGCAATGTACAATCCATACAGATGGGTTTGTAAGCACAAAAAACCCTAGGAAAACCAGCTTCACGCCTGCTAGTCTCGGTTTCTGTGGGGCAAGCCCCACAAAAACCGAGCCTAGCCACTGCTCCTTCTTGCAAACTATGCATCGAGGGGCACCAATACCCTCAAACGGGTTGAACCTGATCTTTTAGTAACAATTTGCCCCATTTTGATACCAAACTGCCCCAAAAAGGCTCAAAACTGCCGCAAAACCACAAAACGGTACCAAATTTGGCTAACAAAGTTGATTTCCCGACGTTTTGGCACGTGCCAATCATTTTAAGGGGTGATAACATGGGTCAAATCCGCACATGGCAGCCGATACAAAATTCAGCCCCTATTCGGCGGAGATCGGTTAAAAAACTGCATAAAAAGGTGCTATTTCACCAAAACGACTACTAGTGGCCCAAAACCCCAAACGTCGCGTAGTTGTATTTTCGCTGCGATCATTTTGAGGGGCATATGTCACACATTTTGAGAACAGCGAAAAAAAAAAGTACGCGATCTGCCATCAACACACTTGTCAGTCGTGAATTGCGCTTCAGCGGGTACCCTTCCCGCCGAAGCCGAATCACTACGGCCCTTGCAGGGGAAATTGAACAAGAGCGGATCACAGAGTATTACGGCCCGCCTCTCTTTCGGGTATGCATATCATACGGTACTTCTGCCACCATTGTGCAGCAATGTACAATCCATACAGATGGGTTTGTAAGCACAAAAAACCCTAGGAAAACCAGCTTCACGCCTGCTAGTCTCGGTTTCTGTGGGGCAAGCCCCACAGAAACCGAGCCTAGCCACTGCTCCTTCTTGCAAACTATGCATCGAGGGGCACCAATACCCTCAAACGGGTTGAACCTGCGCTTTTAGTAACAATTTGCCCCATTTTGATACCAAACTGCCCCAAAAATGCTCAAAACTGCCGCAAAACCACAAAACGGTACCAAATTTGGCTAACAAAGTTGATTTCCCGACGTTTTGACACGAGCCAATCATTTTAAGGGGTGATAACATGGGTCAAATCCGCACATGGCAGCCAATACAAAATTCAGCCCCTATTCGGCGGAGACTGGTTAAAAAATTGCTTAAAACGGTGCTATTTCACCAAAACGACTACCAATGGCCCAAAAATCGAAGAGTCGCGTAGTTGTATTTTCGCTGCGATCATTTTGAGGGGCATATGTCACACATTTTGAGAACAGCGAAAAAAAAAGTACGCGATCTGCCATCAACACACTTGTCAGTCGTGAATTGCGCTTCGGCGGGTACCCTTCCCGCCGAAGCCGAATCACTACGGCCCCTGCAGGGGAAATTGAACAAGGGGATGAAGGCGGTGGTCTACAGGGTGGGCAATCTCCATAGGGGGGGTTGTTTTTGGAGGTGATACATACCACGGACAGCCCTTTGTTTCCTTGTACGTTTGGGGGAAATATTTTCAGAGCAATGTTCGGGATATGTTGTTGAGCCTACCATTAGGGCCAAACATGGTGAGAGCAATGTAGGGGCCACCTTGTGGCAAGTGATGGCTGTATGGCAAACAAATAGGTGCCATAAATGTTGAAACCTTTGCGTAGCAAAATACTTGTGGCGCGCTTCCCACTCGATGCCCCTTTGGGTAAGCCACGGGGGGGGGGGGGGCGAGGGTGCTTTGCCTTTTGCCCGAAAAACAACCGTTGTTTGGTGCCGCAAAACAACACAAATTGCCCGGCAAACATGTTTGCCCATTTAAAAATGTTGGCAATACATATGCATGCATGTTGTTCACCGCATACCTGCACCAAAAGGCCATTGAGAGTCAACAAATTGGAAAATTGGCACACAAATGTGGCATGCTCTTTCTCTTCCAACCAACGCTGCCCCACAACTTGTGCACCTTGCCGTTCAGCCGAACCCTTACCACCACGTACCCCACTTGACAACAAACAGCATGGCTTTTATCCACCTGTGGTAGCTACCCCACGCACCCACCCCCCTCAAGACATGCAGCCCCCCCCCCCCCCCCTCCCCAGTCACGCAATTTCCTGAGGTAAGTGAATGGATACCTGAGTGGATGCGATGAGTGAGTGGATACTTGAGTGGATGCGATGGTGCCATGCACCATCGCATCCACCCCCCCTCTATTTTTGTTTTCCCCCTCCCGGCGAAGGCGGGGGGGGGGGGGGAGTGGTGGACTAGTTAGTTTTCCCCTAGCTCGGGCAAAGGTTGCCCGGAACGTGACCTACAACTACACATGCCATAAAAAGATGGTCAAATTGGCTAAAAATCTTCATGAGGTTATGCAAAGCAAAACCAGCAATGTGCACGCCACTCCTAAGGTTGGGGGTGCAACACCAGTTTCTTCACCAACTGCCCGATGGGAATCAAAATCATGCACTTGATCTGTTTTACAGCGTTGTTTGTAGAAACAATGTTTCTGTGACATTGCACTTGCCATCAACGTATTTGATCATTTCGCCCCTTTCACTTATTCCCTGCCATCCAACGTTGTTGTTTCTAAATAGAAATGTACAATGCTCCCCCTGTCACCAAATTTTACTGCTTTCTCTCATGAACATTGACAAAAAGCCTTTTGTTTCGAAAAAAAACCATCTCTGCTTTCACTGGAGCACAAACAAAACACATCACACAACACACAAATGACACACAGATGGCAAAATGGCAGACACACAAATGACACACAGATGGCAAAATGGCATACACAAACGACACGCACATTCACGAATGACAAACACATTCACAAATGACACACACATTCACAAATGACAGACAGGACAAATGACACACACATTGCGCGCTGACACAGAAAGGACACACACACAGTGCACTAACACACACACACAGCGCTCTAACACACCAATGACACACACCCAGCGCGCCAACACACAAAAGACACACACCCAGCACTCGCCAGACACACAACGACACACCTAGCGCGCTGCAAACACACAATCACACACGCAGCGGGCGGCCAACACACTATCACACACCCAGCGCGCGGCAGACACACGATGACACACCCAACGCGCGCCGAACACACAATGACACACCTAGCGCGCGGCGAACACACTATCACACACCTAGCGCGCGCCAGACACATAGTGACACACCCAGCGCGCGCCGAACACACAATCACACACCCAGCGCACCGCAAACACACAATCCCACACCCAGCGCGCGGCAAACACACTAACACATTGCGCGCTGACACACAGATCACACACACAGCGCGCCGACACACACACTGCGCGCTGACACAAAAGACACACTCGTTTACGCCGCGTGTGATTGTGTGTCCGGCGCGCGCTGGGTGTGTGATGGTGTGTTCGCCGCGCTGGGTGTTTCATTGTGTGTTTGTCGCGCGCTGGGTGTGTGATAGTGCGTTTGCCGCGCGCTGGGTGTGTAATGGTGTGTCCGGCGCGCGTTGGGTGTGGGATAGTGTGTTTGCGGCGCGCTGGGTGTGTGATTGTGTGTCCGGCTCGCGCTGGGTGTGTCACTGTGTGTCCGGCGAGCGCTAGGTGTGTGTCATTTGTGTGCTGGCGCGTGTCATGTGTCAGCGCGCTGTGTGTGTGTGTCATTTGTGTGGCAGTGCACTGTGTGTGTGTCATCTCTGTGTCACCGCGCAAAGTGTGTGTAACTTGTGTGTTCAGCCAAACGGGGCACACACAAGCAAGCTCCGGCGAACCAACCAAGCAGGGCACGGATTGCAGGCAAGCATGCACGAGCAAAACCAAATCGACAAACTCCATCTGAATCTGCATGCATTCACCATTGCAAAACGAAACACACCAAATCAACTCCGGGCATCACACCAGTAGCCGCCGGCAGTGGTCAACAACGGTTGCGGCTCGTCTGCGACCTTCATGTCAGCGGCTGGTGTGGGCACGGCAAAGAGCAAACAGCAAACAGCCAACACGAAACGAAACACGAAGAGCAAAGCCACGACCACAATGAAAACCACCAAATTTTTCTTTTTGACCGCAAATGACAATCACTCACCTTTTATTTTTGCCAACCAGAATTTATTCAAGTGCTGCGAGTTTGCGCCGCCGCCAAGAGCGCTGTCGCCAGTGCTAGAAATTAATTAACCTTATGATTCGATTTTTTACGATTTAAGCCCTGAGATTCATACATTACATCAGTTTGCATATTAACTTTGGTCGCGCACCCTTAAATCCGATCCCTACACATACAGGAATTCTTGGATCCTTGCTTATAAACTACCAACTTCAAGGGCTCCTAACTATTTAAAACGACCATAGATGACAAAAACCAAGGTGCACGGCATGATCGCCACGTCGAGGCGGTCATTTTGAGGGGTAAGGGTGTAGGGGTGATAGAACCGGAATTTTGACGTTAGAGGGTTCCCTATTATAGGGGGTTGGAGGTGGGCTGTGACTTGTGCGGAGGGGGCCCCTCCACCTCTCCGCGCATGTGGCAAGGCGGGCCGAGGGCCCAATCTGAACAAGCGGGGGGAAATTGCACGAGGTGGGGTCGCACGGGTGCTCAGATGAGAACGGGGAGGACAAGGAGCACAAAGGCAAAAAGGCCATTCAAAGGCGGAGAAGGAGAAAACCATGAAAACACGGGAGCAACGGCGCCAGCGCCGACCCCTAGGCTCCGTTCTTGTGGGCAAAGCCCCACAAAAACGAAGCCTAGCGGGAGCTGCCTCCTGCTTTTTGCAAAATATGGTTGCCCTATTGGCAGAAAAGGCTTGCCAGATGGGCAGCAAGTATACATGCCAAATATGGCAAAAAAAATGGCAGAAAACTGATAAAAAAAGCACAAAATTGACCGTAAATCATCGAAACGGCAACAGATTTGGCCAATGAGATTGATTTTCTAACGTTTTAGCCCGAGCCAATCATTTTAAGGGGCTACAACATGATGTAACTTTGCAAGCAAAAGCCAATACGGAATTCAGCCCCAAATTTTCGGAGACTGCCCGAAAAACTGCTTAAAACGATCCTAATTCACCAAAACGACCATCATCGGCCGAAGAGAAGAAGTATCGCGTTCGTAGAATTCGATTGCGATCATTTTAAGGGGCTGCATTGCAGGGTTTTGAGAAGGGCTGTCTTCTAGGGGGGGGGGGTCGCGTAACGTAGTAGTTGGTCACTGCTTCTGGCGCGGGGTCAGGGCCCCCCAACACCCCGACCCCCACAGAAGCCAGCCCCCTGCGGGGGGGAATTGACCAAGCAGGGGGAAATTGCACGAGGTGGGGTCGCACGGGTGCTCAGATGAGAACGGCGAGGACAAGGAGCACAAAGGCAAAAAGACCATTCAAAGGCGGAGAAGGAGAAAACCATCAAAACACGGGAGCAACGGCGCCAGCGCCGGCCGCTAGGCTCCGTTTTTGTGGGCCAAGCCCCACAAAATCGTAGCCTAGCGGGAGCTGCCTCCTGCCTTTTGCACAACATGAATGCCCTATTGGCAGAAAAGGCTTGCCAGATGGGCAGCAAGTATACATGCCAAATATGGCGAAAAAATGGCGGAAAACTGCCAAAAAACGCACAAAATTGACCGGATATCATCAAAACGGCATCAGATTTGGCCAATGAGGTTGCTTTTCTGATGTTTTGGCCCGAGCCGGTCATTTTAAGGGGCTACAACATGATGTAACTTCGCAAGCAGAAGCCAATACAGAATTCAGCCCCAAATTTTCGGAGACTGCCCGAAAAACTGCTTAAAACGGTCCTAATGCACCAAAACGAACATCGTCGGCCAAAAAGAAGAAAAGTCGCATTCTTAGAATTTCATTGCGATCATTTTAAGGGGCTGCTTTGCAGGGTTTTGCGAAGGGCTGTCTTCCAGGGGGGGGGGGGGGTCGCGTAACGTAGTAGTTGGTCACTGCTTCTGGCGCGGGGTCAGGGGCCCCCAACACCCCGACCCCCACAGAAGCCAGCCCCCTGCGGGGGGGAATTGAACAAGTGGGGGAAAGTTGCACGAGTTGGGGTCGCACAGGTGTTCAGATGAGACCGGGGAGGACAAGAACACAAAGGCAAAAAGACCATTCAAAGGCGGAGAAGGTGAAAACCATGAAAACACGGGATCAACGGCACCAGCGCCGGCCGCTAGGCTCCGTTTTTGTGGGCCAAGCCCCACAAAAACGGTGCCTAGCCAGTGCTGCGTCCTGCTTCTTGCCCCATATGGTTGCCCCATCGGCGGAAAAGGCTTGCCAGATGGGCAGCAAGTATACATGCCAAATATGGCGAAAAATGTGGCAAAAAACTGCCAAAAAATGTGCAAAATTAACCGTAAATCACCAAAGTGGCACCAAATTTGGCCATCGAGGTTGCTTTTCCGACGTTGTGGCCCAAGCCGGTCAATTTAAGGGGCTACAACATGGTGCAACTTCGCAAGCAGGAGCCAATACCAAATTCAGCCCCGTATTTGCGGAGACTGCCCGAAAAACTGCTTAAAACGATCCTAATTCACCAAAACGACTATCATCGGCCAAAAAGGAAAAAAGTCGCGTTCTCGGAAATCGATTGCAATCATTTTAAGGGGCTGCATTGCAGGGTTTTGAGAAGGGCTGTCTTCCAGGGGGGGGGGGTCGCGTAACGTAGTAGTTGGTCACTGCTTCTGGCGCGGGGTCAGGGGCCCCCAACACCCCGACCCCCACAGAAGCCAGCCCCCTGCGGGGGGGATTTGAACAAGCGGGGGAAAGATGCACGAGGTGGGGTCGCACGGATGCTGAGATGAGAACGGGGAGGACCAGGAGCACAAAGGAAAAGAAAAAAAAAAGACGGAGAAGGAAAAAACCATGAAAACACGGGAGCAACGGCGCCAGCGCCGGCCGCTAGGCTCCGTTTTTGTGGGCCAAGCCCCACAAAAACGTAGCCTAGCGGGTGCTGCCTCTTGCCTCTTGCACAATATGCTTGCCCCGTTGGCAGAAAAGGTTTGCCAGATGGGCAGCAAGTATACATGCCAAATATGGCGAAAAAAATGGCAAAAAACTGCCTAAAAACGCACAAAATTCACCGTAAATCAGCAAAACGGCATCAAATTTGGCTAATGAGGTTGCTTTTCTGGCGTTTTGGCCCGAGCCGGTCATTTTAAGGGGCTACAACATGATGTAACTTCGCAAGCAGAAGCCAATACGGAATTCAGCCCCAAATTTTCGGAGACTGCCCGAAAAGCTGCTTAAAACGGTCCTAATTCACCAAAACGAACATCGTCGGCCAAAGAGAAGAAAAGTCGCGTTCTTAGAATTTCATTGCGATCATTTTGAGGGGCTGCATTGCAGGGTTTTGAGAAGGGCTGTCTTCCAGGGGGGGGGGGTGGCGTAACGTAGTAGTTGGTCACTGCTTCTGGCGCGGGGTCAGGGGCCCCCAACACCCCGACCCCCACAGAAGCCAGCCCCCTGCGGGGGGGATTTGAACAAGCGGGGGAAAGATGCACCAGGTGGGGTCGCACGGATGCTCAGATGAGAACAGGGAGGACCAGGAGCACAAAGGCAAAAAGACCATTCAAAGGCGGAGAAGGAGAAAACCATGAAAACACGGGAGCAACGGCACCAGCGCCGGCCGCTAGGCTCCGTTTTTGTGGGCCAAGCCCCACAAAAACGTAGCCTAGCGGGTGCTGCCTCTTGCCTCTTGCACGATATGGTTGCCCCGTTGGCAGAAAAGGTTTGCTAGATGGGCAGCAAGTATACATGCCAAATATGGCGAAAAAAATGGCAAAAATCTGCCTAAAAACGCACAAAATTCACCGTAAATCATCAAAAAGTCAAAGGACTTGGCCAATGAGGTTGCTTTTCTGACGTTTTGGCCCGAGCCAGTCATTTTAAGGGGCTACAACATGATGTAACTTGGCAAGCAAGAGGCAATACGGAATTCAGCCCCAAATTTTCGGAGACTGCCTGAAAAGCTGCTTAAAACGATCCTAATTCACCAAAACGACCATCATCGGCCCAAAAGGAGAAACGTCGCGTTCTTAGAATTCGATTGCGATTATTTTAAGGGGCTGCATTGCAGGGTTTTGAGAAGGGCTGTCTTCCAGGGGGGGGGGGTCGCGTAACGTAGTAGTTGGTCACTGCTTCTGGCGCGGGGTCAGGGGCCCCCAACACCCCGAGTCCCACAGAAGCCAGCCCCCTGCGGGGGGGATTTGAACAAGCGGGGGGAAATTGCACGAGGTGGGGTCGCACGGGTGCTCAGATGAGAACGGCGAGGACAAGGAGCACAAAGGCAAAAAGACCATTCAAAGGCGGAGAAGGAGAAAACCATCAAAACACGGGAGCAACGGCGCCAGCGCCGGCCGCTAGGCTCCGTTTTTGTGGGCCAAGCCCCACCAAAACGTAGCCTAGCGGGAGCTGCCTCCTGCCTTTTGCTGAACATGGTTGCCCTATTGGCAGAAAAGGCTTGCCAGATGGGCAGCAAGTATACATGCCAAATATGGCGAAAAAAATGGCAGAAAACTGCCATAAAACATGTCAAATTGACCGTAAATCATCGAAACCGCACCAGATGTGGCCAATGAGGTTGCTTTTCCGACGTTTTGGCCCGAGCCGGTCATTTTAAGGGGCTACAACATGATGTAACTTCGCAAGCAAGATCCAATACGGAATTCAGCCCCAAATTTTCGGAGACCGCCCGAAAAACTGCTAAAAACGGTCCTAATTCACCAAAACGACCATCGTCGGCCAAAAAGAAGAAAAGTCGCATTCTTACAATTCGATAGCGATCATTTTAAGGGGCTGCATTGCAGGGTTTTGAGATGGGCTATCTTCCCCGGGGGGGGGGGTTTGCGTAACGTGGTAGTTGGTCACTGCTTCTGGCGCGGGGTCAGGGGCCCCCAACACCCCGACCCCCACAGAAGCCAGCCCCCTGCGGGGGGGATTTGAACAAGGGGATGAAGGCGGTGGTCTAGAGGGTGGGCAATCTGCATGGGGGGGGTTGTTTTTGGAGGTGATACATACCACGGACAGCCCTTTGTTTCCTTGTACGTTTGGGGGAAATATTTTCAGAGCAATGTTGGGGATATGTTGTTGAGCCTAACATTAGGGCCAAAGATGGTGAGAGCAATGTAGGGGCCACCTTGTGGCAAGTGATGGCTGTATGGCAAACAAATAGGTGCCATAAATGTTGAAACCTTTGCGTAGCAAAATACTTGTGGTGCGCTTCCCACTCGATGCCCCTTTGGGTAAGCCACCCGGGGAGGGGGGGGGGGGGGTGCGTTTGCCTTTTGCCCGAAAAACAACCGTTGTTTGGTGCCGCAAAACAACACCAATTGCCCGGCAAACATGTTGACCCTCATTGTTTGCCCATTTGAAAATGTTGGCAATACATATGCATGCATGTTGTTCACCGCATACCTGCCCCAAAAGGCCAATTGGATAATCATTCCATTGAGAGTCAACAAATTGGAAAATTGGCAGACAAATGTGGCATGCTCTTTCTCTTCCAACCAACGTTGCCCCACAACTTGTGCACCTTGCCGTTCAGCACCCTTAGCACCACGTACCCCACTTGACAACAAACAGCATGGCTTTTATCCACCTATGGTAGCTACCGCACCCACCCCCTCAAAGCATGCAGGACCTCCCAACCCCCCCCCCCAGTCACGCAATTTCCTGAGGTAAGTGAATGGATACCTAAGTGGATGCGATGAGTGAGTGGATACTTGAGTGGATGCGATGGTGCCATGCACCATCGCATCCACCCCCCCTCTCTTTTTGTGTTCCCCCTCCCGGCGAAGGCGGGGGGGGAGGATTGGTGGACTAGTTAGTTTTCCCCTAGCTGGTGCAAAAGTTGCCGGAACGTGAAGTACAACTAAACATGCCATAAAAAGATGGTCAAATTGGCTAAAAATCTTCATGAGGTTATGCAAAGCAAAACCAGCAATGTGCACGCCACTCCTAAGGTGGGGGGTGCAACACCAGTTTCTTCACCAACTGCCCGATGGGAATCAAAATCATGCACTTGATCTGTTTTACAGCGTTGTTTGTAGAAACAATGTTTCTGTGACATTGCACTTGCCATCAACGTATTTGATCATTTCGCCCCTTTCACTTATTCCGTGGCATCCAACGTTGTTGTTTCCAAATAGAAATGTACAATGCTCCCCCTGTCACCAAATTTTACTGCTTTCTCTCATGAACATTGACAAAAAGCCTTTTGTTTCGAAAAAAAACCATCTCTGCTTTCAGTGGAGCAAAAACAAAACACATCACACAACACACAAATGACACACAGATGGCAAAAGGCAGACACACAAATGACACACAGATGGCAAAAGGCAGACACACAAATGACACACAGATGGCAAAATGGCAGACACAAATGACACCTATGCACTCGTAACTCACCCACAGTCACATTCGTTGCACAAACACACTCGGGCCGACTCACAAGCACATTCCTAACACAAGCACGCTCGTGTCTCACCCAGAGGCAAATTGGTACCACAACCACACTCGTAACTCACCCACAGGAACATTCGTAGCACCAACACACTCGTAACTCACCCACAGGCACATTCGTAGCACCAATACACTCGTAACTCGCCCACAGGCACAATCGTAACACAAGCACACTCGTAACTCACCCACAGGCACCATCGTAACACAAGCACCCTCGTAACTCACCCAGAGGCACATTGGTAACACAAGCGCGCTCGTAACTCACCCACAGGCACCATCGTAACACAAACACACTCGGAACTCACCCACAGGCACATTCGTAACACAAGCACACGCGTAACTCACCCACAGGCACACTCGTAACACAAGCACGCTCGTAACTCACCCACAGGCACCATCGTAACACAAACACACTCGGAACTCACCCACAAGCATATTCGTGACACAAGCACACGCGTAACTCACCCACAGGCACACTCGTAACACAAGCACACTCGTAACTCACCCACAGGCACAATCGTAACGCCCACACACTCGTAACTCACCCACAGGCACAATCGTGGCACCCACACACTCGTAACTCACCCACAGGCAGATTCGTAACACCATCACACTCGTAACTCACCCACAAGCACAATCGTGGCACCCACACACTCGTAACTCACCCACAGGCAGATTCGTAACACCATCACACTCGTAACTCACCCACCAGCACATCCGCAACACAAGCACACTCGTAACTCACCTACAAGCACATTCGTAACACACACACACACAAACACACACACACACTCTCGTAACTCACCCTGAACCGGAACTCAATCTCCAACCTGAAACCTCAAACCTGAACCAGACACAGCACCACACACCCAGCGCGCGGCAAACACACTAACACTTTGCGCGGCGCGCTGACACACACACAGTGCCCTGACACACAGATCACACACACAGCGCGCTGACATACGAATGACACACACACACCGCGCCAACACACCAAAGACACACACCCAGCGCCAAATCAACTCCGGGCAACACACCAGTAGCCGTCGGCAGTGGTCAACAGCTTGCGGCTCGTCTGCGACCTTCATGTCAGCGGCTGGAGTGGGCACGGCAAAGAGCAAACAGCCAACACGAAACGAAACACGAAGAGCAAAGCCACGACCGCAATGAAAACCACCAAATTTTTCTTTTTGACCGCAAATGACAATCACTCACCTTTTATTTTTGCCAACCAGAATTTATGGTTAGGCTGCCACTCTGGTGACACAAATCGTCGTGGAAAAAATTCCTGGTGACACAAAATTCCGGGAAAGTCCTGGTGACACAAATCGCCGGCGAAGTACTGCTCTGCAGACGGTAAAACTCAGCCTGCGCCGGCGCGCGCTGCAGAAAAACGCTGATGGGTTCGAACCCGGGATCCGAGCGTTAGCGCGCTGCGCACCGCCAACTAGGACAGACCGAGACACCAGTGCGGCCGAAAAAGTAGTATATAGATTTGTCCATATATATTCGAAATTTTTAAAAAAAGCAGAGGCCCCGGGCCAGCCCCGGGGCCTTTGTGGCTGCTTGTGGTGCCTCATGTCCTTGCAACAGGTCAACGCATGCATACGGATAGGCTTTTGAAGGTAAGAGGACATGCACATGGGACAAAGTGAGAGTTTTTGAGGGTTTGTGGTGATATGGTACCATAGTGCAACAACCAGGTTTCCAAAAGTACCCGGGGGGTAACTTGGCGCCACCGGCTCCGATTTTGGTGCTACCTAGGTCAAAAGTTGCGCAAAGGTGTCTACTTTTCGAAAAGCTATAGCCGGTTGGGTCCGTTTGACCCTCGTTTTGAGCTATTGGGCCGCCATTGGTGGGCGGTCACTCCAAAAATCGAGTTTTTTTACCAGTTTTCAAACACAGGTTCTTAAAAGTACCCGGGGGGTAACTTGGCGCCACCGGCTCCGATTTTGGTGCTACCTACGTCAAAAGTTGCGCAAAGGTGTCTACTTTTCGAAAAGCTATAGCCGGTTGGGTCCGTTTGACCCTCGTTTTGAGCTATTGGTCCGCCATTGGTGGGGGGTCACTCCAAAAATCGAGTTTTTTTACCAGTTTTCGAACACAGGTTCTTAAAAGTACCCGGGGGGTAACTTGGCGCCACCGGCTCCGATTTTGGTGCTACCTAGGTCAAAAGTTGCGCAAAGGTGTCTACTTTTCGAAAAGCTATAGCCGGTTGGGTCCGTTTGACCCTCGTTTTGAGCTATTGGTCCGCCATTGGTGGGCGGTCACTCCAAAAATCGAGTTTTTTTACCAGTTTTCGAACACAGGTTCTTAAAAGTACCCGGGGGGTAACTTGGCGCCACCGGCTCCGATTTTGGTGCTACCTAGGTCAAAAGTTGCGCAAAGGTGTCTACTTTTCGAAAAGCTATAGCCGGTTGGGTCCGTTTGACCCTCGTTTTGAGCTATTGGGCCGCCATTGGTGGGCGGTCACTCCAAAAATCGAGTTTTTTTACCAGTTATCAAACACAGGTTCTTAAAAGTACCCAGGGGGTAACTTGGCGCCACCGGCTCCGATTTTGGTGCTACCTAGGTCAAAAGTTGCGCAAAGGTGTCTACTTTTCGAAAAGCCATAGCCGGTTGGGTCCGTTTGACCCTCGTTTTGAGCTATTGGGCCGCCATTGGTGGGGGGTCACTCCAAAAATCGAGTTTTTTTACCAGTTTTTGAACACAGGTTCTTAAAAGTACCCGGGGGGTAACTTGGCGCCACCGGCTCCGATTTTGGTGCTACCTAGGTCAAAAGTTGCGGAAAACACTATAATTTTCAAAAAACTATGGCTCAAAGGGTTCGTTTGACCAACATTTTGAGTTAGACAACCGACTTGGGTGGGGGGTAACTCCAAAAATTGAGCAACCCTACCCCTACTTTTGGGGAGATGGGGGTTGCACTGTGGTACCGTCACTCACCCACTCACTCACTCAAAGGATCAGCAAAGATCTTGCATCAAGAATTGCCCAAAGAATTGGTCATCACCTGTACCTGTGCAAACAATTGCTGGTATTGTGCCCATTGGTGCGGGGTCAATTGACCCTGCCGTGCTGCATTCGCATACACATTGAGTGCAGCCGCAGCTTGCTGCAATGCAGGCAATATGGGAGACGCAATTGCATTTGCAGGGGGTGACACAGTGGCAGGCGGGGTAGGGGCGTGGGTGGGGCTTGGAGTAGGGAGAGGCGGGGGTGCGGGTACAGGGGTAGGGATTGGAGTTGGGGCAGGGGGCTCAATGGCCTCATCCAACGTACTGCACTCCATGTCCGTGTGGCTTGAACATGGTGCTTCCGATGGTTGAGCTTGAGATGGTGGGGGTTGTGAGGGTTGTTGGGTTGCCGATGGTGGAGCTTGAGATGGTGGGGGTTGTGAGGGCTGTTGGGCTGCCTGCTGTGTGGCCGTGTCAGCTCGGGTTGTTGCCTTTCGGGCCTTCATTTCTGCATTTGCGATCTGCTGTGCCTTTGATTTCAACTGTGTGATTGAGCGACGCTCAACTTCATACACTTCTCCCTCAAACTCCCCCTGAGCCAAGAACACTCGCTCCCATTCAGCCGCCAACCCCTTGAAGTCACTACGATACCGCGGCAACAACAAGTTGAGCAAAGTCTCCTCACCCGATGTGTACTTCCTTTTTTTCAGAGGGACACCTAATTGCTCAAGTGTTGTTGCCGCACTACTCCTAGAAGACGGCTTCAAACTCACGTGTAACCCCTTATCCCGATACATGGAGCGGGAGGGGTCATTGTCCCGGACTGCAACATTGTAATGTGCACCATGAAACGTGAGAAGAAGTGGTTCCCCCCCAACCTCCCGGCCCGTAGCATACAAGGGTGTGGTAAGTATAGCGCCCATATTTGCCGTGAATATCATGATGGGCCTTTGAAACACGGTGGCTGCTGCAAGCATCACCATGTCAGCCACATCATTGTGCCAACAACCATCGGCACGCAACTCCTCAACTGCCCTTTCCCAATCATGTCCCGTGTAAAACGGTTCATATTCCCCCCTATTTTCCAGCAACTCGTCCGTAATGAGCTGTCTTAGTGTTGTGTGATCATGTGGCAAGAAATGGGCAATAGCACGAAATGCGCAATTGCCATCACCTTCGATGGGCATTTGCCGCAATCCATTGATAGTGAGGTCATTGAGCAAAGGCAACTGCTCCGCACTTTGTGGCATGTACCATCTAGGTCGCCCTTGTGCGTTCCTGGCAGGCTCATCAAACAAGGAACTCACCCGAAACTCGCGTGCAATGTGTGAGCGAACACCCACCCACTTCTCCCACCAATCCGCAACCACTTCTGCATCGGCATCCTCATCAAAGGAGGGACCTTCAATGCACTCTTTCTCAACATTCTCTAGCCAATCCCAGATCTTGCCATCAATCGTCTCTGCCTCTTCGTCACCCCCCTGAAAACAATCATCTTCCTCATCATCATCCATCAAAGCCTCCCCCGTCAATGTTTGTGGCACTTGGTTAGTCGGTAAACCAAACCTGGTAGTGCATGTCCGAGGAAATTCCTGGGCTTGTGGGTTAGTTGACTTCCACATGGAATGAGTGGTAGCGGCCTCCTCCCATCTTGTTGGGATTGGCATATTGCATTCCAAACAAGACAAAGAAAAAGCACCCTCACGGCTCCTTGATAAAAGATTCGATTGCCACAAAAATGAAAGGCTGTCTATTTGAGGATGCATTTCCCAAAAGAATTGTTAACAAAATATTTGATAACTCCATATCATAAAGAATGCTTGGATATTAACTAAAAAAGGTGAAAAGAATTGATGAACATGTTTTCCCAAAGAGTATGTTCCTACATTAAATCAACAACAACAACAACAAAGCGAAGCAAGACAAAGACAACAAGATAAGATGGCCATGATCACCATAGGACCGCAACGTCCGTCAACTCCTTGTTTTCCAACCATTGGTATGCACACTCTTCGTACAAATCCAACATCGTCTTGCAAGATACTCCACGAGTATCGTTCCACTTGTACATCCCAAGATATCCCCATGCACTGATCCATACATGTCACACCATGGCTAAAGAATAAGCACGGCGTATGTATGACAAGTCTCAGAGATTCAATAATGGCATGCAATGCATAGTGAACATAACAACTCAATGAGCGATGCAATCGGGAATGGACATCAGTACAGATTGCGGAGCGAATTAACAGTGTTTGTTCTCTAAAACTATTTTCAAATCCACAGAAAATTCTCGAATCACACATAGTAAATTTCTATGAAGTCTACAGTCGATTTCTGATCAGTTCTTCATGAAGAGAAAATATCATCGTCGACAGGAAATGTCGCCGCGACTCAGGTTGCGGAATTAACACGCACAGCGGCAACACCAGACAGACACTGCAGCGATGCAGTGTTATGTACATTCAACAGAACAGAAGGCATCCCTCAGGAAAGGCAATTTTTCTTACTCCCCCCCAGACATGACTCACCTGGCATGTCTTCAGGGGGTGACTTCTGTAATCATCACACCTACCACTTCTCAATCCGAACACCAAGGCTCAGTCCAAACGCAATGCACGTGTACTACCATCCCACATACACATTTGGGTTGGTACATCACAAGAAGGTGATTCATTTTGCCACAACACAACAAAACATTCAAATACTTACCAGAAGACTGTGTCTTTTAAACCCTGGATAAGCACAACAAAACAGAAGCTAAACCTAACATTTGCAAAATTTGATAAGCCAGAGAAATCTGGTGATCTCTCAGCACAGTGACAGCTAAATGGGCTCAAAAAAAAGAAATAATCTTATTTCAGGGGTAGCTTCGCCAGGACCACAAAAAAAAAACAAAGTGTCATTTATCGCCTCAGGGGTGGTTCACGTTAGGGGACCCCCCCCCCCCATTCAGGGCAATTTTAATTGTTAAAGAGACAGAACTGAAGTTGTATCCTGCGGAACCTGTGATAACCCTTCCTTCAAAGGTACACTGAGGTCAGCAGGGTATGTTCCGTACAAAAACAGAGATTGGGTGTAACAACGGAGAGCTGTGTTTCTGACACTGACACTGACATATTTACACCACTGACTGCCCAGACCACTGACTGTCCAGACCACTGACTGTCCAGACCAGTGAATGTCCAGACCACTGACTGTCCAGACCACTGAATGTCCAGACCACTGACTGTCCAGACCACTGAATGTCCAGACCACTGACAGTTTGGTCTAACCAATCCCAGGTTTCCGCAATAAATTGTCAGAAAAGCGCGACCACGTTTTTCATACTGAAAGTAGTGTCACCGTAATGAAATGAGGATCATGTCCACTGCACGGTGTTCTGTACAGTGAAAAAGCACAACAGAAGAAGCACAGAATTCAACTGGACTGGCTGCAGGCAAATCAAACTGTCAATCATCAAAACAAGTTAACCAGGAGAAATGTGCTGCCCACCCCACCACCGTATGGATACAAGCACAGGCTTATTCCCCCTTGTGGAGCTCTTCACATTGCGGGTAAAGGAATATTTTTCTCCTAGTGGATATCAGTGGGCTTGCTTCATTCGCTTACATTATCCTAATTCCTCCTTGCTTTTCTTCACGCTGTGGGGAATCCACTGTGGATTCCTAAGGGAGAATGTTCCCTCAGTGCGTCTCAGGTACACCTGAAAAAAGGTAACTTCTGAGATCAATATTACGGGCATACACGGCCCGCATATCCTTCAGGTGGAGTGTGATATTGGGGGTACTGTGTGAGGCAAACTTGCGGCTGAGGCTCAGGCGTTCACAACCTTTTGACAGTTTGATCGACGCAAGAACACATGTCTCGTCCCGGAAACCCTGCGGGCCATTTCGAACAGTCCCAGGGACTCCCCGGTCTGGTGCCAGGGCAAAACTGTTACCGGCAGAAAGGGTTTGATACCTGAACCAGCCTCCAGAGGTTACTCCCTGCAAGGGGTGCTTCTGTGTCACACAGCATTTATCTCCCACATCACTCCATACCACATCCTGCCATAGATTCCGGGTACCACCCCAGAGGTGTAAGCTTGAACTTGGGGTGTGCTCGGTGTACCCTTGCCTGCAGGATGAAGGTATGAGTCTACAAGCCAACAGTGTCTGAGGTATCTTACAGTGTTGAAGGCCTGTGACTAGGTAACTGTTTAACCCGAACAGATAAGGGGTATCATTGTTTATCCTGAACAGCGAGCCCGGCTTCGCCTTCGGTGAGGGTACTTATAGGCAAACTGAAGGAATACAGATGACGTAGGGGAACTCAGTGGTGCACGCCATGGCTGTAACATGGAACCCTATAATACATTGGCAGAGCGAGTCACGCACCATCTCAGTCATTGATGGCTTTCATGACATTGTCATGCACGAATAACCGCGGTAGAGAGCAAGTACTGTACACCGTACTCTTTACAACGCACCGGCTCACGGCCTTCGGGTGCGCTTTCAATGGTCCTCCAGGGACCACGAGCGTGAGATGATTGGTTGCGAGTAGACTTTCAAATCAAATCTGCGTCAGTCCGTGTGACATCTTTCACTTTCAGGATCACCCGCAAACTTTTCCACACCACACACAGCAAAGGTACATCGCACACGAAAACGGGCTGCGCATCCTACCATTGGACATGACTCCTCTGGGTGGTGCATAGTATGTCTGGTCAGAATCAACTCTCATTTATGATTTAAGCTGCATGCCATGCAGACCTGCATCGTAGGAAACGTCTGCACTCGCCTGTATAAAATCGAAGCCTGAGTACTCTTCTGGCTTTTCTGCCTAGCACTGGTTGTAGCTTGGAGAGCTGGTTGAAAACCGCACGCACAACGAAGAATACCCCACCAGGCGTTCCTGCAAAATAAAGCAATACGCCCCAGGCGACCTCCACCAGTTATAAAATAGGGGGGTATCATACCATTACCTGCAGGTGAGAATAGACAAACCCCAATCCACCTTCAGGCGTGCTGGTAAACTTACATCCACTCAAGAGCCAGCGAACAAAGGAGACTGAAACTGACAAAGGGATAGCACAGCTCGAGAGGAGCATCGTAATCATGCGGCCCTTCACCTACAGTAGGTTTGTCGTACTGATCGACTGCACTCTTTCCGTCCCATGTAGCAGCATTGCTTTACCACTGGGTGTATTCTCAGCGCATCCCAGGTACAGGTTTCCATAGCAGTGAATTGCACGCTGGTTTTTCTGGATAGCGCCCCAGCTAGCGCCAGAGTAGGAACAGGGGGTCAAGTCAGGACACACTAGATTTGTTGGATAGCGCTCCAGCTAGCGCTTGAGAAGAGACAAGGGGTCCGATCAGTAGTACCTACAACCGGGGAAGTGCTTGTCGTTGCTCCTACCCTCAGCAGCAAGGGCCGGACGGTCACGGCCCTGGGTGTCATTTTTGGCCAAACAAAGGAAGAAAGGAGGTGGGGAGCAAAATGTCAGGCTAAACTCAGTATCTAAACACAACATTAACTGCAGGTTCCTTCTTGGCTATCTCCACAGAAGCGGAACAGTTTGACGCTGGCCTGCACATGGTGTAAACACATGTTGCTGTTCACTGGCCTCAGGCGTGTCATGCATGCTGGACACCCTTGTGTACACAGGAAGCGGGGACCATCATACCTTACAGCAACAGGTGCCAACTGAAGGTCGTGTATGACTGTCCAGATCCAAGTGAAGAGCTGTCCAGTTCTACCATGATCCCAAAAATGACTGTGGTGGCCGGTCTGACAAGTGGTGCGGATTAGCTGAGTCAAATACCAGATTGCGAAACGGCCATGCCCGTAAGCTTCCCAGTGTCGCAACACCGCAGGGTCAAAGACAGACAGCGGAAAGCACAGCATGAGGGGCCCAGAACGGAGTAGAGACTGTGTCTTCATGTGGACGCCCCCCCCTTGTTGTGAGAGGGGGGTCACCCAGGGTAGTCTCGGCTTGCGTACTTTGCATCGTTCCCCAAGCCGCGTGCTTTCTCCTGAGTTACCTGCCTTTCTAAAATCTCAGCAAAAAAAAAGGTGGGAACCCTGTATTGTATCCTGGTACTTCACGCTGCATCAAACCTTAGACTGTGATAACAACAAATGTTGGGGGTAACAGCGTCCCCGTGTGCTCTAGACACATGAAGCGTAAGGAATATTCGCAAGTGCACACATCTGAAAAAGGGTCCAGACAAGAATACCTCGTATGCCCTTTGTACACCAGACCTGAGATCATCAACCGCCAACGGCTGTCCAGTTAAACACCTGAACCTGGCCTTGGCAGACCTCGGCAGCAGCAAACATAGGGGACTGGCACCCTGTTTTATAGGGGAAGTAAGCATTCAAACTTCGCACACACACACACACACTGGGTGAAGGGGATCAGAGGACGCGCACATCCTCCCACTAAGTAGGCTGTCTTTTGTTGGTGCCGTGTCAGTGCCCATACCCGTCCTGCCCCATCACCAGCCACGAAGGCCTGAGAGACAATCTCAGTATTCCTGTGGGACACTGGGTGACACTGACACATACACACACCTACACATAAACATTAGGCTTCAATGAACGAAGGTTCAGACTGGTTCAGGTCAGTGGAGACTACACGAAAAATTGTTGTAGCACCAACAGGTTTTTTTGCAAGGAAACCAACAAGCAAACAAGCAAACTCCTGAGCAAGCAAGGGATTGCATCCTGGGGAGGAAGAATCCGCACCCAATCTGGCTGGCATTGTCGACGAAGTCCAGTTCCAGCTCCCAGAACAATTATGAGCGTCTGTACGATCTCCAGAACCTCATAGTCCCGTTGCAGGCACTGGCTTGGTCTCTGTTGGTGGCGTACTGACCATGGAGTCGCTGTTGAAGGCGCTCTCTCCAAAGGCACCCACAGTAGACTAGTTTCCCGCTCCGAGTTCATGTCGACGCACTGGTTCGCTGGGCGGTGTCAAGGAGGAGGTCCCAGCTTCGCGGTGAAGTTCAACCTCAGGTTCCTAGGCGCCGAAACGCCAGTCCAACGGGTCCAGCTGCATTTCCATGAAGGTGACATAGACACCCAGAAGATAGCCTGCATGCGGCACACCTGCTGGAATACTTGTCGCGCCCGGACAACATTAGGTCGAAGCCAGGTGAATGTTGAGCAGACAACCATGTCTGCCTCCCAAGGGTACTGAAGATTCAGTCCCGTGTCCAACGCTCTGCAAGGGCGTAGCACAGTCAATCATCATTCTCGTCTCTGGACTTAATCATATGACACCCTGGCCTTGGTCAAATACAGCCTGCATGGCCTCCAATCGTCAGAATTCAAATAAAGGCTTCAGTCTTTTCCTTAGGCATCGCATTGACATTCCACACTCCATAGCAAGCAGCCAGGTTGTCCATTGCGTGGGATGCATCATGATAAACCTTGGGAAAGGCCGGAGACACAACAGTACAGCCTGAAGCCCGTTGAACATAAACTAGGCTCTCATGTTGAAAACCTCTGAACTTGTGTAACTTTTCGGGGTCCACTGATCTCAGAAACCATCCTTCAAAGTCTCCTCCTGCGTATCACTCCGGGTGAGGTTTACGACCATCTCTGGTGTTTTGTCATGGAATTCAGTATGGCTCACTGGCCGTGTCTTGGAGTCCACCTTACAAAGAAGCGCCATGAAGGAGAACCTAAGGCTGCCATAACGCACAAATATACCAATAGCCTCACAACTGCAGCGCTCCTTCTCAAGCATCTCTTCTCCTTCAAAGTGCACCAGAAGAATAGTGCTGCAGACATAACTCCTGCTAACGACGCTGCGCTGACCAGTGAAATGATGACCTCTCAAATTGCTTCCCCTCCTTAGGGTCGATTCGTACTGACCCGTCACGGTGATCTCCCGAGCAGTGTACCGCGTGGGGCAGGGGCCAGGGCACTTGCTGCCGGCCTTCCTCCGCCCTAGGGCTTCACTGTCCGTGTCACTGTGATCTCCACAGCACTGTACCGCATGGGGCAGGGGCCAGGGCATTTGCTGCCGGCCCTCCTCCGCCCTAGGGCTTCCCTGTCTGAAGTCACTGACGGGGTGTGCATTCAGTGGATACGGACCCTTTGGGCCGCTCGGAGCGTTTCCTCCACAGGGACGTAAGGAATCGGGTTTTCGGATGCTGGTCCAGTTGTCACACACACGCATTATCCAGCCCGTGGTGTGGCGTCAGCATTTCCAACAATTGCTCAGACATGCTCCCCACTGTGGTTCAGTCAGGGGATAAGCCATTGACTGTACACTGGTACTGTGGTACAGGGTTCTGAAACTGGCCCACTGAATAGTTGCTCAGTTCCACGACGTCTGCAAATGATAGCTGGACACAGGCAAATCTCCTTCAAAATCATCCTGACGGATATACAGCCGAGGAAAGCGTGGGACCTCACATTTGCAGCAGCTTGCTCAAGGGATAGTACATCACTGGAAGCGCAAACGTGAGTACGAGCACACCCAGTCCTGTCCCCTCGCAGGAGTCTGTTCCAGACAGTAAACAGGTAGTAGGCGCAATAGTCGAGCTGGAATTTCAGTCGAGGTGGCAAGTCCAAAACCAGCCAAGTCGCTGACCCGACAGGTGGGAAGGTGGTCATTATAATACGCCATGAGCTTGCCAAACGTAATAGAACATGTACTCTGAGTTCTCCGGGAGTACGGAAGTCTTGGCGATCCAATGGTAACCGAGCCAGATATGATACCGGTGTATTGAGTCAGCAAAAGGGAACAAGGCCATAAGTACCATCCTCAAAGGTCTCCACGTAGCAGGAGAATATATTGAGAAGCGTTGGACAACCACAGCACTCAAACGCAGTTGCAGTGTATCACCTGGCCACAGCCACGGGTCTCACCATTCATGCATACTCGCAAGCGTCCAAGTAGGTAGTGTCGGGCTGGCGCCTGGTCAGACATCCACGCACCAATGGGTCGGATGTACAGATTAATCACACCGAATTAAAACAGACCACGTGGGTACCGGTATTTGCCTTCTGCAAGTTGAACTGGTCCACTTGTAACTTTGAAATTTTGAATACACCAGGCCTGATAATCTGAATGACACCACCACACAAAATTCTCCCATCCTCCAGCCAAGTGGTGGGCTTAACTGGCTACTGGCAATCAAACCAGAGAAGGGGCTCTGCAGACGCCAGCGGCACAAATTCTGCAAGAACTCCGAGGTGGTCTCGCTGATGGTGGTGAAGTGCAGCATGTAGTCGCGACCAAAAGAAAGATAAACAGTCACAGTTGAAATCATACGTGTACCCAGTTACATCTCAGGACTTTGTGAAAATCAATGAACGTGGTCTCATACCCAACTGGATACCACCGTGTCCAACGCATAATGCAAGCGTTATTGATCACTCACTGTACAAGTACTCCATTTTGGACGGCTCGGTTAGAGAGGATTCTTGACAAACATTGCTGAAATCTCAGACCCAGAAGTTGCTAAGAGGTTTTTGTTTTGACACCACGGAGCGAAAATCTCCAGACAGGCCCAATGGCACAATTGCGGCAGGTCGCAGTTGGAGTGTCAGCATGAAATATGACCTCGCACAGATACCTCGTGAAAGCCTTCCTTTGAGTCTCCTTCATGATACGGGACACCTCAGAATCGAAGTTGGTCCACAGCGCCAATGAATGCGGCGCCATCGACATAGCAAATGTAGCCAACCCTTCTCCATTGCGACCTCTTGTGGCATTGAGGTAGGGACAGAAATTCCTGTCAACGGAAAGAGCATGCAGTCAGTTTGCAGAGCTCACTGGACCACTGATCACTCGAGAGGAACGGAAGTTTGTTATTCATGGATCCTTTCCAGCAGTACCCATCCTGCGTAGCACTCCGCCCGAAGGCATAAATTGTACCGCCTGTAAGTGACGAACGCCCGCGCACAGATGAACGAAAGCTTAGGCAAATGGAGTCGGCAGGGCAACAGAACATAGCCACATCTCGAAACCACCATTGCATGGTGTAGAAGGTGATCGCTCGGGCTCTGCCCCTGGGTCCAAATAGTCATTAGTCTGCTCTGCACTGCGCAGTGGGAACAGTGAGTTAAAAGACGCTGCCAGGTAATACCCAGGGACCAGTACAGCATCCAAAAGGTGCTAGGCACTGCCCGCCATACCGAGTGCCGCTTTGGCATTGGAGGCACATGTAGGGTCTGTCGGTCACTCCTAGAATGAATACCATCTCAATGCACCACACCAGAAGCGCCGTCATTCCTGCCAGCGTTGTAATCAATGGTATGCGGTACGTGGACAACGGGACAGCGTTTCAATTCAACGTGACAAATGCAACGCACTCCGTCCGTACGACACCGATGGTAGGCAAGGCAAAAATCTCTAGGGTAACCACGGTCCTTGCTTCGTGATTGCAACCGGATCCATCACTTCGAGTGTGGATATATTGGGAAAGAGGATTGTCACGGCCCCAAGCCCATGCAAAGGCGATGCTCGTGCCAAGAGATGAAACCAAGCGACGGCACACGAATCCTTGCCTACACAACCACCCTGTCATAAGTAGGTACGGTAATGCCATGCCTCGAAGGTAGGGACGAGCACATATAACGACATAACAAATCCACAATCTTGATTCGTCAATTTCGTCAATTGCAAAATAATTCGTCGTATGAATGTAACGAACTCCCTTTCCCCGAAATATGCAGTACTTCGAAGTCCGCGCTTCACACGCGCTTCGGGATATCCCAACAAAATGAAAGCAAGAAGCCGTCACGTGCTTCAAACGATGATCGTCCATACAAAGCAACAAAGGGCCGTCATAGGTAGTGTCCACGTTCGCGAGTGCCACCATCGGTTACCAGTGTTCCTACTCTCATCGGTGGTTGGGACCAATTCAAACACTTTGACCAACGAATCAACACCGTTTTGGCTGACACCCCACCGCCGACCGACGAGCACCTCTTGTTGCAAAGTCTTAGAACTCATCGGGGATCCAAGATTCGTGATAAATACCACTCATTTTATCATCCTTCGTACATGTCTTCGAAATTCACAATCTCCATTTTCGCAAGGATGCTCGAGCACAAACTTGTTATTGGTATCATCGTGCATGTGACCACCGAAGTCAATTCCCATGTAGTGTCGAACAACCATGGTCCTCCACGGAGCCCCGCAAATAATTCTTCTCCCAATTTGATGAAGCCAAATCCCTTGAGAGAAACGAGGAAAGAGGACATGGTATCGAGCACCAAATGAACAACTCGGAAATCAAAAGTGCAGCGACCCCAAGGCTTCCTTAATGTTATGCGTTCCCGAAAACGCTCAAAGGACCAATGATAGGTGTGTCTACGCATTTGTCCGTGGCGCCGCCTCATCATTGTCGTATCGGTCTTGAAGGACTTTAGATAGTTTGATCCCATATTGAGTTGAGGAGAAAAAGGGGCACCCTTGGATTCAGTGCATGGGGACTTTGTACCGTAATCCTTGTTCGTAAATCAAATCTTCGTAGAATATCCCAACGGAGATGGCAATCAACCACAAGATATAGAAACAATTCAAGGAACAAGGTAATCAACAAGGGAAAATTTATATCGTAGGAACATCTTTGGGTGCCCAAAAAAGGCATGTTTTTGGTCCTTGGCGCTACCCCTTGATGGAGCCTCTACACGATCATGAGGTGAGGAAAACTCACAAAATTCGAAACCATATGAGGTGATGGGTGTGGGTCTCCACTCACCTAAGCCTCTGCTACCACAAAGAAAAAGCACCCTCACGGCTCCTTGATAAAAGATTCGATTGCCACAAAAATGAAAGGCTATCTATTTGAGGATGCATTTCCCAAAAGAATTGTTAACAAAATATTTGATAACTCCATATCATAAAGAATGCTTGGATATTAACTAAAAAAGGTGAAAAGAATTGATGAACATGTTTTCCCAAAGACTATGTTCCTACATTAAATCAACAACAACAACAACAAAGCGAAGCAAGACAAAGACAACAAGATAAGATGGCCATGATCACCATAGGACCGCAACGTCCGTCAACTCCTTGTTTTCCAACCATTGGTATGCACACTCTTCGTACAAATCCAACATCGTCTTGCAAGATACTCCACGAGTATCGTTCCACTTGTACATCCCAAGATATCCCCATGCACTGATCCATACATGTCACACCATGGCTAAAGAATAAGCACGGCGTATGTATGACAAGTCTCAGAGATTCAATAATGGCATGCAATGCATAGTGAACATAACAACTCAATGAGCGATGCAATCGGGAATGGACATCAGTACAGATTGCGGAGCGAATTAACAGTGTTTGTTCTCTAACACTATTTTCAAATCCACAGAAAATTCTCGAATCACACATAGTAAATTTCTATGAAGTCTACAGTCGATTTCTGATCAGTTCTTCATGAAGAGAAAATATCATCGTCGACAGGAAATGTCGCCGCGACTCAGGTTGCGGAATTAACACGCACAGCGGCAACACCAGACAGACACTGCAGCGATGCAGTGTTATGTACATTCAACAGAACAGAAGGCATCCCTCAGGAAAGGCAATTTTTCTTACTACAAGCAGCAAAAAGAGGGGCAAGCTTTCGCAGATGATCATGCGTGATCCCCAATTTCTCAGGGTGGGCCCATGCCTTAGTGAATTTCTTCACATTGAAGAGGTGAATGAGGTATGTTAAAACATTTTCCATGTATGGAGCGGATGCCGTGCGCATGGAGGTCAATGCATTTAACAGACGATGGAGACACTCATTCAACTGTGTGCCGGAGTAGTGCTGCGGAAATAGGCAATCGGGATGGTTGTCAAGCAGTTTTGCTACCTCAGCACGCACCTTGCTGTTGACATGATTGCCGAATGTTTTTTTCCAAAGCGAAACACGGTCCGTTACATTGTCCGATTCGGACTCATCAAACGTTTGGGTTCTACTGGTTTCCGAGCGTACATGGTTCTTGTCTCTTGTTCCACGAAAACACATTCCGAATGCCTTGGCAGCGGTGGCCGACCCTTTTTTCTTTTTAGAGATCTCACGGACGACCCGTTGAATGGCATGGAACAAGTCCAGGCACAAGTGTGCATCGGGGAAGTATTTTTGCCACACCAAGACCTCTCCACAACATCTATCCGAGTGAACTTCCTCAACGAACATGTTCGGCCGTTGAGATAGCTCTTCAAGAAGGTCAGATGGGATGGAGGCATCCTCTAGGAATCTCCAAGCCAAAACCATGCCAAGCTCATTCAACACAAAGTATGCACTCTCAAAAAGCTTCTCAAAGTGATGGTCTATTTTGACCGTACACTTTTTTGCTATTTTGAATGTGTGGTCAGCTGACAATTTGTGTGCCCCCAGTGACTTGAGGCAAGCATCATAAAAACCCTTTCCTTGGGCAGCCTCCTTGGCAATCATTGCTACCAATAGAAACTCACTTGGAGGGGCACCCCAATCACTGAATGGAAAATAAACATCAGCATGAAAAACAACTTCATTGTATCTCCCCTCGTACAACGAAGCCATTTGCTCTGCCGTGGCACTCATGCTTACACCCTTAGAGAGGCCAGTTAAAACAAGTCGAAGCACTTGCTTATGCAAGGCACTTCGTTGGAATAATATAAAGGGAAAGGCTCTTTGTAACTTGGGAGTCAATTGGCTATGAATTTCCCAAGAATGGTACGTTTTACCACAACCTACTAATACGGCCTTAACTTGGTGCCTACATGCATACCCTCGCATAAGAAGATTGCAGTTTTCTTCTAAAAGGCATGCAACCCTCCTATGCCACTTGTGAACACGCAAAGGTTGTCCACAGGCAGCACAAAAGAGATGCACTTTGTATTGTGTCAATGGGTCCCACACAAAAAAGGCAGGACTCCCATTGGCACATGTTGTTACCATTCTTCCCCACAAACTTTGGGTGTTCTTGATCACACCCATTTCGTAACTGGTGAAGTAGGGTGGGTCCTTTTTGGATCCACCTTTGGCTCCCCGTACTTCTGGTGACATCCATAGCCATATGTAGAATAGCAGCAATAGTTGCATTTTCATCATGCCTGAAAAATGATGCATGATGTGTAGAACCATTTAGTTCGACTGATGTAACGTAACGTCAACAATCAAATGCTACGATTTTCACAGATTTACATACCTGTGATACTCAAGTCAAATACTGATACACAGGCGACCAAATACTGGAATACCGCGGCGCCGCGGTATTTACTGTGGTATAATACCGCGGTATTCCCCGGCGCCGCGGTATTTTGCGGTATGTCACGGTAGCGGCACCGTTCCCGAATTTATTGAAGTGCTGCGAGTTCGCGCCGCCGCCAAGAGCGCTGTCGCCAGTGCTAGAAATTAATTAACCGTATGATTCGATTTTTTACGATTTCAGCCCTGAGATTCATACATTACATCAGTTTGCATATCAACTTTGGTCGCGCACCCTTAAATCTGATCCCTACACATACAGGAATTCTTGGATCCTTGCTTACAAACTACCAACTTCAAGGGCTCCTAACTATTTAAAACGACCATAGATGACAAAAACCAAGATGCACGGCATGATTGCCACGTCGAGGCGGTCATTTTGAGGGGTAAATGAGCAGGGTTGTTAGAACCGCCGTAATCGACACATGGGGTTCCCTATTATAGGGGGTTGGGAGGTGGCCAGTGACTTGTGCGGAGGGGGCCCCTCCCCCTCTCCGCGCATGTGGCAAGGCGGGCCAAGGGCCCAATTTGAACAAGCGGGGGAAAATTGCACTAGATGGGGTCGCACGGGTGCTCAGATGAGAACGGGGAGGACAAGGAGCACAAAGGCAAAAAGACCATTCAAAGGCGGAGAAGGAGAAAACCATGAAAATCCGGGAGCAACGGCGCCAGCGCCGGCCGCTAGGCTCCGTTTTTGTGGGCCCAAGCCCCACAAAAACGTAGCCTAGCGGGAGCTGACTCCTGCCTTTTGCACAACATGGTTGCCCTATTGGCAGAAAAGGCTTGCCAGATGGGCAGCAAGTATACATGCCTAATATGGCAAAAAACTGCCAAAAAACGCACAAAATTGACTGTAAATCATCAAAACGGCACCAGATTGGGCCAATGAGGTTGCTTTTCTGACGTTTTGGCCCGAGCTGGTCATTTTAAGGGGCTATAACATAATGTAACTTCGCAAGCAAGAGCCAATACGGAATTCAGCCCCATATTTCCGGAGACTGCCCGAAAAACTGCTTAAAACGGTCCTAATTCACCAAAACGACCATCGTCGGCCAAAAATAAGAAAAGTTGCGTTCTTACAATTCCATAGCGATCATTTTAAGGGGCTGCATTGCAGGGTTTTGAGAAGGGCTGTCTTCCAGGGGGGGGGGTCGCGTAACGTAGTAGTTGGTCACTGCTTCTGGCGCGGGTCAGGGGCCCCCAACACCCCGACCCCCACAGAAGCCAGCCCCCTGCGGGGGGGAATTGAACAAGCGGGGGAAAGATGCACGAGGTGGGGTCGCACGGGTGCTCAGATGAGAACGGGAAGGACAAGGAGCACAAAGGCAAAAAGACCATTCAAAGGCGGAGAAGGAGAAAACCATCGCATCCACCCCCCCTCTCTTTTTGTGTTCCCCCTCCCGGCAAAGGCGTGGGGGGGGGGGATTGGTGGACTAGTTAGTTTTCCCCTAGCTGGGGCAAAAGTTGCCGGAACGTGAAGTACAACTAAACATGCCATAAAAA
The DNA here is from genome assembly GCA_964036045.1 of Eutreptiella sp. 'Long Island Sound 2002'. Lineage (NCBI taxonomy): Eukaryota > Euglenozoa > Euglenophyceae > Eutreptiales > Eutreptiaceae > Eutreptiella > Eutreptiella sp. 'Long Island Sound 2002'. Next base: position 96,918,184 of record OZ038384.1, read on the forward strand.
GATGGTCCAAATGGCTGAAAATCTTCATGAGGTTATGCAAAACAACACCAGCAATGTGCACGCCACTACTAAGCTTGGGGGTGCAACACCAGTTTCTTCACCAACTGCCCGATGGGAATCAAAATCATGCACTTGATCTGTTGTACAGCGTTGTTTGTAGAAACAATGTTTCTGTGACATTGCACTTGCCATCAATGTATTTGATCATTTTGCCCCTTTCACTTATTCCCTGCCATCCAACGTTGTTGTTTCTAAATGCAAATGTAAAAAGCTCCCCCTGTCACCAAATTTTACTGTCACCAAATTTTACTGCTTTCTCTTAGGAACATTGACAAAAAGCCTTTTGTTTCGAAAAAAAACCATCTCTGCTTTCAGTGGAGCAAAAACAAAACACATCACACAACACACAAATGACACACAGATGGCAAAAGGCAGACACACAAATGACACACAGATGGCAAAATGGCAGACACACAAATGACACAGAGATGGCAAAATGGCACACACAAATGACACACAGATGGCAAAATGGCAGACACAAATGACACAGACACATCAGAACGATCGCACTAGACAAACACCTATGCACTCGTAACTCACCCACAGGCACACTCGTAGCACAAACACACTCGAACTGACTCACAGGCACATTCCTAACACAAGCACGCTCGTGTCTCACCCAGAGGCAAATTGGTAACACAACCACACTCGTAACTCACCCACAGGAACATTCGTAGCACCAACACACTCGTCACTCACCCACGGGCACATTCGTAGCACCAATACACTCGTAACTCGCCCACAGGCACAATCGTAACACGGGCACACTCGTAACTCACCCACAGGCACATTCGTAACACAAGCACCCTCGTAACTCACCCAGAGGCACATTGGTAACACAAGCGCGCTCGTAACTCGCCCACAGGCACCATCGTAACACAAACACACTCGGAACTCACCCACAGGCACATTCGTGACACAAGCACACGCGTAACTCACCCACAGGCACACTCGTAACGCCCACACACTCGTAACTCACCCACAGGCACATTCGTGACACAAGCACACGCGTAACTCACCCACAGGCACATTCGTAACACAAGCACACTCGTAACTCACCCACAGGCACAATCGTAACGCCCACACACTCGTAACTCACCCACAGGCACAATCGTGGCACCCACACACTCGTAACTCACCCACAGGCACAATCGTAACGCCCACACACTCGTAACTCACCCACAAGCACAATCGTGGCACCCACACACTCGTAACTCGCCCACAGGCAGATTCGTAACACCATCACACTGGTAACTCACCCACCAGCACATCCGCAACACAAGCACACTCGTAACTCACCTACAAGCACATTCGTAACACACACACACACAAACACACACACACACTCTCGTAACTCACCCTGAACCGGAACTCAATCTCCAACCTGAAACCTCAAACCTGAACCAGACACAGCATCACACACCCAGCGCGCGGCAAACACACTAACACTTTGCGCGGCGCGCTGACACACACACAGTGCCCTGACACACAGATCACACACACAGCGCGCTGACATACGAATGACACACACACACCGCGCCAACACACCAAAGACACACACCCAGCGCCAAATGAACTCCGGGCATCACACCAGTAGCCGTCGGCAGTGGTCAACAATGGTTGCGGCTCGTCTGCGACCTTCATGTCAGCGGCTGGAGTGGGCACGGCAAAGAGCAAACAGCAAACAGCCAACACGAAACGAAACACGAAGAGCAAAGCCACGACCGCAATGAAAACCACCAAATTTTTCTTTTTGACCGCAAATGACAATCACTCACCTTTTATTTTTGCCAACCAGAATTTATTGAAGTGCTGCGAGTTTGCGCCGCCGCCAAGAGCGCTGTCGCCAGTGCTAGAAATTAATTAACCCTATGATTCGATTTCTTACGATTTCAGCCCTGAGATTCATACATTACATCAGTTTGCATATTAAATTTGGTCGCGCACCCTTAAATCCGATCCCTACACATACAGGAATTCTTGGATCCTTGCTTACAAACTATCAACTTCAAGGGCTCCTAACTATTTAAAACGACTATAAACCACGAAAACGAAGAAGCACGCTACGATCGCCACGTCGAGGCGGTCATTTTGAGGGGTAAGTGTGTAGGGGTGATAGAACCGGAATTTCGACGTTAGGGGGTTCCCTATTATAGGGGGTTGGAGGTGGGCTGTGACTTGTGCGGAGGGGGCCCCTCCCCCTCTCCGCGCGCGTGGCAAGGCGGGCCGGGGGGCCCAGTCTGAACAAGCGGGGGGAAATTGCACGAGGTGGGGTCGCACGGGTGCTCAGATGAGAACGGCGAGGACAAGGAGCACAAAGGCAAAAAGACCATTTAAAGGCGGAGAAGGAGAAAACCATCAAAACACGGGAGCAACGGCGCCAGCGCCGGCCGCTAGGCTCCGTTTTTGTGGGCCAAGCCCCACAAAAACGTAGCCTAGCGGGAGCTGCCGCCTGCCTTTTGCACAACATGGTTACCCTATTGGCAGAAAAGGCTTGCCAGATGGGCAGCAAGTATACATGCCAAATATGGCAAAAAACTGCCAAAAAACGCACAAAATTGACCGTAAATCATCAAAACGGCATCAGATTGGGCCAATGAGGTTGCTTTTCTGACATTTTGGCCCAAGCCGGTCATTTTAAGGGGCTACAACATGATGTAACTTCGCAAACAAGATCCAATACGGAATTCAGCCCCATATTTCCGGAGACTGCCCGAAAAACTGCTTAAAACGGTCCTAATTCACCAAAACGACCATCGTCGGCCAAAAATAAGAAATGTCGCGTTCTTACAATTCCATAGCGATCATTTTAAGGGGCTGCATTGCAGGGTTTTGAGAAGGGCTGTCTTCCAGGGGGGGGGGTCGCGTAACGTAGTAGTTGGTCACTGCTTCTGGCGCGGGGTCAGGGGCCCCCAACACCCCGACCCCCACAGAAGCCAGCCCCCTGCGGGGGGGAATTGAACAAGCGGGGGAAAGATGCACGAGGTGGGGTCGCACGGGTGCTCAGATGAGAACGGGAAGGACAAGGAGCACAAAGGCAAAAAGACCATTCAAAGGCGGAGAAGGAGAAAACCATCGCATCCACCCCCCCTCTCTTTTTGTGTTCCCCCTCCCGGCAAAGGCGTGGGGGGGGGGGATTGGTGGACTAGTTAGTTTTCCCCTAGCTGGGGCAAAAGTTGCCGGAACGTGAAGTACAACTAAACATGCCATAAAAAGATGGTCCAAATGGCTGAAAATCTTCATGAGGTTATGCAAAACAACACCAGCAATGTGCACGCCACTACTAAGCTTGGGGGTGCAACACCAGTTTCTTCACCAACTGCCCGATGGGAATCAAAATCATGCACTTGATCTGTTGTACAGCGTTGTTTGTAGAAACAATGTTTCTGTGACATTGCACTTGCCATCAATGTATTTGATCATTTCGCCCCTTTCACTTATTCCCTGCCATCCAACGTTGTTGTTTCTAAATGCAAATGTACAAAGCTCCCCCTGTCACCAAATTTTACTGTCACCAAATTTTACTGCTTTCTCTCAGGAACATTGACAAAAAGCCTTTTGTTTCGAAAAAAAACCATCTCTGCTTTCAGTGGAGCAAAAACAAAACACATCACACAACACACAAATGACACACAGATGGCAAAAGGCAGACACACAAATGACACACAGATGGCAAAATGGCACACACAAATGACACACAGATGGCAAAATGGCAGACACAAATGACACAGACACATCAGAACGATCGCACTAGACAAACACCTATGCACTCGTAACTCACCCACAGGCACACTCGTAGCACAAACACACTCGAACTGACTCACAGGCACATTCCTAACACAAGCACGCTCGTGTCTCACCCAGAGGCAAATTGGTAACACAACCACACTCGTAACTCACCCACAGGAACATTCGTAGCACCAACACACTCGTCACTCACCCACAGGCACATTCGTAGCACCAATACACTCGTAACTCGCCCACAGGCACAATCGTAACACGGGCACACTCGTAACTCACCCACAGGCACATTCGTAACACAAGCACGCTCGTAACTCACCCAGAGGCACATTGGTAACACAAGCGCGCTCGTAACTCGCCCACAGGCACCATCGTAACACAAACACACTCGGAACTCACCCACAGGCACATTCGTAACACAAGCACACGCGTAACTCACCCACAGGCACACTCGTAACACAAGCACGCTCGTAACTCACCCACAGGCACCATCGTAACACAAACACAGTCGGAACTCACCCACAAGCACATTCGTGACACAAGCACACGCGTAACTCACCCACAGGCACACTCGTAACGGCCACACACTCGTAACTCACCCACAGGCACATTCGTGACACAAGCACACGCGTAACTCACCTACAGGCACATTCGTAACACAAGCACACTCGTAACTCACCCACAGGCACAATCGTAACGCCCACACACTCGTAACTCACCCACAGGCACAATCGTAACGCCCACACACTCGTAACTCACCCACAGGCACAATCGTGGCACCCACACACTCGTAACTCACCCACAGGCAGATTCGTAACACCATCACACTCGTAACTCACCCACAAGCACAATCGTGGCACCCACACACTCGTAACTCACCCACAGGCAGATTCGTAACACCATCACACTGGTAACTCACCCACCAGCACATCCGCAACACAAGCACACTCGTAACTCACCTACAAGCACATTCGTAACACACACACACAAACACACACACACTCTCGTAACTCACCCTGAACCGGAACTCAATCTCCAACCTGAAACCTCAAACCTGAACCAGACACAGCATCACACACCCAGCGCGCGGCAAACACACTAACACTTTGCGCGGCGCGCTGACACACACAAAGTGCCCTGACACACAGATCACACACACAGCGCGCTGACATACGAATGACACACACACACCGCGCCAACACACCAAAGACACACACCCAGCGCCAAATGAACTCCGGGCAACACACCAGTAGCCGTCGGCAGTGGTCAACAACGGTTGCGGCTCGTCTGCGACATTCATGTCAGCGGCTGGAGTGGGCACGGCAAAGAGCAAACAGCAAACAGCCAACACGAAACGAAACACGAAGAGCAAAGCCACGACCGCAATGAAAACCACCAAATTTTTCTTTTTGACCGCAAATGACAATCACTCACCTTTTATTTTTGCCAACCAGAATTTATTGAAGTGCTGCGAGTTCGTGCCGCCGCCAAGAGCGCTGTCGCCAGTGCTAGAAATTAATTAACCCTAAGATTCGATTTTTTACGATTTCAGCCCTGAGATTCATACATTACATCAGTTTGCATATCAACTTTGGTGGCGCACCCTTAAATCCGATCCCTACACATATTGGAATTCCTGGATCCCTTCTTACAAACTACCAACTTCAAGAGCTCCTAACTATTTAAAACGACCATAGATGACAAAAACCAAGATGCACGGCATGATCGCCACGTCGAGGCGGTCATTTTGAGGGGTAAGTGTGTAGGGGTGATAGAACCGGAATTTTGACGTTAGGGGGTTCCCTATTATAGGGGGTTGGAGGTGGGCTGTGACTTGTGCGGAGGGGGCCCCTCCCCCTCTCCGCGCATGTGGCAAGGCGGGCCAGAGGGCCCAGATTGAACAAGCGGAGGGGGGCTCCACGAGATGGGGAAGGGCAGTGTGTGGGTTGTGATCGCCTCCGAAGGGTATCTGTCGGACGACGAATTCAGATTGCACGATATGCACGTGCATGATCACATATTTATAACAAAGAAAAATGAGCATGTTGAGGAAATTTCAATGAAGCAATGATACATGATATGTTGCGGAGGGTGTGGAAAAGTAAGGTTAAATAAATCCTTCGTCTTTCGTGCTTGGTGTGGCTTTTCCTTTGCTGGTGCGAAGCACCATCAAAAGAAAAGCCTTATTACGTTTTTAGCCATTTTCGGGTCACTTTTCTATGTCGGAAACGGAGCCGGGCGGTGACAAACAAACGCAAAAACACTCCTTTGCCTTATGTTTAAGCTAGCAGCGCAAGGACAGGGAGGGTGCATTGGGCAAGATTAGCGATACAGGGTGCAAATAGCATAAAATTGACATATTCATAACTCGGGCCTATTGTATCGGATTTTGACGAAATCAAGGGCAATTTTGGTCAATTTGGGGGTACTCTTTTCATTTTTGAGCTCAAAAAGGCGGCTGAGGGCGCTGAAAACCGTCAAATCGAAAAGCGGTGCTAAAAAAAACGACGGCGGTTTCTCGATTGAACAGCAAGACGAGGCGTTTAGAATCATTTATAAATCTGGTCTTAGATCGAAATTTAGTGCATTGTAGCCCGATTTCACTTTGGACAGTCAAAATGAAAGATCGCAAATGCCGGCGACTGCAAAATGCACGCGTGCACAGCAAATAAATAATATGTCAAATAGATTTGTTGAGATTTGGGGCCTGTGGTTTATATATAGTGTTGTTCAGCACCTCAACTTTGCTGGTGCACTTTTGAATCGCATCCCTAGCTTGTATGGAATTAGTGGATGCTGGTAAAGAAGTTAAAACCTTGTAAAGGTCCTAACTTTGCAAAACAGCTATGATCAATCGAAACAAATATGACGGCGCGAATCAGCTCTTGGAGGCGGTCATTTAGAGGGGCTGCATCGTACACTTTTGGGATATGTTTCGTTTCGGCGTGCGGATTGTATATAATGGCATAAGGACTGCTTTTAGAGGGGGGCGGGGCCCCATTCCCCGGCTCCCCAATTAAAAGCCCCCCATGGGGGGGGAGGTGAACAAGTGGAGGGGGGCTCCACGAGATGGGGAAGGGCAATGTGCGGGCTGCGATCGCCTCTGAAAGGTATCTGTCGGACGTGGAAGTCAAATTGCACAATATGCACATACATGATCAAGTATTTATAACAAACAACGATTAGCATGTTGAGGAAATTGCAATGAAGCAATGATACATGATATGTTGTGGAGGGTTGGGAAAAGTAGGATTAAATGAATCCTTCGTCTTTTGTGCTTGGTCTGGCTTTTCCTTTGCTGGTGCGAAGCACCATCACAAGAAAAGCCTTATTACGTTTTTAGCCGTTTTCGGGTCACCTTTGTATGTCAGAAGTGGAGCCAGGCGGTGACAAACAAAGGCAAAAACACTCCTTTGCCTTGTTTTTAAGCTAGCAGCGCAAAGACAGGGAGGGTGCATTTGGCAAGATTAGCGACACAGGTTGCAAATAGCATAAAATTGACATATTCATAACTTGGGCCTATTGTATCGGATTTTGACGAAATGAATGGCAATTTCGGTCAATTCGGGGGTATTCTTTTCATTTTTGAGCTTGTCAAGGCGGCCGTATGCGCTGAAAACCGTCAAATCAAAAAGCGGTGGCAAAACAAAATGACGGCGGTTTTTCAACTATACAGCAAGACGAAGCTTTTCCAATCATTTAAAAACTGGTCTTAGATCGAAATTTCGTGCACTGTAGCCCGATTTCACTTTGAACAGATAAAATGAAAGATCGCAAAATCCGGCGACTGCGAAATGCACGCATGCACAGCAAATAAACAATATAGCAAATAGATTTCTTGGGTTTTGGGGCCTGTGGCTTATATATAGTGTTGTTCGGCACCTCAACTTTGCTGGTGCACCTTTAAATCGCATCCCTAGGTTATATGGAATTAGTGGATGCTGTTAAAGAAGTTAAAAACTTGTAAAGGTCCTAACTTTGCAAAACAGCCATGATCAATCGAAACAAATATGACGGCGCGAATCAGCTCTTTGAGGCGGTCATTTAGAGGGGCTGCATCGTACACATTTGGGATGTGTTTCATTTCGGCGCGCGGATCGTATATAATGGCATAAGGCCTGCTTTTAGAGGGGGGCGGGGCCCCATTCCCTGGCCCCCCAATTAAAAGCCCCCCATGGGGGGGGAGGTGAACAAGCGGGGGGAAATTGCACGAGGTGGGGTCGCACGGGTGCTCAGATGAGAACGGGGAGGACAAGGAGCACAAAGGCAAAAAGACCATTCAAAGGCGGAGAAGGAGAAAACCATCAAAACACGGGAGCAACGGCGCCAGCGCCGGCCGCTAGGCTCCGTTTTTGTGGGCCAAGCCCCACAAAAACGGAGCCTAGCGGGAGCTGCCTCCTGCCTTTTGCACAATATGGTTGCCCTATTGGCAGAAAAGGCTTGCCAGATGGGGAGCAAGTATACATGCCAAATATGGCGAAAAAAAATGGCAGAAAACTGCCAAAAAACGCGTAAAATTGACCGTAAATCATCGAAACGGCACCAGGTTTGGCCAATGAGGTTGCTTTTCTGACGTTTTGGCCCGAGCTGGTAATTTCAAGGGGCTACAACATGATGTAACTTCGCAAGCAAGAACCAATACGGAATTCAGCCCCAAATTTTCGGAGACTGCCTGAAAAACTGCTTAAAACGGTCCTAATTCACCAAAACAACCATCGTCGGCCAAAAAGAAGAAAAGTCGCATTCTTAGAATTCGATTGCGATCATTTTAAGGGGCTGCATTGCAGGGTTTTGAGAAGGGCTGTCTTTCAGGGGGGGAGGGTCGCGTAACGTAGTAGTTGGTCACTGCTTCTGGCGCGGGGTCAGGGGCCCCTCACACCCCGACCCCCACAGAAGCCAGCCCCCTGCGGGGGGGATTTGAACAAGGGGATGAAGGCGGTGGTCTAGAGGGTGGGCAATCTGCATGGGGGGGGTTGTTCTTGGAGGTGATACATACCACGGACAGCCCTTTGTTTCCTTGTACGTTTGGGAGAAATATTTTCAAAGCAATGTTCGGGATATGTTGTTGAGCCTAACATTAGGGCCAAAGATGGTGAGAGCAATGTAGGGGCCACCTTGTGGCAAGTGATGGCTGTATGGCAAACAAATAGGTGCCATAAATGTTGAAACCTTTGCGTAGCAAAATACTTGTGGTGCGCTTCCCACTCGATGCCCCTTTGGGTAAGCCACGGGGGGGGGGGGGGCGCGGGTGCTTTGCCTTTTGCCCGAAAAACAACCGTTGTTTGGTGCCGCAAAACAACACAAATTGCCCGGCAAACATGTTGGCCCTCATTGTTTGCCCATTTAAAAATGTTGGCAATACATGTGCATGCATGTTGTTCACCGCATACCTGCACCAAAAGGCCAATTGGATAATTATTCCATTGAGAATCAACAAATTGGAAAATTGGCACACAAATGTGGCATGCTCTTTCTCTTCCAACCAATGCTGCCCGACAACTTGTGCACCTTGCCGTTCAGCCGAACCCCTACCACCACGTACCCCACTTGACAACAAACAGCATGGCTTTTATCCACCTATGGTAGCTACCCCACGCACCCCCTCAAAGCATGCAAGCCCCCCCACCCCCCCCCCCCCCCAGTCACGCAATTTCCTGAGGTAAGTGAATGGATACCTGAGTGGATGCGATGAGTGAGTGGATACTTGAGTGGATGCGATGGTGCCATGCACCATCGCATCCACCCCCCCTCTCTTTTTGTGTTCCCCCTCCCGGCGAAGGCGCGGAGGGGGGGGGTTGGTGGACTAGTTAGTTTTCCCCTAGCTGGGGCAAAAGTTGCCGGAACGTGAAGTACAACTAAACATTCCATAAAAAGATGGTCAAAATGGCTAAAAATCTTCATGAGGTTATGCAAAACAACACCAGCAATGTGCACGCCACTCCTAAGCTTGGGGGTGCAACACCAGTTTCTTCACCAACTGCCCGATGGATATCGAAATCGTGCACTTGATCTGTTTTACAGCGTTGTTTGTAGAAACAATGTTTCTGTGACACTGCACTTGCCATCAACGTATTTGATCATTTCGCCCCTTTCACTTATTCCCTGCCATCCAACGTTGTTGTTTTCTAAATGCAAATGTACAAAGCTCCCCCTGTCACCAAATTTTACTGCTTTCTCTCATGAACATTGACAAAAAGCCTTTTGTTTCGAAAAAAAACCATCTCTGCTTTCAGTGGAGCAAAAACAAAACACATCACACAACACACAAATGACACACAGATGGCAAAAGGCAGACACACAAATGACACACAGATGGCAAAATGGCAGACACACAAATGACACAGAGATGGCAAAATGGCAGACACAAATGACACACAGATGGCAAAATGGCAGACACAAATGACACAGACACATCAGAACGATCGCACTAGACAAACACCTATGCACTCGTAACTCACCCACAGTCACATTCGTAGCACAAACACACTCGAACTGACTCACAGGCACATTCCTAACACAACCACGCTCGTGTCTCACCCAGAGGCAAATTGGTAACACAACCACACTCGTAACTCACCCACAGGAACATTCGTAGCACCAACACACTCGTCACTCACCCACAGGCACATTCGTAGCACCAATACACTCGTAACTCGCCCACAGGCACAATCGTAACACAAGCACACTCGTAACTCACCCACAGGCACATTCGTAACACAAGCACGCTCGTAACTCACCCAGAGGCACATTGGTGACACAAGCACGCTCGTAACTCACCCACAGGCACCATCGTAACACAAACACACTCGGAACTCACCCACAGGCACATTCGTAACACAAGCACACGCGTAACTCACCCACAGGCACACTCGTAACACAAGCACGGTCGTAACTCACCCACAGGCACCATCGTAACACAAACACACTCGGAACTCACCCACAAGCACATTCGTGACACAAGCACACGCGTAACTCACCCACAGGCACACTCGTAACGCCCACACACTCGTAACTCACCCACAGGCACATTCGTGACACAAGCACACGCGTAACTCACCTACAGGCACATCCGTGACACAAGCACACTCGTAACTCACCCACAGGCACAATCGTAACGCCCACACACTCGTAACTCACCCACAGGCACAATCGTGGCACCCACACACTCGTAACTCACCCACAGGCAGATTCGTAACACCATCACACTCGTAACTCACCCACAAGCACAATCGTGGCACCCACACACTCGTAACTCACCCACAGGCAGATTCGTAACACCATCACACTCGTAACTCACCCACCAGCACATCCGCAACACAAGCACACTCGTAACTCACCTAGAAGCACATTCGTAACACATACACACACAAACACACACACACACTCTCGTAACTCACCCTGAACCGGAACTCAATCTCCAACCTGAAACCTCAAACCTGAACCAGACACAGCATCACACACCCAGCGCGCGGCAAACACACTAACACTTTGCGCGGCGCGCTGACACACACACAGTGCCCTGACACACAGATCACACACACAGCGCGCTGACATACGAATGACACACACACACCGCGCCAACACACCAAAGACACACACCCAGCGCCAAATTAACTCCGGGCATCACACCAGTAGCCGTCGGCAGTGGTCAACAGCGGTTGCGGCTCGTCTGGACCTTCATGTCAGCGGCTGGAGTGGGCACGGCAAAGAGCAAACAGCCAACACGAAACGAAACACGAAGAGCAAAGCCACGACCGCAATGAAAACCACCAAATTTTTCTTTTTGACCGCAAATGACAATCACTCAGCTTTTATTTTTGCCAACCAGAATTTATTGAAGTGCTGCGAGTTTGCGCCGCCGCCAAGAGCGCTGTCGCCAGTGCTAGAAATTAATTAACCCTATGATTCGATTTTTTACGATTTCAGCCCTGAGATTCATACATTACATCAGTTTGCATATTAACTTTGGTCGCGCACCCTCAAATCCGGTCCCTACACATACAGGAATTCTTGGATCCTGGCTTACAAACTACCAACTTCAAGGGCTCCTAACTATTTAAAACGACCATAGATGACAAAAACGAAGAAGCATGGCATGATCGCCACGTCGAGGCGGTCATTTTGAGGGGTAAGGGTGTAGGGGTGATAGAACCTCCGTCAACGACACATGGGGTTCCCTATTATAGGGGGTTGAGAGGTGGCCAGTGACTTGTGCGGAGGGGGCCCCTCCCCCTCTCCGCGCATGTGGCAAGGCGGGCCGGGGGCCCAATCTGAACAAGCGGAGGGGGGCTCCACGAGATGGGGAAGGGCAGTGTGCGGGCTGTGATCGCCTCCGAAGGGTATCTGTCGGACGACGAATTCAGATTGCACGATATGCACGTGCATGATCACGTATTTATAACAAAGAAAGATGAGCATGTTGAGGAAATTTCAATGAAGCAATGATACATGATATGTTGCGGAGGGTGTGGAAAAGTAAGGTTAAATGAATCCTTCGTCTTTCGTGCTTGGTGTGGCTTTTCCTTTGCTGGTGCGAAGCACCATCAAAAGAAAAGCCTTATTACGTTTTTAGCCATTTTCGGGTCACTTTTCTATGTCGGAAATGGAGCCGGGTGGTGACAAACAAACGCAAAAACACTCCTTTGCCTTATGTTTAAGCTAGCAGCGCAAGGACAGGGAGGGTGCATTGGGCAAGATTAGCGATACAGGGTGCAAATAGCATACAATTGACATATTCATAACTCGGGCCTATTGTATCGGATTTTGACGAAATCAAGGGCAATTTTGGTCAATTTGGGGTTGTTCTTTCCGTTTTTGAGCTTAAAAAGGCGGCTGAGGGCGCTGAAAATCGTCAAATCGAAGGGCGGTGCCAAAACAAAACGACGGCGGTTTCTCGATTGAACAGAAACACGAGGCTTTCAAAATCATTTATAAATCTGGTCTTAGGTCGAAATTTAGTGCATTGTAGCCCGATTTCACTTTGGACAGTCAAAATGAAAGATCGCAAATGCCGGCGACTGCGAAATGCACGCATGCACAGCAAATAAATAATATGTCAAATAGATTTCTTGAGATTTGGGGCCTGTGGCTTATATATAGTGTTGTTCGGCACCTCAACTTTGCTGGTGCACCTTTAAATCGCATCCCTAGCTTATATGGAATTAGTGGATGCTGGTAAAGAAGTTAAAACCTTGTAAAGGTCCTAACTTTGCAAAACAGCCATGATTAATCGAAACAAATATGTCGGCGCGAATCAGCTCTTTGAGGCGGTCATTTAGAGGGGCTGCATCGTACACTTTTGGGATATCTTTCGTTTCGGCGCGCGGATTGTATATAATGGCATAAGGACTGCTTTTAGAGGGGGGCGGGGCCCCATTCCCCGGCCCCCCAATTAAAAGCCCCCCATGGGGGGGGAGGTGAACAAGCGGGGGGAAATTGCACGAGGTGGGGTCGCACGGGTGCTCAGATGAGAACGGGGAGGACAAGGAGCACAAAGGCAAAAAGACCATTCAAAGGCGGAGAAGGAGAAAACCATGAAAACACGGGAGCAACGGCGCCAGCGCCGGCCGCTAGGCTCCGTTTTTGTGGGCCAAGCCCCACAAAAACGAAGCCTAGCGGGTGCTGCTTCGTGCCTCTTGCACAATATGGTTGCACCATTGGCAAAAAAGGCTTGCTAGATGGGCAGCAAGTATACATGCCAAATATGGCGGAAAAAATGGCAGAAAACTGCCAAAAAACGCACAAAATTGACAGTAAAACATCAAAAAGGCACCTGATTTGGCCAATTAGGTTGCTTTTCTGACGTTTTGGCCCGAGCCGGTCATTTTAAGGGGCTACAACATGATGTAACTTCGCAAGCAAAAGCCAATACGGAATTCAGCCCCAAATTTTCGGAGACTGCCCGAAAAACTGCTTAAAACGGTCCTAATTCACCAAAACGACCATCGTCGGCCAAAAAAAAGAAAAGTCACGTTCTTAGAATTCGATTGCGATCATTTTAAGGGGCTGCATTGCAGGGTTTTGAGAAGGGCTGTCTTCCAGGGGGGGGGGGTCGCGTAACGTAGTAGTTGGTCACTGCTTCTGGCGCGGGGTCAGGGGCCCCCAACACCCCGACCCCCACAGAAGCCAGCCCCCTGCGGGGGGGATTTGAACAAGGGGATGAAGGCGGTGGTCTAGAGGGTGGGCAATATGCATGGGGGGGGTTGTTTTTGGAGGTGATACATACCACGGACAGCCCTTTGTTTCCTTGTACGTTTGGGGGAAATATTTTCACAGCAATGTTCGGGATATGTTGTTGAGCCTAACATTAGGGCCAAAGATGGTGAGAGCAATGTAGGGGCCACCTTGTGGCAAGTGATGGCTGTATGGCAAACAATTAGGTGCCATAAATGTTGAAACCTTTGCGTAGCAAAATACTTGTGGCGCGCTTCCCACTCGATGCCCCTTTGGGTAGGCGCCCGAGGGAGGGGGGGGGATGCCTTTGCCTTTTGCCCGAAAAACAGCGGTTGTTTGGTGCCGCAAAACAACACAAATTGCCCGGCAAACATGTTGACCCTCATTGTTTGCCCATTTAAAAATGTTGGCAATACATGTGCATGCATGTTGTTCACCGCATACCTGCACCAAAAGGCCAATGGGATAATTATTCCATTGAGAATCAACAAATTGGAAAATTGGCACACTCTTTCTCTTCCAACCAACGTTGCCCCACAACTTGTGCACCTTGCCGTTTAGCCGAACCCTTACCACCACGTACCCCACTTGACAACAAACAGCATGGCTTTTATCCACCTATGGTAGCTACCGCACCCACCCCCCTCAAAGCATGCATGTCCCCCAACCCCCCCCCCCCCCCAGTCACGCAATTTCCTGAGGTAAGTGAATGGATATCTGAGTGGATGCGATGAGTGAGTGGATACTTGAGTGGATGCGATGGTGCCATGCACCATCGCATCCACCCCCCCTCTCTTTTTGTGTTCCCCCTCCCGGCGAAGGCGGGCGGGGGTGGTGGATTGGTGGACTAGTTAGTTTTCCCCTAGCTGGGGCAAAAGTTGCCGGAACGTGAAGTACAACTAAACATGCCATAAAAAGATGGTCAAAATGGCTAAAAATCTTCATGAGGTTATGCAAAGCAAAACCAGCAATGTGCACGCCACTCCTAAGCTTGGGGGTGCAAAACCAGTTTCTTCACCAACTGCCCGATGGGAATCAAAATCATGCACTTGATTTGTTTTACAGCGTTGTTTGTAGAAACAATGTTTCTGTGACACTGCACTTGCCATCAACGTATTTGATCATTTCGCCCCTTTCACTTATTCCCTGCCATCCAATGTTGTTGTTTCTAAATGCAAATGTACAAAGCTCCCCCTGTCACCAACTTTTACTGCTTTCTCTCATGAACATTGACAAAAAGCCTTTTGTTTCGAACAAAAACCATCTCTGCTTTCAGTGGAGCAAAAACAAAACACTTCACGGAACACAAATGACACACAGATGGCAAAAGGCAGACACACAAATGACACACAAATGGCAAAATGGCAGACACACAAATGACAGACAGATGGCAAAATGGCAGACACAAATGACACAGACACATCAGAACGATCGCACTAGACAAACACCTATGCACTCGTAACTCACCCACAGTCACATTCGTAGCACAAACACACTCGAACTGACTCACAGGCACATTCCTAACACAAGCACGCTCGTGTCTCACCCAGAGGCAAATTGGTAACACAACCACACTCGTAACTCACCCACAGGAACATTCGTAGCACCAACACACTCGTCACTCACCCACAGGCACATTCGTAGCACCAATACACTCGTAACTCGCCCACAGGCACAATCGTAACACAAGCACACTCGTAACTCACCCACAGGCACATTCGTAACACAAGCACGCTCGTAACTCACCCAGAGGCACATTGGTAACACAAGCACGCTCGTAACTCACCCACAGGCACCATCGTAACACAAACACACTCGGAACTCACCCACAGGCACATTCGTAACACAAGCACACGCGTAACTCACCCACAGGCACACTCGTAACACAAGCACGCTCGTAACTCACCCACAGGCACCATCGTAACACAAACACACTCGGAACTCACCCACAAGCACATTCGTGACACAAGCACACGCGTAACTCACCCACAGGCACACTCGTAACGCCCACACACTCGTAACTCACCCACAGGCACATTCGTGACACAAGCACACGCGTAACTCACCTACAGGCACATTCGTAACACAAGCACACTCGTAACTCACCCACAGGCACAATCGTAACGCCCACACACTCGTAACTCACCCACAGGCACAATCGTGGCACCCACACACTCGTAACTCACCCACAGGCAGATTCGTAACACCATCACACTCGTAACTCACCCACAAGCACAATCGTGGCACCCACACACTCGTAACTCACCCACAGGCAGATTCGTAACACCATCACACTCGTAACTCACCCACCAGCACAGCCGCAACACAAGCACACTCGTAACTCACCTACAAGCACATTCGTAACACACACACACACAAACACACACACACACTCTCGTAACTCACCCTGAACCGGAACTCAATCTCCAACCTGAAACCTCAAACCTGAACCAGACACAGCATCACACACCCAGCGCGCGGCAAACACACTAACACTTTGCGCGGCGCGCTGACATACACACAGTGCCCTGACACACAGATCACACACACAGCGCGCTGACATACGAATGACACACACACACCGCGCCAACACACCAAAGACACACACCCAGCGCCAAATCAACTCCGGGCATCACACCAGTAGCCGTCGGCAGTGGTCAACAACGGTTGCGGCTCGTCTGGACCTTCATGTCAGCGGCTGGAGTGGGCACGGCAAAGAGCAAACAGCCAACACGAAACGAAACACGAAGAGCAAAGACACGACCGCAATGAAAACCACCAAATTTTTCTTTTCGACCGCAAATGACAATCACTCACCTTTTATTTTTGCCAACCAGAATTTATTGAAGTGCTGCGAGTTTGCGCCGCCGCCAAGAGCGCTGTCGCCAGTGCTAGAAATTAATTAACCCTATGATTCGATTTTTTACGATTTCAGCCCTCAGATTCATACATTACATCAGTCTGCATATTAACTTTGGTCGCGCACCCTTAAATCCGATCCCTACACATACAGGAATTCCTGGATCCTTGCTTACAAACTACCAACTTCAAGGGCTCCTAACTATTTAAAACGAACATAGATGACAAAAACCAAGATGCACGGCATGATTGCCAGGTCGAGGCGGTCATTTTGAGGGGTAAGTGTGTAGGGGTGATAGAACCGGAATTTCGACGTTAGGGGGTTCCCTATTATAGGGGGTTGAGAGGTGGGCTGTGACTTGTGCGGAGGGGGCCCCTCCCCCTCTCCGCGCATGTGGCAAGGCGGGCCAGAGGGCCCAATCTGAACAAGCGGAGGGGGGCTCCACGAGATGGGGAAGGGCAGTGTGCGGGCTGCGATCGCCTCTGAAGGGTATCTGTCGGACGATGAATTCAGATTGCACGATATGCACGTGCATGATCAGGTATTTATAACAAAGAACCATGAGCATGTTGAGGAAATTTCAATGAAGCAATGAAACATGATATGTTGTGGAGGGTGTGGAAAAGTAAGGTTAAATGAATCCTTCGTCTTTCGTGCTTGGTCCGGCTTTTCCTTTGCTGGTGCAAAGCACCATCAAAAGAAAAGCCTTATTACGTTTTTAGCCATTTTCGAGTCACCTTTCTATGTCGGAAATGGAGCCGGGCGGTGACAAACAAACACAAAAACACTCCTTTGCCTTATGTTTAAGCTAGCAGCGCAAGGACAGGGAGGGTGCATTGGGCAAGATTAGCGATACAGGGTGCAAATAGCATACAATTGACATATTCGTATCTTGGGCCTATTGTATCAGATTTCGACAAAATTAAGGGCATTTTTGGTCAATTTGGGGGTGTTCTTTTCATTTTTGAGCTTAAAAAGGCGGCTGAGGGCGCTGAAAACTTTCAAATCGAAAAGCGGTGCTAAAAGAAAATGACGGCGGTTTCTCAATTGAACAACAAGACGAGGCTTTTAGAATCATTTATAAATGTTGTCTTAGATCAAGATTTCGTGCATTGTAGCCCGATTTCACCTTGGACAGTCAAAATGAAAGATCGCAAATGCCGGCGACTTCAAAATGCACGCGTGCACAGCAAATAAATAATATGTCAAGTAGATTTCTTGAGATTTGGGGCCTGTGGCTTAGATATAGTGTTGTTCAGCACCTCAACTTTGCTAGTGCACATTCAAATCGCATCCCTAGCTTATATGGAATTGGTAGATGCTAGTAAAGAAGTTAAAACCTTGTAAAGGTCCTAACTTTGCAAAACAGCCCGGATTGATCGGAACGAATATGACGGCGCGAATCAGCTCTTTCAGGCGGTCATTTAGAGGGGCTGCATCGTACACTTTTGGGATATGTTGCATTTCGGCGCGCGAATCGTATACAATGGCATAAGGACTGCTTTTAGAGGGGGGCGGGGCCCCATTCCCCGGCCCCCCAATTAAAAGCCCCCCATGGGGGGGGAGGTGAACAAGCGGGGGAAAGATGCACGAGGTGGGGTCGCACGGATGCTCAGATGAGAACGGGGAGGACCAGGAGCACAAAGGCAAAAAGACCATTCAAAGGCGGAGAAGGATAAAACCATGAAAACACGGGAGCAACGGCGCCAGCGCCGGCCGCTAGGCTCCGTTTTTGTGGGCCAAGCCCCACAAAAACGTAGCCTAGCGGGTGCTGCCTCTTGCCTCTTGCACAATATGGTTGCCCCGTTGGCAGAAAAGGTTTGCCAGATGGGCAGCAAGTATACATGCCAAATATGGCGAAAAAAATGGCAAAAAACTGCCAAAAAACGCACAAAATTCACCGTAAATCATCAAAAAGGCACCTGACTTGGCCAATTAGGTTGCTTTTCTGACATTTTGGCCCGAGCCGGTCATTTTAAGGGGCTACAACATGATGTAACTTGGGAAGCAAGAGCCAATACAAAATTCAGCCCCAAATTTTCAGAGACTGCCCGAAAAGCTGCTAAAAACGGTCCTAATTCACCGAAACGACCATCATCGGCCAAAGAGAAGGAGAGTCGCGTTCTTAGAATTCCATTGCGATCATTTTAAGGGGCTGCATTGCAGGGTTTTGAGAAGGGCTGTCTTTCAGGGGGGGGGGGTGGCGTAACGTGGTAGTTGGTCACTGCTTCTGGCGCGGGGTCAGGGGCCCCCAACACCCCGACCCCCACAGAAGCCAGCCCCCTGCGGGGGGGATTTGAACAAGCGGGGGGAAATTGCACGAGATGGGGTCGCACGGGTGCTCAGATGAGAACGGGGAGGACAAGGAGCACAAAGGCAAAAAGACCATTCAAAGGCGGAGAAGGAGAAAACCATGAAAATACGGGAGCAACGGCGCCAGCGCCGGCCGCTAGGCTCCGTTTTTGTGGGCCCAAGCCCCACAAAAACGTAGCCTAGCGGGAGCTGCCTCCTGCCTTTTGCACAATATGGTTGCCCTATTGGCGGAAAAGGGTTGCCAGATGGGCAGCAAGTATACATGCCAAATATGGCAAAAAACTGCCAAAAAACGCACAAAATTGACCGTAAATCGTCAAATCGGCACCAGATTGGGCCAATGAGGTTGCTTTTCTGACATTTTGGCCCGAGCTGGTCATTTTAAGGGGCTACAACATGATGTAACTTCGCAAGCAAGAGCCAATTGGGAATTCAGCCCCATATTTCCGGAGACTGCCCGAAAAACTGCTTCAAACGGTCCTAATTCACCAAAACGACCATCGTCGGCCAAAAAGAAGAAAAGTCGCATTCTTAGAATTTGATTGCGATCATTTTAAGGGGCTGCATTGCGGGGTTTTGAGAAGGGCTTTCTTCCAGGGGGGGGGGGTCGCGTAACGTAGTAGTTGGTCACTGCTTCTGGCGCGGGGTCAGGGGCCCCCAACACCCCGACCCCCACAGAAGCCAGCCCCCTGCGGGGGGGAATTGAACAAGCGGGGGGAAATTGCACGAGATGGGGTCGCACGGGTGCTCAGATGAGAACGGGGAGGACAAGGAGCACAAAGGCAAAAAGACCATTCAAAGGCGGAGAAGGAGAAAACCATGAAAATACGGGAGCAACGGCGCCAGCGCCGGCCGCTAGGCTCCGTTTTTGTGGGCCCAAGCCCCACAAAAACGTAGCCTAGCGGGAGCTGCCTCCTGCCTTTTGCACAATATGGTTGCCCTATTGGCAGAAAAGGGTTGCCAGATGGGCAGCAAGTATACATGCCAAATATGGCAAAAAACTGCCAAAAACGCACAAAATTGACCGTAAATCGTCAAAACGGCACCAGATTGGGCCCATGAGGTTGCTTTTCTGACATTTTGGCCCGAGCTGGTCATTTTAAGGGGCTACAACATGATGTAACTTCGCAAGCAAGAGCCAATTGGGAATTCAGCTCCATATTTCCGGAGACTGCCCGAAAAACTGCTTCAAACGATCCTAATTCACCAAAACGACCATCGTCGGCCAAAAAGAAGAAAAGTCACATTCTTAGAATTTGATTGCGATCATTTTAAGGGGCTGCATTGCAGGGTTTTGAGATGGGCTGTCTTCCAGGGGGGGGGGGTGGCGTAACGTAGTAGTTGGTCACTGCTTCTGGCGCGGGGTCAGGGGCCCCCAACACCCCGACCCCCACAGAAGCCAGCCCCCTGCGGGGGGGAATTGAACAAGCGGGGGGAAATTGCACGAGGTGGGGTCGCACGGGTGCTCAGATGAGAACGGGGAGGACAAGGAGCACAAAGGCAAAAAGACCATTCAAAGGCGGAGAAGGAGAAAACCATGAAAACACGGGAGCAACGGCGCCAGCGCCGGCCGCTAGGCTCGGTTTTTGTGGGCCAAGCCCCACAAAAACGAAGCCTAGCGGGTGCTGCTTCGTGCCTCTTGCACAATATGGTTGCACCATTGGCAAAAAAGGCTTGCTAGATGGGCAGCAAGTATACATGCCAAATATGGCGAAAAAAATGGCAGAAAACTGCCAAAAAACGCACAAAATTGACGGTAAATCATCAAAAAGGCACCAGATTTGGCCATCGAGGTTGCTTTTCTGATGTTTTGGCCCGAGCCGGTCATTTTAAGGGGCTACAACATGATTTAACTTCGCAAGCAAAAGCCAATACGGAATTCAGCCCCAAATTTTCGGAGACTGCCCGAAAAACTGCTTAAAAAGGTCCTAATTCACCAAAACGACCATTGTCGGCCAAAGAGAACAGAAGTCGCGTTCTTGGAATTCGATTGCGATCATTTTAAGGGGCTGCATTGCAGGGTTTTGAGAAGGGCTGTCTTCCAGGGGGGGGGGGTCGCGTAACGTAGTAGTTGGTCACTGCTTCTGGCGCGGGGTCAGGGGCCCCCAACACCCCGACCCCCACAGAAGCCAGCCCCCTGCGGGGGGGATTTGAACAAGTGGGGGAAAGTTGCACGAGGTGGGGTCGCACGGGTGCTCAGATGAGAACGGGGAGGACAAGAACAGAAAGGCAAAAAGACCATTCAAAGGCGGAGAAGGTGAAAACCATGAAAACACGGGATCAACGGCGCCAGCGCCGGCCGCTAGGCTCCGTTTTTGTGGGCCAAGCCCCACAAAAACAGAGCCTAGCGGGTGCTGCCTCCTGCTTCTTGCCCAATATGGTTGCCCCATTGGCGGAAAAGGCTTGCCAGATGGGCAGCAAGTACACATGCCAGATATGGCAAAAAATATGGCAAAAAACTGCCAAAAAACGCTCAAAAGTGACCGTAAAACATGAAAACGGCACCAGATTTGGCCATCGAGGTTGCTTTTCCGACGTTTTGGCCCGAGCCAGTCATTTTAAGGGGCTACAACATGGTGCAACTTCGCAAGCAAGAACCAATACAGAATTCAGCCCCAAATTTCCGTAGACTGCCCGAAAAGCTGCTTAAAACGGTCCTAATTCACCAAAACGACCATCATCGGCCAAAAAGAAGAAAAATCGCGTTCTTAGAATTCCATTGCGATCATTTTAAGGGGCTGCATTGCAGGGTTTTGGGAAGGGCTGTCTTCCAGGGGGGGGGGGGGTCGCGTAACGTGGTAGTTGGTCACTGCTTCTGGCGCGGGGTCAGGGGCCCCCAACACCCCGACCCCCACAGAAGCCAGCCCCCTGCGGGGGGGAATTGAACAAGCGGGGGGAAATTGCACGAGGTGGGGTCGCACGGGTGCTCAGATGAGAACGGGGAGGACAAGGAGCACAAAGGCAAAAAGACCATTCAAAGGCGGAGAAGGAGAAAACCATGAAAACACGGGAGCAACGGCGCCAGCGCCGGCCGCTAGGCTCCGTTTTTGTGGGCCAAGCCCCACAAAAACGTAGCCTAGCGGGTGCTGCTTCGTGCCTCTTGCACAATATGGTTGCCCCGTTGGCAGAAAAGGTTTGCCAGATGGGCAGCAAGTATACATGCCAAATATGGCGAAAAAAATGGCAAAAAACTGCCTAAAAACGCACAAAATTCATCGTAAATCATCAAAAAGGCACCTGACCTGGCCAATTAGGTTGCTTTTCTGACGTTTTGGCCCGAGCTGGTCATTTTAAGGGGCTATAACATGATGTAACTTCGCAAGCAAGAGCCAATACGGAATTCAGCCCCAAATTTCCGTAGACTGCCCGAAAAGCTGCTTAAAACAGTCCTAATTCACCAAAACGACCATCATCGGCCGAAAAGAAGAAAAGTCGCGTTCTTAGAATTCCATTGCGATCATTTTAAGGGGCTGCATTGCAGGGTTTTGGGAAGGGCTGTCTTCCAGGGGGGGGGGGTCGCGTAACGTGGTAGTTGGTCACTGCTTCTGGCGCGGGGTCAGGGGCCCCCAACACCCCGACCCCCACAGAAGCCAGCCCCCTGCGGGGGGGAATTGAACAAGCGGAGGGGGGCTCCACGAGATGCGGAAAGGCAGTGTGCGGGCTGCCATTGCCTCTGAAGGGTATCTATCGGACGACGAATTCAGATTGCACGATATGCACGTGCATGATCACGTATTGATAACAAAGAACGATGAGCATGTTGAGGAAATTTCAATGAAGCAATGATACATGATATGTTGCGGAGGGTGTGGAAAAGTAAGGTTAAATGAATCCTTCGTCTTTCGTGCTGGGTCTGGCTTTTCCTTTGCTGGTGCGAAGCACCATCAAAAGAAAAGCCTTATTACGTTTTGAGCCATTTTCGGGTCACCTTTCTATGTCGGAAATGGAACCGGGCGGTGACAAACAAACGCAAAAACACTCCTTTGTCTTATGTTTAAGCTAGCAGCGCAAGGACAGGGGAGGTGCATTGGGCAAGATTAGCGACACAAATGCAAATAGCATACAATTGACATATTCATAACTCGGGCCTATGGTATCGGATTTTGACAAAATTAAGGGCAATTTTGGTCAATTTGGGGGTGTTTTTTTCATTTTTGAGCTTACAAAGGCGGCTGAGTGCGCTGAAAACCGTCAAATCGAAAATCGGTACTAAAACAAAATGTCGGCGGTTTCTCAATTAAACAGCAAGACGAGGCTTTTAGAATCATTTATAAATTTGTTCTTAGATCGAAATTTCGTGCATTGTAGCCCGATTTCACCTTGGACAGTCAAAATGAAAGATCGCAAATGCCGGCGACTGCGAAATGCACGCGTGCACAGCAAATAAATAATATGTCAAATAGATTTCTTGAGATTTGGGGGCTGTGGCTTATATATAGTGTTGTTCGGCACCTCAACTTTGCTAGTGCACCTTTAAATCGCATCCCTAGCTTATATGGAATTAGTGGATGCTGGTAAAGAAGTGAAAACCTGGTAAAGGTCCTAACTTTGCAAAACAGCCATGATTGATCGAAACGAAGATGACGGCGCGAATCAGCTCTTTGAGGCGGTCATTTAGAGGGGCTGCATCGTACACTTTTGGGATATGTTTCATTTCGGCGCGCGGATCGTATATAATGGCATAAGGACTGCTTTTAGAGGGGGGCGGGGCCCCATTCCCCGGCCCCCCAATTAAAAGCCCCCCATGGGGGGGGAGGTGAACAAGCGGGGGGAAATTGCACGAGGTGGGGTCGCACGGGTGCTCAGATGAGAACGGGGAGGACAAGGAGCACAAAGGCAAAAAGACCATTCAAAGGCGGAGAAGGAGAAAACCATGAAAACACGGGAGCAACGGCGCCAGCGCCGGCCGCTAGGCTCCGTTTTTGTGGGCCAAGCCCCACAAAAACGTAGCCTAGCGGGTGCTGCTTCGTGCCTCTTGCACAACATGGTTGCACCATTGGCAAAAAAGGCTTGCCAGATGGGCAGCAAGTATACATGCCAAATATGGCGAAAAAAATGGCAGAAAACTGCCAAAAAACGCACAAAATTGACTGTAAATCATCCAAAACAGCACCCGATTTGGCCAATTAGGTTGCTTTTCTGGCGTTTTGGCCCGAGCCGGTCATTTTAAGGGGCTACAACATGATGTAACTTCGCAAGCAGGAGCCAATACAGAATTCAGCCCCAAATTTTCGGAGACTGCCCGAAAAACTGCTTAAAACGACCCTAATGCGCCAAAACGAGCATCGTCGGCCAAAAAGAAGAAAAGTCGCGTTCTTAGAATTTCATTGCGATCATTTTAAGGGGCTGCATTGCGGGGTTTTGAGAAGGGCTGTCTTCCAGGGGGGGGGGGTCGCGTAACGTAGTAGTTGGTCACTGCTTCTGGCGCGGGGTCAGGGGCCCCCAACACCCCGCCCCCCACAGAAGCCAGCCCCCTGCGGGGGGGATTTGAACAAGCGGGGGAAAGATGCACGAGGTGGGGTCGCACGGATGCTCAGATGAGAACGGGGAGGACAAGGAGCACAAAGGCAAAAAGACCATTCAAAGGCGGAGAAGGAAAAAACCATGAAAACACGGGAGCAACGGCGCCAGCGCCGGCCGCTAGGCTCCGTTTTTGTGGGCCAAGCCCCACAAAAACGTAGCCTAGCGGGTGCTGCCTCTTGCCTCTTGCACAATATGGTTGCCCCGTTAGCAGAAAAGGTTTGCCAGATGGGCAGCAAGTATACATGCCAAATATGGCGAAAAAAATGGCAAAAAACTGCCAAAAAACGCGTAAAATTGACCGTAAATCATCAAAAAGGTACCTGACTTGGCCAATTAGGTTGCTTTTCCGACGTTTTGGCCCGAGCCGGTCATTTTAAGGGGCTACAACATGATGTAACTTCGCAAGCAAGAGCCAATACGGAATTCAGCCCCAAATTTTCGGAGACTGCCCGAAAAACTGCTTAAAACAGTCCTAATTCACCAAAACGACCATCATCGGCCAAAAAGAAGAAAAGTCGCGTTCTTAGAATTCCATTGCGATCATTTTAAGGGGCTGCATTGCGGGGTTTTGAGAAGGGCTGTCTTTCAGGGGGGGGGGGTCGCGTAACGTAGTAGTTGGTCACTGCTTCTGGCGCGGGGTCAGGGGCCCCCAACACCCCGACCCCCACAGAAGCCAGCCCCCTGCGGGGGGGATTTGAACAAGCGGGGGGAAATTGCACGAGATGGGGTCGCACGGGTGCTCAGATGAGAACGGGGAGGACAAGGAGCACAAAGGCAAAAAGACCATTCAAAGGCGGAGAAGGAGAAAACCATGAAAATACGGGAGCAACGGCGCCAGCGCCGGCCGCTAGGCTCCGTTTTTGTGGGCCCAAGCCCCACAAAAACGTAGCCTAGCGGGAGCTGCCTCCTGCCTTTTGCACAATATGGTTGCCCTATTGGCAGAAAAGGGTTGCCAGATGGGCAGCAAGTATACATGCCAAATATGGCAAAAAACTGCCAAAAAACGCACAAAATTGACCGTAAATCGTCAAAACGGCACCAGATTGGGCCAATGAGGTTGCTTTTCTGACATTTTGGCCCGAGCTGGTCATTTTAAGGGGCTACAACATGATGTAACTTCGCAAGCAAGAGCCAATTGGGAATTCAGCCCCATATTTCCGGAGACTGCCCGAAAAACTGCTTCAAACGGTCCTAATTCACCAAAACGACCATCGTCGGCCAAAGAGAAGAAAAGTCGCATTCTTATAATTTGATTGCGATCATTTTAAGGGGCTGCATTGCAGGGTTTTGAGAAGGGCTGTCTTCCAGGGGGGGGGGGTCGCGTAACGTAGTAGTTGGTCACTGCTTCTGGCGCGGGGTCAGGGGCCCCCAACACCCCGACCCCCACAGAAGCCAGCCCCCTGCGGGGGGGAATTGAACAAGCGGGGGGAAATTGCACGAGGTGGGGTCGCACGGGTGCTCAGATGGGAACGGGGAGGACAAGGAGCACAAAGGCAAAAAGACCATTCAAAGGCGGAGAAGGAGAAAACCATGAAAACACGGGAGCAACGGCGCCAGCGCCGGCCGCTAGGCTCCGTTTTTGTGGGCCAAGCCCCACAAAAACGTAGCCTAGCGGGTGCTGCTTCGTGCCTCTTGCACAACATGGTTGCACCATTGGCAAAAAAGGCTTGCCAGATGGGCAGCAAGTATACATGCCAAATATGGCGAAAAAAATGGCAGAAAACTGCCACAAAACGCACAAAATTGACTGTAAATCATCGAAACAGCACCCGATTTGGCCAATTAGGTTGCTTTTCTGGCGTTTTGGCCCGAGCCGGTCATTTTAAGGGGCTACAACATGATGTAACTTCGCAAGCAAGAGCCAATACGGAATTCAGCCCCAAATTTTCGGAGACTGCCCGAAAAACTGCTTAAAACGACCCTAATGCGCCAAAACGAGCATCGTCGGCCAAAAAGAAGAAAAGTCGCGTTCTTAGAATTTCATTGCGATCATTTTAAGGGGCTGCATTGCGGGGTTTTGAGAAGGGCTGTCTTCCAGGGGGGGGGGGTCGCGTAACGTAGTAGTTGGTCACTGCTTCTGGCGCGGGGTCAGGGGCCCCCAACACCCCGACCCCCACAGAAGCCAGCCCCCTGCGGGGGGGATTTGAACAAGCGGGGGGAAATTGCACGAGGTGGGGTCGCACGGGTGCTCAGATGAGAACGGGGAGGACAAGGAGCACAAAGGCAAAAAGACCATTCAAAGGCGGAGAAGGAGAAAACCATGAAAACACGGGAGCAACGGCGCCAGCGCCGGCCGCTAGGCTCCGTTTTTGTGGGCCAAGCCCCACAAAAACGAAGCCTAGCGGGTGCTGCTTCGTGCCTCTTGCACAATATGGTTGCACCATTGGCAAAAAAGGCTTGCTAGATGGGCAGCAAGTATACATGCCAAATATGGCGGAAAAAATGGCAGAAAACTGCCAAAAAACGCACAAAATTGACGGTAAATCATCAAAAAGGCACCTGATTTGGCCAATTAGGTTGCTTTTCTGACGTTTTGGCCCGAGCCGGTCATTTTAAGGGGCTACAACATGATGTAACTTCGCAAGCAAAAGCCAATACGGAATTCAGCCCCAAATTTTCGGAGACTGCCCGAAAAACTGCTTAAAACAGTCCTAATTCACCAAAACGACCATCGTCGGCCAAAAAGAAGAAAAGTCGCATTCTTAGAATTCGATTGCGATCATTTTAAGGGGCTGCATTGCAGGGTTTTGAGAAGGGCTGTCTTCCAGGGAGGGGGGGTGGCGTAACGTAGTAGTTGGTCACTGCTTCTGGCGCGGGGTCAGGGGCCCCCAACACCCCGACCCCCACAGAAGCCAGCCCCCTGCGGGGGGGATTTGAACAAGAGCGGATCACGGAGAATTACGGCCCGCTCCTCTTTGGGGTATGCATACCATACGGTACTTCTGCCACCATTGTGCAGCAATGTACAATCCATACAGATGGGTTTGTAAGCACAAAAAACCCTAGGAAAACCAGCTTCACGCCTGCTAGTCTCGGTTTCTGTGGGGCAAGCCCCACAGAAACCGAGCCTAGCCACTGCTCCTTCTTGCAAACTATGCATCGAGGGGCACCAATACCCTCAAACGGGTTGAACGTGCGCTTTTAGTAACAATTTGCCCCATTTTGATACCAAACTGCCCCAAAAACGCTCCAAACTGCTGCAAAACCACAAAACGGTACCAAATTTGGCAAACAAAGTTGATTTCCCGACGTTTTGGCATGAGCTGATCATTTTAAGGGGTCATAACACGGGTCAAATCCGCACATGGCAGCCAGTACAAAATTCAGCCCCGATTCGGTAGAGACTGGTTGAAAAACCGCTTAAAACAGTGCTATTTCACCAAAACGACTACCAATGGCCCAAAAATCGAGAAGTCGCATTTTTTATTTTTCGCTGCCATCGTTTTGGGGGGCATATGTCACACATTTTGAGAACAGCGAAAAAAAAAGTACGCGATCTGCCATCAACACCCTTGTCGGTCGTGAATTGCGCTTCGGCGGGTACCCTTCCCGCCGAAGCCGAATCACTACGGCCCCTGCAGGGGAGATTGAACAAGACCTCAACAACCTTGTGGAACGCTTTGTCTCACTTCTGGTTCGTCGAATTCACTGCATCTTGATTTCTGACGACAAACATCCAAGAATTCAAGCCACATTCAAAAAAACTGTTCGAATATCAAAATGAAATACAAACCTGAGCAAACAATCTTTTCTCAATGTTCCTTTCGAGGGTTCCAAAACGTGCGGGAGCGGCGAATGCTTGAAGGAGATCGCCAGGAATCGGCGATCGCTGCTGAAAATTTTAAAAAAAAGTGCATACCAGCACAACCTACCATGTTCCAGGAATCGAACCAGTGTCTGCCAAATCGTACCCGAGCGCGCTGGCCGCCAGGGTACTGCCTCTCGATAGAGCGCGCACTTATCATCAGTCAAATCTCCAATTTGGGTACATTGCTGCACTTTTGTACCCACTTTCAGCAACCGAAAAAAACCCCAAAAAGGGTACATTGCTAGACTTTTGGCAGGGTACATTAAATGACATATTACTGTATACAATTTCATTGGAATGTATCCCCATCAAGAGTATCAAGAGCCACGATGCTGTTACGGGATTGGCTCACTAGCAGCAGTACCATTCAGGCTCAGGAGCCGTAATAAGCTGTTTTGGATCTCAGTAGGATGAGCCCTCACGATCAAGATGCTGCATTGAAGGGAAAACTTTAAGCAGAGTCCTTCAAGAAAAAGCCCAAAATACGGAGCATTTAGTCAGCCAAGAGTATCCAGTTGTTGGTAAAGCCAATGATACCGTACAGTTTAACGTCATGTTTTCAGCATGCTGGTCAGTTGTGGCCTGAGTCGAAAATGATAGGGTCCTTTTAGCACACTCCCTAGGGCTCCCTTGAACACACACGCACGCACGCACGCACGCACGCAAACCCTCCAAACAGTAAGATTTTGCCTTCTGGTTCATTCGCGACAGCATGGTCCATGACATCTGGCCGCCCGAGACCGAACCAACGCGGTTTTCACAAACAGTGCCCGCTTCTCCGCGTTAGTAGCTTTGCACGCTTGCGTGACAATAATCGTCACGGGTCTGCGTAGTCCGTACGCCGGTGCAGCGAAAAGGGGTACGAAAGGGTGAAGGCGATCCCTTGTCAGACACTTGTCAAAGGCGGTCATGCACGTACACGCGCGTGACACCAAGCATCTCCACAGTTAGGAAAAATGGTGATGAAAGAATCCTGAGAAAAATGAAATTGCAGAGAATCGGTTGTTCCCATGCTCAGTCACCTTTAGCTTGTTCGTTGGGCCTCTTTTCTTCAGAGGAGACATACTGGGTACGCACGCAACTGGCCAAAAAATCTACAGAAAGAAACGCAAGAAATCCCCGTTCTACGCATAAGGAAGTGCCCAGATGAAGTGTCGAAAATGTGGACAAGCGGGTCATTTTACGAAAGATTGCCCCGGTGCTGCACCGCCTCAACAGCCACCTCCACCTGCGGCCCCACCGGCGCAACCCGCTCCTGCTCCAACTCAATGCCCCGTCGCGGATAAACCAATGCCTCTATCCCAAATGGGTCCGAGCGGCGTGAAATGTCGCAAGTGTGGAGGCACGGGACACTACACGAAGGATTGTCCCGGCGGCGCCCCAGCACCATCAACGCCAAGCCCTGCAGCCCCTACGCCAGCTCCTGCGGCACCAGCTGCACCCCCAAAGGCTGCGGCACCCCCAAAGGAGGAGCCCAAAAAAGAAGAACCTAAAATCGAGGAGGCACCGAGGTGCCCCGAAGTGACGAAAGAGGTAGCAAAGCCTCCATTTTCGCTGCTTGCGGCATTTTCAAATCACGAGGAAGTGATGCGGCATTGCGCAGAACGTCTGTTTGCAAGCCATACTGAAGCCGGTCGCACCTCGTGGCCTCATTGTTCCTGTTCGTTGGCGTTTCTGACCAACATGGCTTTCTATGGTCTCGTGCTTTAGGCAGCAAAAGAAGTCCTCAAAGCACTGCCAAAGTGTCGCAAGTGCGGCGAGGAGGGACATTTCACCAAGGATTGCGATACCTTTCAAAGGCAGAAGCAGATGGCTGAGCTGCAGGCCAAAATGGAGGCCCAGCACAAGGAAAAGGAAGAGGTACTGCTCTGCTGGGTTGCCTTGGGTGGGTTGCCTTGGGTCAGGTCGTTTGCAACAAGCCGTGCCTCTCCTGGAACCCTCACACCTGGTCGCCCTGCCCTCACCACATCCTCCAGAGAAAATCAGTCGTGTCGAGTTCTGTCTCTACCTGTAAGATGGTTCAATAACCATCGGGTAATAACATTCCGAATCTGCATATCCCGCGCACATCCGGAGCAAGATGCAACGTAGATCATCGGCCAGACGTGAGGAAGCCTGTATGGCCACTCCAGCGGATGCCAGAGGACGACCGCTGCACCAGTTTCCCTCCCTTAGTCGCAGAAATGGGACCTTCCCCAGTGTATGAAGGCTGAAACACGATGGATTGAACGCTCTCTTGAACGCTCACAAATCACGTTTCCGCAAACCCGGGACCCACCATATTCTTATGGCCGTGTCTCGTGACTGCCTCGCTGCTGGTGTCAGGCAACTTCCTGCCACACCGCAGTTTTCAGCCTTAGCAGTTCGAAACTTCCGGAAACCAATTTTTTGAATGCCGCACTGCTCAACAGGCCGTGGGGTTGGGCGGTTGCGGGAACGGAGATGGCATCCTCAACCCACGGATGCATCCTTGCTTCGTATCTTTGTCAACGTACCCCAAGTACAGTGACGTGATGAAGAGACGTGATGAAGAGTGCTCGTCTTGACCCATGAGCGTCTGCCTTACCCGTACCCCCTTTGGCGATCATGTTTTTCAACAAAAAAAGACAAAGCGCGTAACCATGTAAGAAGGGCAGCGACCACCTTGTGGCACCTTTTCTGTCTCTGCCTGCCCATCCCCATCCCCATTGTCGTTTGGTGTGTACGCAGCACCTACAAACTGCGCACAGTGTCTGCATGTGTGCACAGTCCATACCGCTCAAAGATACATTTTCATGCGTGTTGTATGTCCACGGGTCCTTCCCTTTTGCAGTGCCCCCGGTCCCTTTCGGATCCCCATCCCCTACCTCGTCTCATCCGAATTTCCATGCAAATCAGCCCCCATTTCCCGTTTCTGCTGTCAGAAGAGGAAGGCGGATGAGGCTGCTGCTGCTGCTGCTGCTGCTGAGAAAAGAAAGGCGGAGGAGGCTGCAGCTGCTGCTGCTGCTGAGGCCTCAGCAGCTGAGGCTGCTGCAGCGAAGGCCGCTGCTGCTGAAGCTGGTGAAGGTGACGATGGAGATGAGGATGCAGCATCGGCTACCCCTTCATCGCCTGCATCTTCCAAGCCAAAAGAGGTACTCCGCGTGTTCTGACTGCAGAGCGTTTGGGCTGAGTACCTGCACTGCAGTACATGCTGGAAATTTGATTGATAGAAAAGTGAGGGATGATTTGAGTGTTTGTTCATGTTTTGGTTTGCTTCGCAGATTCTCACATACCACCATAGCACCAATCTGATGGTACCTTTGCCATTCATTGCTATTTTGGTGACCCGTTAGGTAACCTGCCACATCATGGAACGTTAACACCACGCTGCATGTGCTGCCTCATCACGTCTACCGCCCTGCTGCAACGCTACGTGTGGCTGTCTCCACCATTTGTTGCATGACCACCCCTCTCTGACCTTGGCAATTGCTGTCTGGCGCAACTGCTGTCTTGCAATTCAGCCTCAGATCAAACCGCCTACTGCGGAGGAGTTAGCGAAGATGCAGGAGATTTCCAGAATTGCTCAAGAGGAGATGGAGCGCCTTGAGAAGGAGAAGGAAGCTGCACTGAAGCAGCTCACTGTGGAGGAGCAAGTAGAGCGCTATTACTCCAAGTCACGCCCGGAGCGCCGTAATTTGTTTAAGGAGTTGGCTGCTGCCAGCTCCTTCTTAATCGAGGCCGACTCTTTGTTGATGGAGGTGTGCCGGTGGTTGTGATTGCACGTCCCGGGGAACAGGTGCACAGTGCGCGCGGGCGCGATTAGCGTGGGGACCGACAGCCAGGGCCACCAATGTGCTGGTGTGCGATCTCAAGTCGCGAAGTTATCACCTGCAATCGCGAAACTGGAACACCAACTGGCACGTAGAAAAGCGGTTGGGAGGCAATGTCTGGCGGGTGCAAATGGGTTGGGGGGGGGGGGCGTTAGGGGCGGACGGAAGCGGTTGGCAGGGCTGACCGGAGCGAGTGCCTGCACGGTGCGCATTGTGACAGAGGACTCGCACGCGTTTGGCTGCCGGCGACTGCAACCGCCCTCGAGACCCCGTTCCACCCCCCGCCCCCATGGGGGGCGGCCTGGCTCAGACCCTGACCCCCCCCCCCCCCCAAACACACACTCCCCGATATTCAAGGAACAAGGCCCACAGTGGAAATTCAGAGGAACACCCAAACCCGAACGTCCAGCCCCTCCCCCCCTTCCCCTGGGCGGAAGTACTCAAAGGGGGCCGAGGGGCCGGGCTCTGGGGTTCAATTGTTGTGGCCACTCACTGACGAGGGCGGCCTGAATCCCGATCGCGGCCTGGATCCCGATCCAAACCCCAGAGCAGGAGCAGGTGAGCCGACCCGAAGCCGGACACAGCGACAAGCGAAGCGGGAGCGACGACAGTCCGCCCGGAAACGAGGTCCCGGGAGCGCCGAGGTTGGGGCCGGATTAGCCTGCCCGGGCTGTCCTCAAGAACCCAGATCTTTTTTGGTGGGGGTTACGGCCCTGGAGGACAGCCCCCAGGGACCACCAACCGCCAACCGACCTTTGAAGTAGAGAAGGTCCCATGACCATGCAGCAGAGAGCATCCCCGTGACCGTTCGTCTCTGTTGGCGTTACAAAGCCTTTCCTTTCCTTTTTCCCCTTAAGGACAGCTCCGGGAGGGGGGCGGTGTTCCATAAAGGCTGGTGGGGGACTGTGTCGTACACCTGGTGTCCAGTGATATGTCCTTTGTATGTCCTGCTGTATGTCCTGCTGTACGGCCATTCTAATACTTCCCTGACCACGGACCAAAAATGAACCCCCCCCCCCCCCCCGTAATGCTCCGAGCCGTTTTTTTCCAGAACGTGATGTTTCCGGTCTGAGCCGGTTGGAGTCCTGTTGGTACTGTTGGAGTCTGGTGCTGCAACCAGTGCGCGTGCGCATGATGGCCCAGGTTGTCGAAACGGAGTTCGATGTCGGGCTGTGGGGCAGCCCGACCCGATGGGGCCACGGGAATGGATGGACCACAGACGCGAGGGTGGTCTTGCAATGCGTCGGGCAGTGCAAGTCAGGCACGTAGCAGAATACTCCTGCACCCCCGCAGAGCAGCCCCCCCCCCTCCCCGCCCCCCCCCCCGGGACTAAGCCTTCCCTGCC
The DNA here is from genome assembly GCA_964036045.1 of Eutreptiella sp. 'Long Island Sound 2002'. NCBI lineage: Eukaryota > Euglenozoa > Euglenophyceae > Eutreptiales > Eutreptiaceae > Eutreptiella > Eutreptiella sp. 'Long Island Sound 2002'. Next base: position 96,951,798 of record OZ038384.1, read on the forward strand.
TCCGTTGCGCAACAAACACCGTCCCTCACAACTGAACTCGATCCGCAGGAGGAGGGGGGGGGTTACCCCCCTGGACCCCCCCCCCCTTCCCAGACCAAAGTGACCGTCGTCGGAAAAGACGAAATCTGATGGGGCCATTTTTGGTACACAAACTTTTGGGTCCCAAACCCACCCCCCTTCCCCCGCCCTTCCAATGCTTCCGTGGGGGTGGGGGTCAGCATCCTCCAAAATTCACTGTCTGGAGAATCCACGAAGGCTGCCCCCTTCTCCACTGCCATGTGCTTCCCGGCCTTGCAACCAATGAAGCACACTGCATTCCGGGCAGGAACTGTCCTGCACAGCGCAGGCGCAAAGCCAGGCATGTGGCAATCCCCCTCTTTTCTGGCCCTGAATCCTCCCCTCCCCCTGGTGAGAGGTGTGGTCAAAGCAGCAGAAATTCAAAGTTTAAACTGCAAGGTCTTCCCCCCCCCCTTGTGCCTGTGTGTGTTCCTCTTTTTCCAACTCCAAACATTCGGTTTGCCAGCACTGGCAAATCTGTCCGCCAGTTTGGAAAAAGCAGCAACCCTGCACACACCCACGGAGAATTTGCTATCCCAGCCCATTTCAAGCAAAACCCTGTCTTTCAATCAGCAATCAGGACAGGCTTGAGTCCCAAGCTGCAGCATCTGCTCCCTCTCAAGACATGCTCGGTGTTTTGATTGACAGTCTCAGACCTGAAAGCCATGCCAAATCAAGTGCAGAAATTTCCCCTGCCAGGCCCAGAAACCTTAGTGCTGTTTTTTCCAGCATCAGCGCCGCCTTGACTCTGTCCTTCTTCGGAACTCTGGTACAACTGAGTACGTGCAGTGTTCCTTCGAGGGCGCTGGGGAGTAGGGCTATCCGTGTCATCTGTGGCTAGTTCCGTTGTGTTGCCTGATCTTCTCCGACTGTAAGAGGAGGAGGCTTGGGACACTCTAGAATTGGACCTTGATGGGGTACAAAGCATATCGGCACTCTCCTGACTTTGTGACCTACCCTGACTGTAGAGCCCACCAACGCACACCACGCAAAAAGAAGCACACCCCCTATGATAGGAGGAATAGCTGCAGGATTTACAAAGCCTCAAGAACCAACAAACCTTCTCCTCAAAAAGTTTCTCAAGACCTCCTCTACCCCAATTTTGAAAGCTCCCAATGATGATTGCTTTGTTGTTGCCGAAGATTTGAACGATTTCAAGCTGAAGTTTTCAGTACCTCTCTGTATTTCTCTGTCTCCTGTTATCTTTCAAGATTTGCACTACTGCACTGAATGTACAAGTCAGCTGTTGTGACAACCAGGGACGCCTGGTCTGATGTCTGTACAGCCTGTTTTGCTGAGGTTCAACCAGGCATGGCATAGAGAATAAAGATGCACTTATGCCATGCTGAGGAGTGCATTACCTCTGTCTGTTTTGCTGCTCTGTTTCTGATTCTCTCTCTTTAGTTCAATATCTCTCACATAATCTAGGTCTCACCCCCCCTTGTGCCTGGGGGGAGGAGTTGGGGAGCTGAGGTGGGTGCAGTCTCTGAGTGACTCAGACAACAAGCCCTCGGAAGTTGGTGAGCGATTTGGAAGTCATGGGTACTCCCATAGGGATTTCCCACCAGTAAGATGGTTGTAAGATGCCTTTTGGTGAAAACTGCTGCTGCTCTTCAGATGATGGCGAATTCTGTGTTGGATCACACGTATGGAGGGCAGACATTGCACATTGTCTTCCTCGTGGAGCGCCTGCTGCACAACATCATGTCCCGCGGGGCTCGTTACGAAGTTGTGTTCTTTGACTGCCATGCAGCCATCTGGGAATGCAACCCCTTGGGGGCCCTGCTGCGCGAGGTCCTGTTCTGCCATCTGCAGCACGCCTGTGAGACCAAAGTCCACTGCTTCCCCAACTACTGGTGCGAGGAGTGGGAGACTTTCTTGGCCGAGACGAAGCCAGGTATTTGTACAGCCCATCATCACGTGCAAAATGTCCAACAAGCTGGTGACAAGCGGTGGGCCCATGTGTGGGGACCAGTCTCCCTAAAATGCAGTAGGCTGCACATGGGTCATACTCACCATACATACACAGACAGACCCATGTGCAGCCTGCTGCATTTTAGGGAGACTGGTCCCCCCCACACATGGGCCCACCGCTTGTCACCACAGCGCAATTATAAAGGATATCCCGGGGTGTCTTTGCAGGAGCCCTCAAGACTCACAAATAGCCTATGGACGGATACGTGGGCGTCACAGATTCTTTCGGGGTCGGCAGGTCGTGCTGTTGTTAGGATACACAAGGGAGGAAACGACGAGAGCTGCCTACGAAGCAGTGTGCACCTGGGCAAGAAGTAATTGCTTATTCAGTTCAGGTTGAGTAGGCGGATTGATGAAGCACTATCTGTTTCCCTCTCCTGAAACAACTCCCCTCTGCAAAACCATTTTAGGGCCTCTGTGTTGTGGATGCAAGGCACACAGGGTGATGGTAAGGGGAATCTCAGTGTTGGCATAGAGTGCTGGAGGGGGTTGGAAATTTTGCTATGTCAGAACCCCAAAAATCACCGTCATGTCAGCAACAACACCAGTATGCAGATGGATTTGGATGATGATTTTAGTTGTTTATTGACTGTGCCCATCATACTTGTTGTGTGTTCTGTCATTTTGTTTTATGTTTTGATGTATGGTGGCACAGATTGCAGATGATGACGTCAGAAGTGCATCTGATATTTTATCCCTCTGCAGCTGTATCTGTTGCTGACAAGGTAATAATAAAAAAAGATTTTGGGGTTCTTTTTCAGAGAAGGCAGCTGTTTAAAGCATGGTGGTTGATAGTTGTTAAGGACTCTCGAATGTGGTTCTCAAAAAGGTTCTGTACTGTTAATAACCCATCCAGGGTCATGGTGATCGGGTCATTCTGGTTGTGGCCGAGTGTGAATCAGCACCATTTTTATCAGCAACACCATTTTGCAGATGGATTTGGATGATGATTTTAGTTGTTTATTAACTGTGCCCATCAGTTGTGTGTTCTGTCATTTTTGTTTTATGTTTTGATGTATGGTGGCACCGATTGCAGATGATGATTTCAGAAGTGCATCTGATCTTTTTTCTCTCTCTGCTGCTGCATCTGGTTGGTGACAAGGTGTGGTACACTTTTTTAGGGGGCATTTTTTTGTTGACAGTCGTTAAGGTCTGTTCAGTGGGCCTTGCTGCTACTACTGCTGCTGCTTTTGCTGCTCCTTAAGCTGTTGCTGTTGCCATCGCTTGCAGCGCCATTGGTGCCTGTTCTGTGTGTGGCATTTCTCATGTTCCCGTTTGGTGCCAACAGACACCACAGCCACAGAGATGGTTTTTCATGGTGTCTGAAAACACTTCACCTGTGGGTAAGATGAAACCCTGAAGGCAACACTGCATTTGAACAACCTTCAAACAAATCGGACAAATGAAAGAACCAAGACAAGAGCCAACCTAGTAGTGAAGTAAAACTTGGGAGCGCTCAGACCGCCAGGGCAAATGATTTAGCGAAGAGTTGGACTGTGTGTTGTGGAAGATGTGAACAGTCTATGATGAATTATTGAGCGGCGTCATTTTGAGACAAAATGGAAAGTGATGTCATACTGTGGGGCAACCATCTTCGGGAGAATATGCACTCAAGTAATTTGGTTCTTTGAGTGCTCAGAGAAGCCGTCCACGCAGTTTTATGGCTTGGGGGGTAGTGTGGTATCGGGGTACATCAAGGGCCAAGGAGGTGTTCATTTATCAGAAGAGAGCCCAGGGATTTTGCATTTGAGCCATCGAATCAACAGCTCTAGTTTCCCAAAGGAGATGCAGTCTGAGGTGTTAGAATGGGAGTGTCCTTTTAGTGTCTTGTCTTGTGTCTTGTTTTTGTGTTTTTGTGTGCGGGTGTGGGGGGGGGGGGGGGGGGCATCAGGATATGTGCCGAGGATAATCTTTGTGTTTGCCTGCCAAGGCCTTCCCAGGGGCGGCTCAAACATTCAATAGAGGGTGATGAAAAGGGCCAACTGTGAGGGAACGCTAATGGTGCGGCGCATAATTTGGGTCATTATCACGGAACAGGAGAAATTGTGCCCTTTGTGAACCATCCTTTTGAATGGGGAGTGGCTATCACACAACTTTTGTCCATTTTGAGTATTGTGCCTCGCCATTGTGCCCATTGTGCCCATTCGGCCTACTTCAGTCACCCAAAGTTGAGGGAAATCACTGCAGTGCTACTTACCCCACGGCTAAGTACCCTAACAAGATTGAATATTGGGACCGAGCTGGTGGGGGAGGGAACATCAGCTGGGACTGGTGAGGGACATCAAGAATGATTCACACATTGATGGCTCTTGACAAAGTGAAATCAGCTTGCAAGTGAACTCCATCACCACGAGGCCCACTTTCAAGGCTTTTTGGACTTCTGAGGGGCCAAAATACCCCAAAATGGGTTCAAAATGGGCTCATTTCACCCGTATGTGCACCCCAAATGGTCTAGGATGAGGTTTGGAAAAAGTGCGTTTTTGACCCTTTTTTGACCCATTTTTGGTCCCAAAACAGCCCATTTTCAAGGCATTTTGGGATTTTCGGAGGACCAAAATGGGCCACCACAGGCTCAAAACGGTCCAAAAACACTTGTTTTAGGTCGCCGCAAATGGTCTAGGATCATTTTTGAGAAAAGTCATCTTTTTGCCCGTCCTTTTGTTGACCCATTTGGGCACCCACCTGTTTGGGCTTGAGCTTGCAGCTTGCCGCAGCCTAGTGGGCCTAGGTATTGGGGTCTAGGCGTCCGTTTGGGCAATTTTGAGGGGTGGAAACCACAAAAAGTGGGGGGTTGCGGGTGGAGTAGGTGCCCTCGGAATCGCATTTTGAGCCATGTAGCCAAAGATATGGCCTGTTCTTGGTTTGTGGCTATCGGCATTTGGAGCTTCTGGGGCCTTTTTGGGCCGTTTCCGGGACATATGGTGGAGTTAGAGGGCTGCAAAGAGCTCGTTGACACGGGGAAGTAAAGCCGCACGTGGAGTGTACCCACCGTTTCCCTTTGTCTGGCCGTTTTGAATGTGTTCCAAGGCTTTTTTGGCCCCAAAATGGCTGTTTTTGGCCCTGAACTGCAGTTTTTGAAACTGAGGTCCACCACTTGTGAATCCCGTTCCCGGCCGCCACCATTCAGTTTCTTGCTCAAACTTTGCGTGATTGTACTTCACACCCATAGGTATCATGCACCAAAATTTCACCTGAATCTGAAGCACCACGACGGAGTTCTGATTTTTACCCATTTCGCGCGTGCCGCTTGCTTGCTTGCTGCTGCTGCTAAACCTGGTAGGTCCACCCTAGACACTAAAAAGGGTTATAAAACCAAGACTGGTTCCACCAGCTCGGTAACCCTAACCCTACCCTGCGGGGCGCAGGGCACAGTAAGCATTCCCTGGATCCACTGCACCAGCACCTCCTGCATTTTGGAGCAACAGGCAGTCCATGGATGCACATGCATGTTGCATATTTTGGGTTTGACCCTTGTCTCGCTTCATCCCTCCCACAGGATTCATCCTCTCCAGCGATGGTGAGCAAGCCCGAGACGTCTGTGGAGAGACTATGGCTGCTGCCGTGCAGTTCTATTACCGCGCATTCATGATCCATTGTGTCAGTGTGTGGCACTTGCACTGCGTGTTCACAACGCGCATCGTCTTCCGGGGGCTCAAGGCAGACGTATGGGTCATTCGTGGAAATTCCGCCCATACCACCGCTGTAGAAGGGTTTTACCCAGGCCCCGATGGTGTGCATGAGAAGGTGAAGGGCATGCTTTCGCCAGACAACAACCAGTACATTGCCCAGGTGTGCAACCATACGCAATCTGCACTGTAATCTCTTCCATCCATCACATGGTCTCGAGGTAATTGGATGTGGTCCTTGAAGGGTATGGATGCTCTTGTACGTTACTGTCATAGTTACATCATGAGACATCACAGAATCCGCATGAGTTCGTCTACGCAGCATCTACGACATGTGGGGGGTAGAATGGATGGCAGAGCCGGATCTGAACAGCTGGTTTGATCAAAGCTGAACTAACACCCTCCTTGGGCAACAAAGCATCATCATCCACCCCCAGATGATCCCCGTGAGTCGGCCCTGCATTCTTCAGGTTTGGTGTGGACTCTCAGCAAATGTGTCGCCCCTTGGCTGAGCGTTTCCAGCATGGCAGAGCAGCCCTCTGCTACTCTTCATGGGGGTTATTCTTGTGGAATGATCGGAAGAACCACCAGTGTGGGAAACTGTCAATGTGAACAAGGGGCCCCTTATTAGATCACGGGTGACCAGTTCCATGGCATCCGTCACAGCCCAGAGAAGAATTTCCTGCCAGACGCGTTGTCAGGGAGGGGTCAAAAGACTGATACTTCCTCCCTTCGCAAATCACCTGAACCACGGGGTCGTGATCAGGCTGGGCGCCAATAGAAGTCACGGTTCGGGCACAGTCGCACCTTCAACGAGCCTTCAACGAGTATGTCCACAATCAGCAATCAGCAACATACATTTTCCAGCATCGTCAGTCTCCCGCATGACAGTTCTTCTGCTGACAGCACTCCTCACATCAGTGATCGGCAAAACCAGTGGCCTGTGGCAGGCTCAACGAAGTTTGGAACCTGAACTCTCGCTGGCGGGGACTTGAAAATGGATTTCAAAGTGGCCCGGATGACAGTTCTGGGGGGGCAAACATTGTCCCCAATGATATACCACTCGGAAATCAGCGCATCGTGGGGGACCCATTGTTGGGTCATTTCTGTTGGGGTATCCCCTCCCCCCCCGGCTTTGCTTTAATTTTCATTCCCACGGGGGGGTCCCTCCCTCCCAAACCCTCCCCTCCCCTCCCCTCCCCTCCAAAAGTTTCTGCAGCGGGGGGAAGTTAAATGTTTTAATAGGAAACGCAAGGCCCGGAAATTCCCTTTACCAGAACCTTGCCGGAACACTACTCCAGAAGTATGGGAAAATATGCAAAATTGGGGGCAATGGGCGAAGATGTGTCGTTTTTGGGAACGCGAGTGGGAAAATGGTGATAAACCACCCCCACAGGGGTGGAAGAACATGGTGACCTTGAGTGCTGATGGGACACAGGGGGTGGGAGGACTGAGCAATGGCCGGAGGAAAACTGGGAGAAAATGGGGGGGAAATGGGAAAAAATGAGGCAGAAGTTGGTGATACATTTTCCCCTCATTTTTCCAACACCTTCTCCCAATTTCCTCCCCATTTCTCCGCATTTTTCCTATTTTCCCCTTTTTCCTCGGGAACACTGTGGGGAACCTTATCGCCGCCCGTGTTGGGAATTTCTGGGCCTTCGAAACGTTTTCAAAGCCCAGCAGCCAGGTGCATAATGGAGCTGCAGCAGCTGCTGCTCCGCACACACCGCAGCGTCTCGCGGAGCGGGTCAGACCACAGCATAGTCTGCAAGCAAGCTGGAATCCTTTGTGGGCCTGAGATGGGCTCCAAAGAGGGGGGTGCGTTGTAGTGTGCTTTGTGCCCACCCGCTCCCTGCATAGCAACAAGGCTGCTCCCGCACCCTCCGCACACTCCACCGCTACCCCTCACGCCCCTTGGGCGCCCGCGGCGGACGTGCACACCCCCAAGCACCCTGCCGCTGCCCGATGCACCACCCTCACGCCCCGCGGCTCCCGGCACTCCCTAGACATCCACATGCTACACCCTACAAGTATTGCTTGCATCCCTTTGTCCGCCCACCTCGACCCTTTTCTCCAGGTCAACAAAGGTGCCGCCAGCAGACAGACTGCCCTGGAGGACCTCCTCAAGACCCATGCGGATCTGTTTGCTGAGCACGGGTTGCCTTTGGTCGCTGTCATCGGGGCCGCCCCGGAGCTGCTCAGCAGCACCCCCGAGGCCAGCCCGTTCGTCAAGGCCTACATCCTTCATGTCATCGTGAAGGGCGCTGTGCCTCTGGAGTGGCGGGCCCAGAAGCTCAGCTTTGCCCCCCCAAAGTGCTACTCGGAATTCACCTCCAGCCTCCTGCAGCGGATGACCCCGTTTGTCACGGCGTATCGGCACCATTTGGAAGGGACCGATGCAGGTGTGGATCCGCCAGTTGACCCTGTTGGGGACAGGCGCACGTGCGCACGGGGACTGGCGCCGTGTGGGGGGGGGGGGGGGGGATGGCATTTCCTGAGACCCTCATCTTAAGGCCACAATTCCCATCTCCAAAGTGGGGCAGCCCTTTCCCCCACACGCAGCATATGCTCCCTCCATCAGCCCAAATGTTGGCACATGAGTCTGCGTCTGCACCCCTGAGAAAGTCTTGCCAAGAAAATGCGTGTGACATGCGTGTATGCTGCGGAAAGGGGGCCGCGCTGCCCAAATTGGGTCCAGGCCGGCCACCCTTTTGGTCTCACCGATCGCTACGCCCCACCGGGCCATTCCATTCATATCCCCTTCCAAATCCTGCAGCGCCCCCTCCCCCCGGCGTGCCGCTCGCCCCGACTCCGTCCCGAATCCCTGGGCCCCGCAGATCCTGCCAAGGCACTGGGCCTGGTCGACATCCTCGATGGGCGGCTGCTGGCGCAAATCGCCCACTTTGCGGACCGTCCCCAGGCAGACCTCGGCCTGCCTGCCGATGCCCTTGCGAAGGCAGAGGCCGCCTGGAGTTTGCTGTCCTCTGACGCCCTACTTCCTTTGACCAAGGTGTGTGCACGTGCTATGCGCCAATGCCCCCTCTCCCCCGGGAAGTATTAGAATGGCCGTGTACCGTAGGAGGGGGAGGTACCCCCCCCCCTCCAGACCAAAGTGATCATTGTGCCGTTGGGCAAGTGTTGTTGGGCCATTTTTGGTACACAAAATTTTGGGTTCCAGACCCCCCCCCCCTGCCGCCGGCCTTTCTTCTTGATCGTCATCATTTCCACTCTGTCTTCGCCTCATGCTGTCTCCCTCACACACATCTCCTGTCATCATCTCTCTCCCATCTCTTTTCACCTCCTCTGCGCAACCTCCTCCATAATGTTCTCCCTCGCATGCCGGCGCCGGCATGAGAGGGACGCCAAGAGACAGAGGCAGCACTGGTGAGCAGCGGGACAACGGTCCCACTGTCACCAACCAGAAATAATTTCACCTGGCCGATCGGGGTAGCCGAGCGGGCTGCCCACCCCTTGCAGTTTTTTTGGAACCTGCCCCCCCAACCCCCAACCTCACGGGTGGGCAACCAACCCCCCTATCCATGTGTGGAGGATTCTTCCTCCATAGGCAAACACAAGTACACCCGGAAGTACCAGTCGGCATACTTGGTCAGCCTTTCAAGCATCCGCACAAGCTGCCGTGGTGGTGGGTGTCAGTGAGTGGCAAAAATTCTCATTTTTTCGTTGGAGAGGGAGGTGAGCTGATTATTACAAAGGGAATTATGGGGAAGATCTTCAACCTCCGGAAAAATGGGAGACGTGGGTTTTTTGTTTCCCCCCATTCCCCGCCCCATACTGCTCCCATGTTTTGCCCCATTTCGGTCCCATTTTCCTCAACCACATCCCGCCACAACCGTTCACAACTCACTTCCCGCTGTGCTATGCCCACTGTTTTCCCGTTGCCCCCCCCCCCCTTTTCCCCCATTTCCCCCCAGTTTTCTCCATTTTCCCTATTTTTCCAGACTCCAAAATCCTGGTTCAGTGAGTTGGTGAGTTCGGTGGTGGTGAGCATGGATGCCTGGCTTTTATGGCACACCCCTCCGCCGGCATGGGAGGGGCAGAGGTAGCACCTGAGAACAGAGCGACAACTGTCCCTCCCTCACCGACCAACAATGCGTTTCCCCACCGTCTGTGGAGAAGCAAACAATTTCCTCCGGGGAACCCAACCCTGGCACACTCACTGGGCCTGTGTCGCACCCCCACATGAAGCCCATGGCTCTGCACACCGGGCGCCTCCGCCTTGTCATCAACCAGTGTTTATGGGACCCCAGACCCGCCGCGCAGTGAGCCGGGACCAGAGGCTCCTGGTGGACAGCTCTGCTGTACAGGGTTTTTCTGAGCCTTTCTGACGCTCCGCCCACCTGACAATTCATTTTTCTGTCATATATTTTCCGTGCAAAATGTTTTGCCCCGTGTATGTGCGTATGGGCTCTATGGTGTGCCCTGCCGCCCCCCCCCCCCCCCACTTGTTATGGTTCACCCGCCCCCACACAAACCGTAAAGCCACTCACGGGGCAGCTATTTGTGGCAGAGGTGGGTCATTGAGGAGGGCAGGTGGCTCATTTGGAGACCGCGCATTCCATACCTTGCGTGGAATTGCAGGGTTAGGCCGAAGGAGGCACGCACGCACACACGCACGCACATAAGCGCACGGGAGCAGATATTGCATGCCAGCGCGAGAGAAGGTAGCGGCACAATAGACCTGCTGTGCATTTAGAGTTGCCAATGAGGGTATCGCCCGCACAGTGCACACAGTGCACTGGAGCATGTGCGTTGGGGTGCTCCATGGGCCCCGATGCACATGCGCGCTGCAGGTCACCGCATCGCTCTGTATTAAGTCTTGAGGCTATGTTCTGCAGCATGGCAAAAAAAACAGACACAGTGTGCGTGGTGCACGGGTTGAGCAAGAGGGAGGGCAGCACAAGACTGTGCTGCAGGACGTATAAGACTACACTCTCGGGCACATCCGGTTTAGGCCAACAAAGAGCGTTTTGGCACTTTTTGGGAACTTTGCAATTTTCGCTTTGATGTGTGGCAGGAAGGACACCGCCCCCTGTTTTGAGGGTGGGGAATTCAAAAAAACATGTTTTGGAAGGTATTCAGATCGGTAGGGGTGGTTTTGGGGGCCTTGTGAGGGGACGGAAGGACTAACAATAGGGCATGACACCATCCTACGGCATTGCTAAAAATAGGCAATTTAGAGACAAAATTGGTGACATTTGAGCAATGAATCACCGCTAAAAGTGACTGTGAATGATGATAATGAGCAAAAGAAAAGGGAATGTTTCCAAATTCCATGGCAGGTGGGGGGGGGGGCAAAGGGTAGGGATGGGTTCTGGGTAGGATCCTATCAACAGTGATGTCCTACCCCAGTTTTTCATAATTTTGCCCTCATACTGCCCTCCCACTGTCCCAACGTTCTCCGAAACATAATTTTTTGAATTTCCCACCCCCAAAACACGGGGGGGGGGACCTCTACCCCCCCCCCCCCCCCCGCAAGAGGCGTACCCGGTAATGGGGCTAGAGGTGCGGTCTATCTGAAACCTGACCAGAACAGGAAAACAAACCCATTTTTCGGGAAAATATCGTTCCAAACCCTCCGCTGAACCCATACATCTCCGAAAAGCCTTTTCCCAGGGCTTTCAAAATATACCCTACATACCCCTACCTCCAGGGCACAAATGAGGGAACAACGGCAACGACCCCCGAAAATGCTCCGTGTTGGCGTGGTGTCAGTAAGGGGACCAGCCACGGAGTGGAGTGGCAAGAGTGCCCTGGCACTCCGCTGGAGCGACAGCACGCACTCTGCGACATGTCACATGAACGCAGACAAAGGAGCCATGTAAGCATATGCACCCGCCACCATTTGTGTGAGAGGGGGATTTTGTGGGAGTCCTCTAAGGGCGTCATTGACGAGCCTGGTCTGCCTCTGTCCGGCTCGAACGTTGTTCCATTGGGACGGGGGGGGGGAAAGCGGGACGAGACACTGGCCTGCCCTGCCTTATGTGGTGCTGAAAGTGGTGCCAGAAGGGGGGTGTCCAGGGGATGGAGCGCGACATTGTGCGTGACAGACAGCCAAGAGCGCACCGGCTGGCCCCTTGATGACACCTAAAAACCCCCTCTTGCCCACAAGTGGCGACTGTTGTTGGAGGGCAGCGGGGTGGTCCTGGAAGGCTTGGCATGATGCTGGAGAAGGCCTCCTCCGCCAAAGACCACAGCTCAGCAGCGACTGTGTGCCGTGGTCCACAACTGGAGGCATATCACAGGAAAGTGAAAAGTGCGAAAAACTGCCTGAAACAGAGTGGAACAGGGCATTTCTTTAGTGGGCATGTTTATCCCTCTTTTTTGTGTGTCAAAAACATCGACCTGCAACCACCGTCGGTTACCCCCCAACCGCCGGCGCTGACCCTCCAACCGCCCTTGCTGACCCTCTAACTGCCCTTGCCGAGCGCTGTCCTGTCCTATGCGATGCTGAGCTATCCTTGGCCGCTTTACAGGACCCATTGGGTTTCCAGCCCCTTGCAGACACCAGCGACGCCGAAGCTGCCCCGCATTTCCTCCCTGGCAACCAGTTGTCATTGGACCTTGGGGGCATCAACACAAAGAACATGATGCGCCCGGTGGAATGGGCAAGCAATTTCCAGGAGGATGATTACTTTGAGGAATGGGATTTGGAGTCCGAGAAGGGAAGAAAGCTGGTACTGCATGCACACTTACATGCGCCTGGAGCTCTGTATTTGCGTGTGCAGCCTGCTCTCAGTACATTGCCACTGCTTGCAAGGTATTCAATGGTGCTGCAGGCTCGCTGCCTGTTAGCAAGCATTCTGCGTCCTGAACAGGGGTGCAGTAGCATTTGTGCACCCGCGTTGTTCACCTATTGGGGGCCCGTGATACAAAGGGAGAGCTCAACAGGACTCTGTGACCATTCTCTTGAACAATGTGATGACCACAGAGACAAAGTATATGGCCACCAAGTCGGGAGGTGCCCTCCCAAATCTGCGCTTTTTTGGGCCACATCAGCCCCAGAACCCATTCAAAACGGTCGAACGATCATAAACGGTTTGTACAGTTAACGTGCGGCTTGGCTTGGCTGTGTCGAAGAGCCCTTTGGTGCCTCCGAACTCCATGATATGTCCGAGCACCCCCAAAAGGCCTCAACCCCTGCCCTGCCATGCACAGGATGCCATGGACGACGTCACTGTGAAGGAAGAGGCGTCGACAGAGGAGTCGGATTACAAGAAGCGCCGGGCTGATGAGAGGCGGCGGCAATTCATGGCCAGTCTGCTGTTGAAGCACGCCACATCTCTGGAGGGTGGCACTTTCTTGGCAAGTGGTGAGATCCTGACTGCAAAGGTCGCGATGGTGCTTTTGCTGTGCTCAAGCCTTAATGGCAGCCCCCCCCCCCCCCCCTACACCATGGCGACATGCCAACCCCCCCCCCCCCCCCCAAGTGCAGTGGATCCAATGCTATGCTGATGCTCAACAATGAGATAAGCCCACGTAATCTCTGACGTCAACGTTGCACTTTTCAGGAGAGAGGCGATCACCCCAGCCTGTAGCCTGGTCTGTGGCCCTTGTCTGGCGGCCGCGCCAAGTTTGGGATGTGCTTCCAGGCCTTATTACAGTTTATGGATCCCGGGCCTTCTGATTTTGGTGTCTTTGGTCATGCGACGACATGGGCTTGCATTGCAGAAAGGGTTGCCTTTTTGGGAGGGGATTGTCCAATCAGAGTTCCAGATGGAGCACATGAACTAAATGCAGTGCCCCTTGTACGGCATCTCGCCCATTCTGTGGGATATGCGCCCCCAGACAGTCGCTTAGTTCATTCTATACGGCTTTGTTGGTTTCATTTGCTAGTGCTGTTTCCCATTTCTGGGTCAATGAAGCCCATCAGTTCTTGATGCTGGACCCCAGTCATTCTCCCCGGTCTCCTGTGCACTGAGTCTTGCACCCTGTTGCACCATGGCCAGCCAAAGCACAGCTTGAGGCCAAGCAAATCTTCTTAGCCACCATGGGAGGGATGGCACCACCAACTCCAACTCCAAGGTCAATCTACCGAGGAACAGCCCAGCTCGCCGCAAGATTGGGAGTTTTCTCAATGCAGCTGTCTGAAACTGTGGGTGTTTGACTGTACCCGCAACACATGTCCTAAGTTAGTAAGCTGAGTGGCATTGTCCCTGGCAGTGCATGGGATTGCAGTGGTGTTGCTACGCTGCGGTGCGGTGTGTTGAACGGCAAATACATGCGAATGTTCTGTGTTTCAAATGCGTGTCTCATGAGATGTCTTGGCAAGCATAACAATCAAAGTGAAGCGGAATGATAGCGGAATGGCCAACAGAACTGAGTTGTGCGGTGCCCATCTGCAGCCCATTCCCATGGTTGTCACCTGCCCACACCCCACCCCTGCCCGCATCCGACCCTTCCCATGGCCCCACACCTGCCCGCCAGCTCCTGTGCATACCAAGCCCCTGCCCCTGAACACATCGATGGGAAATGTAATGTCTGGCCCCTCCGGCTTGATTCCCAGACCAACCCCCTTATATTAGCTCGGGAGCCCCTGCACCCCCCGTGTCGTGTTAATGAACAGTGCAACTGCAGGTATTCACCAGGCAGCCAGCACACACACAGCCCTCCTGTAGAAAACAGACGGACAACATCCCTGTCTCGCCCTCCCTGTGTTGCAGTCAATTGCACGCCAAAACAACTGCAACGGTCCGTCAACGACCTGTCGCCCAAGTCCGCAAGCAGACCCCAGCCCGGTCCCCCGCACCCTGTTGCCACCCGTAGCCGCCCTAGTACCCCCCCCAGCACCCCGTCGCCGGCTGATGATGTTGAAAGTGACCAGGGGCCCATTGCCGGTTGGAGCGAGCCTCCGAGAGGCTGACCGTTGCCATCCAGTAGGAGCCCTAATCCCGCATCATGAACACTCAAACTCAGAGTCCATCCCGGATCAAAGACACCGGGTGACGGAACTTGGCTGTGCTGGGGGCCCGAGGGACTGCACTCAATCAGACGTACAAGTCCGCGGGGTATCAGCAGACAGATCAACTGGATCGGCTGTGCTGCAGAGACGGAGCAGTGCCAGGAGCCCATAGCAGCTGTGACTGTTCTTGTGTGTGCCGTCCAGTCTGGTGCTATTGCTGAAAACAGCTGTGACGAGACCCGCAGACTATGGCCGTGAGCATCAATGCGGTGTCCTTTGACCGCCAGCCTCAGACAAGGCAACAACCAGAAACTGACTCCTCGGGGGGCAAAGGCCTACCCATGTGTCAATCTTTATTGCCCTCAGCCCTGATCCTCAGCGCCAGGTACCCACACCCCCGGGGCAGGGACTTGCTTTAATTTTCTCGGCGCCTTCGGCGCACGCCACACACTGTTTACTTATCGTTTTATGTGTACTCTGCGTTCCTTGTCTTGAAGATTACCATGACCCAACGCTCGTTGTCAGTGTATTTCTGCTCCCCAGTCCAACCGTCGCCATGCGCAAAACGCAAAGACGTGAATTGGCTTTGTTTGCTACCAACAAGATGACATTTCCATGTGCTGAGTGGTTCGTTGCCCAATAAATTTTCTGTTCCCTGTGGACTAGGTACATTCCGACGGTCCCCCCCCCCCTGGACCCCCTCCCCCCCTCCCCCCCCCGGCTCAAGCAAGTCCCTGCCCCCGGGGGCACAGGGGGGAGGGGGTGGCCCCTCAGTGCATGCATTTGTTCAGGAAGAGGATAAGGATGAGAAGAAGAAGAAGGACAAGGAGAAGGAGAAGGAGGACAAGAAGAAGGAGAAGGAGGACAAGAAGAAGGAGAAGGAGGATAAGAAGAAGGACAAGGAGGACAAGAAGAAGAAGCCGGAAAAGGAATCTTTGAAGGACAAAATCAAGCGCGAAAACGAGGCTGCTCAGATTGCGAAGCTGCTGGAGAAGGAGACCAAACGTTGGAAGCAATTCCAGTCGCACTTGGACAAGAATCCGCGCAAGGCCATCCGGCAGGTCAATGTGGATTTCCTGAAGAAGTGTGAGCATCAGCATGTGGCTCTCGAGGCCCGGTATGCTATTGACTCTGAGGCGCTGGATCAGGCAGTTGTTTATTGCAAATCCCCCCGCCCCCAGTGGGGGAGGGGATGCCAGACGTCCCACTCTCACCCACAAAACTGCACGCCCCGGCCTCCCTTGATCACAAGGTATTTACGCCTCGGTACCTGATGCCAATCTGTTCCAGCGGGAGGGAGGCTGCTACAAAGAAAAGAAGGGTTGTTTTGAAACAGCAACCCTCCCCCTCCCCCTCCACCACACGTGCGTACACCCGGAAGTACCAACCAGCACACTCCTTCAGCCTTTATGGCGCACCCCCCCCCGCTCCACCCCTAACGAAGGGGTTTCAGTCACTATTGACCTCCCGCTCCCACCACCCTCTGTTGGAGTATACAAGGGCAACAGAGGGGCACAATGGAGGGCCCCAAGGGGAACTGCGAACCTCAAGGGACAAGTAGTCAGGCACGTGCCTGTGGGGGTCGAGATATGGATTGGCCACGGTGGCAGAGGCTTGAGCACAACTGTCTTTTGGGGACAAGAGCGTTCCATGCTCCCGTTCAGGCCAACCACCACCACCACCTGCGCAGTTGGGGCGGGGGAGCGGGGCACCCATGCGGGTCTGCTGCTCGCGGGCGTTTGCTCCGGCTGTCTCATCGCCACGGCGTTGAGGGTCTGGAGGCTGTTCGGGGGAAAGAAGGGCGAACAGCCCGTTTCCTCTCCCTCGACGCGCTGATCGCAGAGGTTCCCGTGCGACCCCGTTCGGGTTGGGGGGTTGCCACGGGCGGGGGTGCCTGCAAGGGGTCCAGTGACAGGAGTCCACGCCAGGGAAGGGGGCGGACGGAGGCCACCACAGACGTTTGCGCCCGAGGCCAGCGGCACTGCAACGCGCAGGCGCGGCCAGACACTGCCGCGGCATCCACGCAGCAAGGGAACGCGGGAGGGGGAGGTTTGGAGAGCGCACGGCCGGTGGGTTCAGGGTGTGCGAGTGCGACTGGGGGCCCTGGCCGGACGACCCCGGCGTCGGGGCCTTTACGGTGGGATCGGCCTGCAAGCCCCCACCGAACTGATCCAAAGGGAGCGCACCGTGCGCTGTGCCCGCACTGTGTGAAAAGTGGCTATTCTGGACCTGTTTCTTCTGATGGCCAAGGGCACTGCGCTACTTACTGTTTCTCCATACAGAGGACTGCCCAGATTCCTACTCAGTCCAAAAAATCAGATGATGATTTGTTTCGCACTATGTTTCACACTGAATGCTGTCATTTTTCTCTCTAAACCTGCTGTTTTTGCCATGTGGACGTACGCTTTCCTGGTGGTGGGTGGTTTTCAGGGTGACCACGGGAAAGCTAATTTGCTAATGGGTTTTCTGCCTGCGCTGTGTGCGCACCAGCAGAAACGCCGGAAAAGACATGAGAAAGGCCTCTGCCATCTGGGCCCTTTCCTGTGGCCCTTGAACCCATCGGCATGCAAAACCCAAACAGCGGCATTCAGAGTAAATGGTGCTCGATGGACCTCCGCAGCAATTCCCGCAGTTCAAATTTCTTTGCCGTGCCAAAGGGGACCCCTGGGTCCGCGTTTCCATCCCGCCATTGCCCCCCTTTGAAACAACTCTGCATTGCATTGCAGGCTGTTCCTGCTGCGAACGCGCATGCAAATCTGGAGGGATTACTGTGCAGAAGTGACCACCAATCGCTCGTACATCGACGCATGCCTCGTTTTGATTGAGATCCGGGATTTGTGCGACAAGCACAAGTCCATCTTGGAAAAGGCCCAGAAGACAGGTACGTGTTGTCGCCCTGGTCTTGGTTTGGTGCCTGCGGGTCTCCTGTGTACCCATGTCCTCGTTGCGGTTGTGCTGTGTGCAAATGCGTGGGTGTGCAGATGTCTTCCCTTTCGCAACGGCTGTTCACACTGTTCCACACACTTTATTGCTGGGCTTGCTGTGCTGTTCCACATGGACAAAACTGAGCCCCCGCAGTACCAGTACAGCAGTCGCTTTGCGGAAGCGGTGCTGGCACCCCCAAACCCCCAACCCCCCACTTCCCCCCCAGGTGCTTTGTCCCCTGGTCACTAGAGTGTACCAATCGATTGTAGCTCTGCAGTGCGGCGGTGTACTGATGGAGGCCCACTGCCCAGTGCCCCCCACAGTGCGGCAGTGTAGTAAACAGCCCCACTGCCCACTGCCCCTGTGGCAGTGTGCCGCAAGAGTTTCACTGCCCAGTGCCCCCGGTAGTGTGGCAGTGTAGAACAACAGCACCACTGACCTTGCCCCTACACAACAGCAGTGGGCCAGCAGAAGCATGCTTGCCTCGGGCGCAAAGGCGCAAAGGCCGGGGCGTGGGGACCGCGCGGCCCAGCCGCGCGGCCCAGGCAATGTGCATGAGCCCCCCCCGCCCCGGGTGGACTTGGAAGACGACCCCAAGCAGGCACTTGAAACCGAGACCAGAAGACCTGTAGGGAACACGCAGCCGCCTGCCCAAGGCGGAGCAGCGGGCACCCAGCAGACAGGGCTTATGGCCAGTTTTAGGGTTAAAATTCGGGGCCCACCCATTTGGCAAATTCCTGTGTGCAAGGTATCCCGGCGTTTGCCTATTGCTAACAGGCTTTCAGCACAGCACAGCACAGCGCAGAGCAGCGTGCAGCACACCACACCACACCAAACCACACCATGCTACGCCGCCCCTACGCTTTCCCACCTCCAGTGAAGTTCTGGGACTACTGCCAGCTGGCAGCCACCGACCTACAAGAGTGTTAGCGTGCCGGGCGCGCGCCGGGCATATTTTTCGACCCGTGTCCCACCGGTGACCTTTTAGGGGGTGCACTAAGGGGGCGCACTTAGCGCTGTGCAACTATTTGGGCGTCCGCCCGTACTAGAGACCCATACCTTGAGATACTAGGGGCATCATTGTTACCCCTAGCGTAGGTTTTGAGATCTGATTTTGTCCTCTTTGTTGGGGACGACCGAGAATGCATGGGTGACGTAGTCTTTCCGCCCTCCTTCGGGCGCCTACAGGAGCAGGCGGCGGTCCCCGCTCGGGTGCACTACGAGCACCACCGGGGACCAAACTACACTGCGCCTCGGCCTGCCCTTGGATTGGTTCACCAGTGACTAGCATCGGCATTTAGTGGCCCATCGGATACACAACCTCCCCACCATGACGGTGTTAGTGGAGTGCTCCGAGCACAGAAACGTACGGCTGTGGACGCGGTGTTTGCTTTGCGGCAGCAGCCCGGAAACGGCCCGTCACTTGGGGGAGTGCCCGGTGCAATCCCATGAATGGCACTTGGCCTGGCAGCGCTTTCACACGTGGCTCAGCACCTGCGTGGGGACGCTCGCTTTGCAAGCGCAAAGCCAGTCATGGGACTCTACAATCCTCCAGCAGTGGTTGTTGGCCATCGCGATGCCGCCCCTTCGGGCAGCACATATGCACTGGTACGACCACACACCATGGGGTCGGAGTTCATCCGACAGGTGTTGGGAGTCATAGAACGTTTGGCTGGCCTGCGCCAAGGCTTGAGAGGGCCTCATAAAGGCCTGATTGGGGCTAGGGGGCAAAATCGCGTGGGCATTGCAGGACGTTCAATTGCATCAGTAGAGGGAGTAACAAGGTGTCCCAAGGGCGGCCCCGAACTAAGGCCGCCGCATGCCAGGATGGCTCTTGCCTTGTCACAGGTGCACAACACACCACACACAGCACGTGTCTATACACACAGCCCTCCCATTTTGCATTACCCGTACGCAAGGCATCCCGGCTATTGCCATTTGGTAACAGCGCCTTCGGCACACCACACCACACCACAACGCGCAGCGCAGCGCAACACACCATACCACAGCAGAATATATGTATGACTTGTGCGCGGGAGGGTGCCATATCTTCCTCCCAAGGAGAGTGCGAAAGATTGTTTGTGCACACGGGGATGTTACACACCACATGGTGCAGGGGTTGATGGTTGGGTCCACCTGCCCGTTGCACTGCGCTATCCCAGCCCATGCAAACATGCCCATACTCAGAGCTGGTGGACACGCTTTTGCAAATGGGGCTCAAGGACGCCGCTGCCACCATCGCCAAAGACCTGGGGGTGTCTCTGCCCTCGACCCCTGTGCAGAGCAGCATCGATGTCGGCATGAGCGCTGCACGTCTGCAGCTCGAGCACATGGGGCATTTGCTCACGCGCCCAGTCTCAGACGTAGAGGACTCCCGTGTTGGTTTCCGCCCGGACCTCTGGCAGCAGAGACTGCTGGACGTCATTGACAACAATGAGTCCGCGCTTGTGTGTGCCCCCACATCCTCAGGTATGCAGTGGGCAGCAGCGATTGTTGTGTCGGTGTATAGACAGTGCCCCCCCTTTTCGCTACACTTTTGCTTCGCTTGGCTCCTCCTTTCACAATCTGTGGGGCTGGGGTTTGGCTCGGCTGCAGGTGCCAGCAAGCCCTGCACCACCGTGGGAACACACCCACCCTGGGCGTACCCACACCTGAGGTGTTCCGTGGGGTGTGGGTGCTTGCACCAACAAAGTCCCACTCTCACCCACTAAAAATGCTTTCTCCAGTGCCTCAGGGCAATCGAAACAATCCATTCCTTAAAACTCAAACGGAGCCCTGCCCCCCTTCCCCCCCCCCCCCCCAGCTTTGGGAAACATGCATGCAAGCGAGTTTGGGGTGCAGGGCCACCCCACAAGCAACACCATGGACATACAGTGCACCTGTGGTACTGCACACCATATCAGAAGTCGTGGAGAGCACCCTGCAAATTTCACGCCGTGGGAATGAATACATGTGAAGTCTGTCAGGTGCAGACGGCGGCGACTGTGAGCAGTGGGACCAACAATCCACCCCTCTTTTACACACGTCCTCTCATTTAGCTTCTTCTTCTTCGTCCGCTTCATCGCTTATGTCCCGAGATGATGATGAGGACAATGCCAAAACAGAGTAGACAGTTAATTTGATACCATTGCTTTGTGGAAATGGGCACTCTATGAGGTAGTGAGGCGAAACGCCAGGTTAGGTTGAAACACAAAACGGACAAAACGGCTGCTTTATGCGACTAGGCACCCCATGTGGCAGTGACTCGAAATGCTAGACGGATGAAACGGCTGCTTTATGGGATTGGGCACCCCATATGGGATGGATTCGAAACACAAACAGCTGAAATGGTACTTTGTGGGCTTGGGTGTGATACTTGCCTCTTTGGTGTGAGTGCGGTGTCAAAGAGTTCATCTTTCTCCTCTCATCATCATTCTACGGCCTCCCATGGCAGGGGGTATGGGTGGCTGCAACCATCATTGCATTGGTGAGGAGGAGTGGAGGCTTGTATTGTTATATGCTTACCCTTCAGGCCACCGTGTCATTGCCAACCTGAAATTCCTGGAAAAATACAAAACAACAGGATGCAAAGAGAGGACACGTGCACAGATGCAAGAGCGGACGCGTGCACGTGGTGCGCCTACCTCCACCCATGCCCTACCAAATGCACCCCACCCCAGGCCCTTGATGTTTGGACAGTGGGTGCCCCTCCGCTTTCCTTTCATGGGCCTTGATGTTTATCACAGTTCACGAGTCCAATTCGCTTTGACTCATGTTTTGGCTTTCCAATGCAGCTTTTCAGATGGGGCTTTTGTTGGGGGGAGGGGGGTTCCCAAGACCCCCCCCCCCCCAAGCTAACATTAGAATGGCTGATAACCACAGGAGAACCCCCCCCCCCCCCCACCCCACCCCCGGACCCCCCCAGATTAAAGTGACCATAGTGGGAAACAACAAAATTTACGATGGGGAAAATCCGACCGGGCCATTTTTGGTACACAACATTTTGGTTCCGGACCCCTGCTTCCCCCCCCTTCTTCTAATGTTAGCCTGACCTCCCCCCCTGACCCCTTGGTGGTGGTGGTTTGGCAAGGGTACTGGCACGGTCGCGCGGGGGGGGGGGGGTGACCTACAGGACAGGGGGGAGGGAACCATTAAGGTGTCGTGCTGCCTTTTTTCTGTGCTGCATGCCCCCCACGCCCCACCCTTTGAAATCCCCCACCCCTTGCAATCCCCCCTCCCCCTTGGGAGACCGGTCACTTCAATGTTTTTCTAGTTAACATCTACTGCGGTGGTTTGTGTTGCCCATCTGTCACACACGGCCTTGCATTGGTTTCCTGTTACTTCAAATCAATCAAATCAATGCATGTTCTGTGATATTCTTTCCCCAAAGAAGCTGCAATGGATGATGAGAACGCTCAACTCTCAAGTCTAGAGGCTGTGGTGGTTGCATCACCCAAGTCTCCAGAGTCGACGGACGGTAGCATGGCTTCAGAACCCAAAACATACACACAGCCTGAACACCACACTACCAAAGGTGTGACAGGGTCCAAATCAACCAAACCTTGGAACGAGATGTGGAGGAACCCCAGCCCCCAAAGCGTCTCCAGTCTCCCACTCTTGTTGAGGATGTCCGTCAGCCCATGTTCTGTTTGCTTGCATTATTGGAGGACAACACATTTTGCCTCGAAATACCCTTGCACCCCCCCCCCCCCTCTTCGGAGACGTTCCCTTGGCGAACCCCCCCCCCCTCCTAGGAGACCTTCGCGCGCTATGGGGGGGGGGGGTTTTGAATGGGGGGAGGGTCCGTTCACTCCGCTGCTGCACACGGGTCCGTTTGTCACAGGGAAAACCTTCATTTCGTATTACTGCATGAAAAAGGTCCTGCGGACCTCTGATGACGGGTTGGTCATCTTCTGTGCGCCCAACAAACAGCTGGCCCATCAGGTGAAGGCTGACGTATACGCCCATTTCAGGTTTGCGTATCCTGTGCCCTCCCCTCTCCCGTGTCCTCAGGGTGTGATGAATTGTATGATCGCGGATTATGGTGTTTATTTTGACAGAAATGATGGCTTTGCAAAGCCATTATCGGTCTAAAATAGTTTCACAGGGTGTTTCTCACTCATTGTTGGTGTAGAAATGGCCTTGCACAGCCATTTGGGCCCTGAAACGGCGCCACGAAGCCATTTTGGTGGTGGTCTGATTGTTGCACCAACAACCAGCGCTTCCCCGCTCCCTCAAAACCGCTTCGCGAAGCCATTTCTACACCAATAATCAGTGTCTCCACAGCCTTTTTTTTTTTTTGCACCAACAATGAGAGTGGAAAACATCCCTCCATTTGAAACTCAGTGCAGTTTCAGCATGTGCCACTGTGTGACGCGGTCGCAGTGGTTTTGCTGTTGCGGTTTCGGTGGCTGTCGGATTTTTGCCATTTTGCCCCTTGTTTGTTTGATGCGCATGCCTCGATGAGGCAAGGGAGGGGAGTTTGGATGTTCTTGGGGGGGGGGGAGGGGGGCTTTAGTCTGTTTATGAAAAGGGGGTTTGGGGTGGCTTGTCCGTTTGGTATCTCCGGAGGGTTTCCAGGGACAGGGGCGGGTGAGTGCCCCGCCGCTATGGAGTGAAAATTCCAGAGTGGGTGGAAGCGCCACTGGACAAAGTTCTGTCAGAGGCTGCCGAAGAGCCATCACCGGTGCTCTGCGGAGCTCGACCTGTGCCAAGAGGACGAGAGGGAAGAAGCGGAGGGGCTCTGACTTTCTTTGCCCTGACCTTGTCTGCTGTCGGTTGCTTTCTGGCTCCGCACCCTGACCCCCCACCAACCTCCCGAGTCCCTCTCCGCCCCTTGCCACCAGAAATCAGCCCATGCAGTTACAACGTTAAAGGCCAAAGGGCCCGTGGCCCATGTCAATTTATATTTTGCGGGTCATCTGTGTGCAGTTGAGTGACTCTGCCCAGCTCTGGTCTCTTGTGCAGGTGTTGCCCGCCCATTAGCCCGTTTGAGCCGCCTCACCGCTGCTGAAACGTGTGTGGGTTGCGCTGGTGGTTTGGATGGGATGGGAATGTGGGGATTGTCGGCTGAAAACTGCATAAGCAGGCTGTGCCACTAAAAAGGCTGCAAACGGTAATTTCGGGGGTCTTGCAGGGGCCATGGTCCTGGCTACACGGGCCTACCAGCTGCTACGTGGGTCCCATGGGTGCCAGAGCACCGGTATGGACACCAAATGATGACCCCAACCCATCCCACAGCTGACAAAAGGTTGTCAGAAAAAGTCAAATTCTATTGCCTTCGGCAAGTCCACCTCGCAGAGAATCTACCGCGAGCAACACACACCCCAAATAGGGTGGAAACTACATAAATACCGGCTAAAACATGCTTTACATACCTTGGATGATCATTTTAGGTGATCACGGTATCAAAAAAACAAGTTTCAAAAACTTCGATTTTTGAGCTGTCCGGAGTGAAAAACTGCATAAGCAGGTTGTGTACCAATCCCTTGGGAGCCCCCCCCCCCCCCTCCCGGGACCAAATACCCAAATAGGGAGAAAAACATGTAAATACGGCCTAAAACATGCTTTACATACCTTGGATGATCATTTTAGGTGATCACGGTATCAAAAAAACAAGTTTCAAAAACTTCGATTTTTGAGCTGTCCGGAGTGAAAAACTGCATAAGCAAGTTGTGTACCAATCCCTTGGGTGACCCCCCCCCCCCCCACCCCCGGGACCTAATACCCAAATGGGGTGAAAAAGATGTACATACGGCCTAAAAAATGCTTTACATACCTTGGATGATCATTTTAGGTGGTCACAATATCACAAAACCAAGTTTCAAAAACTTCCATTTTTGAGCTGCCCACGGTGAAAAGCTGCATAAGCAGGTTGTGTACCAATCCCTTGGGAGACCCCCCCCCCCCCCCGGACCTAATACCCAAACGGGGTGAGAAACACGTAAATACGGCCTAAAACATGCTTTACATACCTTGGATGGTCATTTTAGGTGATCACAATATCACAAAAACAAGTTTTGAAAACTTCCATTTTTGAGCTGTCCGGGCTGAAAAACTGCATAAGCAGGTTGTGTACCAATCCCCTAGGAGACCCCCCCCCCCCCCCCCCGGACCTGATACCCAAATAGGGTGAAAAAAACGTAAATGCGGCCTAAAACATGCTTTACATACCTTGGGTGGTCATTTTGGGTGGTCACAATATCAAAAAAACAAGTTTCGAAAACTTCGATTTTTGAGCTGTCCAGGTTGAAAAGCTGCATAAGCAGGTTGTGCACCCGTCCCTTGGGAGCCCCCCCCCCCCCCCGCCCCGAGCTGATACCCAAATAGGGTGAAAAACACGTAAATACGGCCTAGAACATGCTTTACATAGCTTGGATGGTCATTTTGGGTGGTCACAATATCAAAAAAATAAGTTTCGAAAACTTCGATTTTTGAGCTGTCCGGGGTGAAAAACTGCATAAGCAGGTTGTGTACCGGCCCATTCACTAGGCCATTATTGGTGGAAACGGTCATTTCGCGTCTTTGGCACGGGTTGTGGACGGCCCCAAGCATGGCTAGAGACTGCAAAAAACTCGCAGAGGTTGTTAGATCAAAGCCAGGCAGGCGTATATAGGGGAAAATGCCACATACCCCCCCATTTTGGCCTTTTTGGGCCTATTCGCGTACCCTGCCCCAAGGGGTTGAATTGTTAGTTTAACCCCTTGTAAAATCATTATTTTGTCCAATAAACGCATCCCCCAATGAGTTTTTGGTCCGGACCCCCCTAGACCCCCCCCACTTGAAACCCACTTTTTTGAGGTTTTGAGGGAGGGGGGGGGGGGTGGGGGGGTGGGGGGGGGTCAAAAAATGACCCCCCCTTTGTTTGGGTCGAAAATCATGAATCTTTTGGTTTTTTTCGACTTTGAGCCGAAAAAGTGTTTCCGGGTCCCGACTCTATAGGGTTTGTATGGGGCGGAGTGGGACGAGCGCTTATGCAGTTTATGCACTTTCCAGCCATTTTTGCTATGTTGGCGGTTTTGGCGACCTCGGTGACCCCGTGGTACCCACTCTGAGGGATGTGAGTGGGGATGTTGTGACAGTATATGGCTACTAGGATACGGAAGGACGTTTTTTGCAGTCTCTAGCCTTGCTTAGGGCCGTTCACAACCCGTGCCAAAGACGCGAAATGGCTGTTTCCAACAATAATGGCCTCGTGAATGGGCCGGGACACAGCCTGCTTATGCAGTTTTTCAACCCGGACAGCTCAAAAATCGAAGTTTCCGAAACTTGTTTTTTTGATATTGTGACCACCTAAAATGACCATCCAAGGTATGTGAAGCATGTTTTATGCCGTATTTACACGTTTTTCACCCTATTTGGGTATTAGGTCGGGGGGGGGGGGGGTCTCCCAAGGGATGGGTACACAACCTGCTTATGCAGTTTTTCACCCTGGGCAGCTCAAAAATCGAAGTTTTCAAAACTTGTTTTTTTGATATTGTGACCACCCAAAATGACCATCCAAGGTATGTAAAGCGTGTTTTAGGCCGTATTTATGTGTTTCTCACCCTATTTGGGTATTAGGTCCGGGGGGAGGGGGGGCTCCCAAGGGATTGATACACAACCTGCTTATGCAGTTTTTCACCCTGGACAGCTCAAAAATCGAAGTTTTCGAAACCTGTTTTTTTGATATTGTGACCACCTAAAATGACCATCCAAGGTATGTGAAGCATGTTTTAGGCCGTATGTACATGTTTTTCACCCTATTTGGGTATTAGGTCCGGGGGGAGGGGGGGCTCCCAAGGGATTGGTACACAACCTGCTTATGCAGTTTTTCACTCCGGACACCTCAAAAATGGAAGTTTTGAAAACTTGTTTTTTTGATAATTTGATCACTCAAAATGATCATCCAAGGTATGTAAAGCATGTTTTAGGCCGTATTTATGTAGTTTCCACCCTATTTTGGGTGTGTGTTGCTGGGGGTAGATTCTCTGCGAGGTGGACTTGCCGAAGGCAATAGAATTCTCAACGGCTACGGATCAGCCTGGGGGCCGCTGCATGCCACAATCTGTTGCTCGAACAGGTCCAAGACCTACAAAAACCCGCCGTGGACTTTGTACGGGGAGTATTCCAACGTCTGGGAGAACGTGGAGACTTGCCAGATTTTGATTACGGCCCCGGAGTATTTGCAGACGCTACTGACCAACACGAAGTTGTACGCCTCCATTTCGAAGCGCCTGCAGTATCTCATCGTGGATGAGGTCCGTGCGAATGCGTGGGGGTGGGTGCGTTCCGGTGGTGGGCATTTGGGCCCATCACGCCAGTAGAATTGCCGCATGTGTGGGGCATGCCCAGGGATGTATTAGAACAGCTGATAACCGCATCAGGAGGGGGGTACCCCCCCCCCCCCCCCGGGTAATGCATGGTGTCTTTATCCGACACTGATTGCTGATGTCTGACTGACAGCTACTGACTGTGATTGTCTGACTAATGTAGTCAGACATGATGTTCTGTTTTCTGTTTCAGACACAGTGTGTGTCTTGAGGTTCAACCAGGTTTGGCATAGAGAATAAAGATGCACTTATGCCTGACTGTGGAGTGCATTACCTCTGGTTTGCATTTGTCTGTTTTTTAATTAAGTCACCCCCCCCCCCCCCCCACGGACCTAGATTTCATTGTGGGAAAAATGAAATCACCTCGCAGAGGTTGTTAGATCAAAGCCAGGCAGGCATATATATGGGGAAAACGCCACATACCCCCCCATTTTGGGCCTATTCGCGTACCCTACCCCAAGGGGTTGGATTGTTAGTTTAACCCCTTGTAAAATCATTATTTTGTCCAATAAACGCATCCCCCAATGAGTTTTTGGTCCGGACCCCCCCAGACCCCCCCCACTTGAAACCCACTTTTTAGGGGGGGGTGGGGGTGGGTGGGGGGGGGGTGGGGGGGGGGGTCAAAAATGTCGAAAAAATGACCC